>JARFJB010000135.1:627500-990000 GCA_036346205.1 Vesta saturnalis | reverse complement strand
GGAAAATTATCCATACTTTCTTTTAACTGATTATGTAGCAAGTTGAAATAACTTTCTTCTGTTAAAGGTATTGTGGTAAATAAAAGGTCCCAATGTTGTTATCCCAAGAATTCCGCACCACATGATGAATCCAAATCTGTGTTAATGCTTGGATTCCTTTTTTAACCGTGGGTTATTAGGTGTCCAATAGAGTGTGTTACGTCCATTAAAAATCCCGTTGTTATTGATCATGCTTTCGTCCGACCAAATTAATGGGAAAAGGTCGGATTTACATTGCCTAGTATACCATTCACAGAAAGTCCTTCTAATTTCATCTCCAGGTCGATGTCCTTGGCAAATTCTGAGTTTTTTTTTAGAATAAAATGGGAAGTAGATTTCGCTACTCGAATTTGCTTTTCAATTTGCCTTATGGACACTTTAGGATTTTCAATAACAGGTTGAATAACATGATATTCTTTTTCTTGGTTAGTTATTCTTTTTCTGGCCTTAACAGTTGCTTTATATGATCCATATTCCTTTAGGTTAAAAAGTCTCCCCCTGCGTAACTTTTTCCTAATTTAACCGACTCTGTATCAATGATGGGTTGAGTATGTTGTTTTTGTTCTTCCGGGTTTCTTTCCACGTTGCCTGCTGTAGTTGTTCCTTAAAAAAATCATATCTTCGATCACGACGTTTTGGTTCAACCCAGCCATTTTCAGGTAACACGTGCTCGACTTCTTGTGATTCGAACTAATTAACTAAATATATGATGTGTTTAAATTAATAATGGTGTGTGACTGGATTAACATTTAGTTGAATTTAATGTTCATAAATGATTTGTGTATACTACAATTAATATTTAAACATGTTCTTTTCGTTTTAACTAAAAAAAATCAATATTTATTTAATATGTAATTAAGTTATATTAACGCTCTGAGCAAAATTCATAAATATGAACACCTACATTTATTTAAATTCGCTGGCATAATGTGGAATAAGACAAACAGAAACTATTTGTTAGTCATTAAGTTATGATTAATTCGGATTTATTCTTTAAATCCAACTAGTTTAATACTGTAAATTATAATCATTTTTCATGCGGTGATTACTTTTCATTCGCTGACTTGCTAATTTTCAATAATTGTATGCTTTTTTCTTTCTCTTCTATTGGTTGTTCTATTATATATCATTAATTATCTGTCATGAAACAAGGTTTATTCAAACTAAACTGAAATTTCCTGCTTTCATTTAAACAATAATCAAAAGGAAATACACTAAGAGTTTCAATGGGATTCTATCGATACCTAATTTCAATTCAAAATACCTTGGTATTACTATTAGGCGGCCAACTCACACTAAGTATCGCAGGAAATTTCAGGTTTGTTCGGAATTTTCTTGAAATGGTTTGTAGTACAAATTGAATAATAAGGGAAAGTACTGAACCTTTAGGTAGACCATCAGTAAGATTTTTTCTTTTCTTATCACCAACAAAAAATTGTTCTATTCGATAACATTAAATTCAAATTCAATACATTAAATAAACGAGCTAGTTATTTATATATTAAGTGAGTTATGAGGTTATTAACATACACAACTCACGTGATAGATAAATAATTTTGTTTCATATTTCATTATAAATTAAACGAACGTTTAAAAATTAAGTGGGCATTGTTACCATGGATATATCAACTGACAAGCTTGCAAATATTTGTCAAAATCCATTAAGAAGGAGTTATAGATCAATAATTCCATACCATTACTCCCTAGGCATTATGAACATGTTTACAGTTACGGTAACTAAGGGTTTATGTGTTTATAATGTATTGGTATGAAATAAAATCTTCTTCACATATACAGGGTGATCTAGATTGATTGAAGTGGTGCGCTTACTTCAAAAAAGCTTTTCTCCACTTATCTCATTTAGTGATCCCAACTATTTCCAGTGGTGTACATACGGGTATTACTGATTGGGCGAGAAATTCAAAAGTTAATGATATATCAATAATAAATACAGCAAAATTTTAAATGACATAAATAGTCTGTATTTCTTGATTGTTGAATTACCTCCATCTTAATGTTATTATTAAAAATGCCAATAAGTAAATGGAACGTTTTTATTTCTATTTAGTTTTAATTTGACTGGCGGAGACAGATTATAGTCTTCGAAAGCTTATACTAGGTGCTGAATATGTTGTCCATTATTTTCTAAGCATAAATTTACTCTACGTTTAAAATTCTCGAAGACGGCTGCTAACTGTTATGGGGTTATTGCATTAACGGCGTTCACTATGGCATTCTATAACTCCTTAACCGCAAGCAAACGATTTGCATACACAACATTTTTAAGGTGACCAATCTATTTTTGCTTATCACCGAGAAATTGTGATAAATATGCCAACATTGTACGGGTCGTGTGGGCTGTTGCGGAATTTTGCTGGAAATACCTATTTTGAAGCTCGTCGTCGTGCAGTTGTTTAATAAAAAGTCTTAGAATTAATTGTTGATAGTTTTCGGCATTTATGTTTTCATTAAAAAAATTGGTCCAATTATTCTTCTTTTCGACATGGCAATCCAAACTCCAGTTTTAATTGGATATAATGAAGTTTCAATAAATATATGGGGATTTTCAGTTGACCAGGTTCGGTACTTTTGGGAATTTATACAGCCGCTTAGACGAAACCGTGCCTCGTCACTGAAAAATGTTATATCCAAAACGTCATTATTATTAAGATTTTCGTTAAACCAAGTACAGTACGTTCGACGCTTTTAAAAATCAGTTGGCAGCAATTCTTGTAATACAGACATTTTTTACGGGTGCATTTTCAGTTTTTTACAAACCTCTGGCCTGTCCCATACGAAACCCCTACAATTACAATTAATAAATTGAATTCAAATACCTTTTATTTTCAAAACAATAAAACAAGAAATTGAGTAAATTGTAAATTTTTTTCTAATAAAAATTTAAACATAAAAGATTATCGTACTTTTTAAGTTAAATAATTAGCTTTATTTCGGTGCTTTCAGTTAAATACATGTTAATACATGTTAAATGATAACTTCTAAATCAATCAAATAAGAATAAGCGGTTGAACAGGTTTTTATACCCAGCGGTTTGAATATTAATAATAAACAAAGATAATGATAATCTAACCAGTAAAAGGCTCTTTAGTTGAAATAGGCGCGAAATAACATTTAGGATTGCTACAGTATTTACGAAAAATACGGCTCTATTAAACCCATGCGATTGTTAAAACTTTAAATTTAAAAAATTATAAAGCAAACGTAAACCTTATGTCTAAGGATTGGACTCGAACTGGTTAACATTTTCGCAATAACAATGAATCACAGAGAACTAATAAAATACTTATTTAAGTGATACGGCTGGCGACAATAATAAAACTGATTTGATAAATAAATATTAAACGACCTTGAAATAACTATAACTCGAAAAGCTAAAAAAAAAAAAAGAAAAATAATTTAATCATTTGGTCACTAATAAATACCAACAAGTCCGGTGAGGGGCGCGGAACCAGGAATCGCGTATAGAGCAGTATGTTTAAACGCGTGGTGTGATTGAAGGGTAGTTAAGAAAAAAAAATGTACATGCATATATGTACATTTTGAGATTCAGGGAATGCTACATCGTCCGAGGCACGAATTGGCCAGTAACCGGTGTTCTCGCTGTGGTATTACTCAAGAAAACAATACAATTGCCTCGGATCGACCTGGCTACAAGGTCGAAACAGACAGTCCCCGTTGCTGACGACTATGCAAGGAGTGAATGGCGAGTAGGTACGTGGAATGTTAGAGGTATGCATGGTAAAGAATTTGAAATTGCGAATGTAATGTACGAAAGACACCTTGATATTCTGTGTATATCGGAAACAAAGCGCAAACTAAAGGATGCTGTGGAGATGGAGGATGGCAGCCTGGCACTATGGTCAGAAGTTGAGACGGAAGTGCATGGCACAAAAGGAGTTGGGATGATCATAAGTGAAAGAGCGAAAAGATGTGTTAAACAGTACGAATTGGTATCTTCCCGGGTAATATGGGTTAGAATGAAAGTGGAGTTTCGAAGAATTTTTCTTATTGCATGCTATGCGCCGGTGAATGGAGAAAGAGACCAGGAGCGTGAGAACTTCTGGAATGAAGTAGAGAACGTGTTGAACGTATATAAGCCAAACGAAAGAGTGATTAGTGGGGGATATGAAGGGATGGGTAGGTGTACAGAGAGAACATAGTGAACGCGTTCTAGGAAAGTTCGGAGACCAAAGAGTTAATGAGAACGGTGAACACCTGCTGAACATCTGTGTGGAGAGGAGCCTGTTTGTATCCAATACGTGGTTTAAACATAAAAATGTGCATATGTATACATGGCAAAGTGGTGAATCTCAAAGTATGGTAGACTTGATAGTGTATGAAGAACGGCTTAGAAACCTGGTGAAAGACACAAAAGTAATGCGCGGAGCGGAGTGTGGATCAGACCACTTTTTGGTTGTATCGAGAGTGTGTTTAGGGTAAAAGTGGGCCTGGAGAAGGAAATCAAACGTAGTGCGAACGTCCAGATTTAGGGTTGACAAACTAGTGGATAATGGTGCGAGAAGAGAGTAAAGAGCTGAATGTGAATGAAACAGTGTGGAACGAACAAATAAAAGACACTGACGTTGAAAATGCATGGATAAGCTTGAAAAACTCTGTTGTCAATTGTGCCGTGCGAATATGTGGAAGAGTGACTGTAAGTACACAAAAAAAATGTGCTCGGTGGAATGAGTCGGTAAAAAAGGCAGTATGTAAGAAAAAAGATGCGTACAGGGCAATGATTGATGCAAAAAATGAGACTGAGAAGAATCGATTGTATGGGTTGTACAGATTAAGAAACAAATAAGCGAAGGAGGCAGTGAGAATAAGTAAAGAGGAAGTGATGGCTGTGGAAGGAGAGAAAATGTAGAATGATTTTGAGGGAAACAAAAAACTCTTCTGGAAATGGGTCAAAAATACAAAACGTGGCCCAAAACAGAAGGCTGCAGGAGTGATGAATGCTAGAAACGAAATAGTATGGGACGATTGTGAAGTGAGGAAATGCTGGCAAGAATATTTCGGAAAGCTGTACAGTAGTGAAGAAAGTTATACTGAAGGGTTAAATAAGGAGAATATAGCAGAAATGATGATTGAAACTGACAAGGATATTGGAATAAATGAGGTAGGAAGGTTGAAAAAAGGCAAGGGAGCAGGCGTAGATGAAATCACTGGTGAAATGCTCAAGTATGGTGGTGCAAAGCTTATACGAAGATTGTGTGAATTATTCAATGTATGCCTTATGTGTGGAAAAGTGCCGAGTGATTGGAAGAGCGCGATTATTGTACCATTGTATAAGGGTAAGGGGAACAAGAGTGATTGTAAAAACTACAGAGGAATAAGTTTGCTCAGCGTGCCTGGTGAAGTGATAGAGTGCGAGAAACTACACAAACTAAGATGTGGAATGTACAAGGTGACTTCATGCGAGGGAGAGGATGTGTCGATCAGATGGTTGCTCTCCAGCAGGTGATCTAAAAGTGTTTAAAGATAAAAAGGAAGTTGTACTGTACGTTTGTAGATCTGAAGAAATCGTATGACAGAGTGAATAGGGAGAAGCTGTGGGAAATATTAAATGAATATGGCGTAAATAACGGTCAGATAAATGGAATAAGGGCAGTATACAACGGTAGTCGGGCATGTGTTAGGGCGAGAGGAGGTGTGAGTGAATACTTTAATATTGAGCAAGGAGTGCGACAAGGCTATGTGATCTCACCGTGGTTGTTCAATGTTTACATGGATAAACGTCTTAGACAAGCATGTACCGATACAAATGGTCTAATGGTTGGTGACGTAAATGTACGACTTCTGGTGTATGCAGATGACACAGTCTTATTAAGTGACAGTGCGGATGAGCTGCAAACCGCTCTGAGGAAGTTTGATACAGTCTGTGAAAGCACGGACCTAAAGGTAAACGTGAACAAAACTAAGATTGTGGTGTTCAATCGGGAAGGTGGAAAGGAGGGTAGAATATTTACTCTGCAAGATGAAATTGTGGAGCAAGTGGACGAGCTGGTATATCTCGGTAGAATGTTTACTGCAGATGGTACAATTGAGAGCGAGATTGGACGATGGGTCAATGCTGGAAGGAAAGTGATTGGAAGTATGTGGACGATAATGAGAAATGAAAGCATGAGTCTAGCTGCGAAACGAGCAATCTATAATGGCATATTCGTCCCGTCAGTACTGTATGAAAGTGAGACATGGATATGTCAAAAAAAAAACGAAAGAAAAATAAGTGCCGTGGCTATGAGATTCCTGAGAGGCGCATGTGGTAAAACGAGAAGGGACAAGATAAAAAATGAATGCATAATGACGGAGTGTGGTGAGGAAAAGACGATGATGGATAGATATGAAAGTTGTGCATTACGTTGGTTTGGTCATATTGAGAGAATGAACAACGCAAGATTAACGAAACAAATATGTGTGGTTGAGGTTAGGGGAAAGGCCGGGCCTGGTAGGCCGCGTAAAACTTGGCTGAATGTAGTAGAATCTATGATAAAGGAAAGAAAGATAAGGAGTTTTAAAAACAAAAGGGCATGTCAGAGACATAGGAAAGCATGGAGAAAGATTGTAAATGAAAAATAAATAAGAGGCAGGGATTGATTTGCCTACCCCGCAAGGGAATGGCGTGAAGGTTAAGTTAAGTTAAGTTGAGTTAAATAATCAACATTTAGTAATAAAAACAAGTTTTACTCAATTACCGCTTTGAGCAGACAATCGTCTTAAAGATTTATTGGGACTAGCTTCCAATCGTCCCCGAATATCTTCTAAGCCTTCTTCGTCAAGTACAGGTATTCTGCCAGGAGATTTACCTTTGGATACGGAAACGGTGTCACGAAAACGCACAATTCGACGAACATGCTGTGTAAATGTTTCATAGGTAACGTCAATGTTGGCGAACGGTTGGAATTCCTCCAAGCAAGAAATTTACGAATATTTCCAGACACCACCTTCACCACGTTGCCCATACCGAAAATAAGCCTCCAACATAAACTTCATCAGAAAGCATGACACCAACACTTATAACGTAAAACGTATCCGCATTTTATTTTTATTCTAAACAGAGGTCTGTATTTATTTACTTACCAGATAAATCAATCAAATATGTGCAGTTTTTGTCTTGAAAAAGACAGATTTTACGTGAATTAAGGGAGCAATAAAAAGACAAATAAAACGACAAGAACAAAAGGAAGCAAATCATGACAGTTTATACATACGTATTTTAAGCACGCTCATGACCCCAGCGTATGAAAGTTTTGCTAAACAACTTACACTTTCCAGTGTTAGAATACATTTTTGACAACAATATGACCATAGCGGAGTTACAAACACTACAATAAATCTGGATCACGTTGTATAATTATGGTTACTTAATTGAAATAATGTAAATTAAGCTAGATATAGCAAACACAACATATTAGAAAAACGCTGTTTACAAATAAAATGTATTTGAAAGTTAATGATACCAAATAAATAAAAGAGAAAGAAAAGTTAAAAATGATCAATACAATTATTACAAATTAGCAAGTCAGTGTAATTAATTACTGACAATTAAAAGTAATCATTGCATGAAAAATGTTTATAATTCACAGTATTAAACTAGTAGGATTCGAAAGAATAAATCCGAATAAATCATACTTAATTACTAACAAATAGTTTCTGTCTGTATCATCCTGTATTATACCAACGAATTTAAATAAAGGTCATTATAAAAGTAGGTGTTCATATTTATGAATTCTCCCTCAGAGCATTAAAACAACTCAATTAAATATTAAATAAATATTGATTTTCTAGTTAAACCTACAAAAACATGCTTAATTATTACTTGTAGCATAAACAAACCATTTATGAATATTAAATTCAACTAAACGTTGATCGTTGATCAACCTAAAATAATTAAAATTCTTGCAAGATTCAGCTTTTTTAAAATGAATTTATTGTAAATTAAAATTATTACTAACCTTTATTTAGATACTTTTACATTTTAGTACTTTAATAACGTGTTATGACGTTAAGATCGATTTCAGCTATTTATGACTTCGTAAAGTAAAAGTTGTCCATAATGGAAGCTTTTCGAGACACTTAACGACCAAGTGGAAGAAATTTATCAATTTATTGAACTATCAACACGTTGTGGTTTTCATTTTAAGTAAACCTGATCTTGAAAATAGGTTTCTGATGACTTCTTCATGTGTCTCGAGGCTTACATAATGATTTATGTGTCTACCTATATAGAATACCTAGCTAGGACACGTTACTAATCCCAACTTTTTACCTGAAACATTAATTATAATACCTGGCTAATTGTGAATGCTTCAGATCAAGTTTGTACATGGTTAGTACTGAAAAATATTGGATGATTTATTGCGTAGTATACATAAAACAGGTAAAAGTTGTTTTAAGCTCGCTACCGCTGTAGAACTTAATTGTTTATTTAAATAAACTACGGTTAATGATTTATATTCTGTTAAAGAATTTAATGCATTGAGTATATGACAGGAAATAATTTTTAAAATGACCAATGGCCTTTTTCACTTGTTTAGACACAGCTAAATAAATTTATTACCTATTTATTAGCATTATGCTCCCACTTAACACAAAAAAGAGAATATTACTTATTAATCCAACATGAACATTTTTGACAGCTAACTAAATGTAACTATATCTTAAGATGTTATCTTGAAAAGAAAGTCAAAAACTACATACCCACCTAGAGTTCTATAAGAGTTAATCTCTAAATATTAGAATTTTGTCTAATAAACGTCATTGAGTGCTAAAGTTATTTAACCATTTACGGATTTTAATGTTACTTTAAAACAAAGTTTTTAAAGGTAGGTGTCTAGAAATTAGTAAAATTAATATTCAAAAATCTTAATTTTAAAGGCATTCACACCCAGAAGTATTTTATAATTATTCCTACTAAAATTCGCATTAGAGGTTTATGGCTTTTTCCTTCAACATTTATTATGTATATTATAAACATTTTAATATATAAACATTTTTATTGACAGTAGTATTTGAATATTTTCTAATTTTAATATGTCATAATAACATAATTTAGTATCTACAGACTTTTTTGGACGTTAGCCAAATCGATATAGCGACTGTATAATAAAGATATCTAATGTTAAACAATTTTAATTACAAGAATTGCAAATCTTCTGAAACCGCAAAATGCAAGTTAAAACTTGCACCACTATGTTGATTGATAGTGTCAGTAATTCTAAAGAACCTGGAGTCCAACTTTAATTTAAATTACTTTAAAATACTTATGCCCACTTGCACCGGTTCCGCTTAAATTTTAAGCGTCTCAAGGACCGGTTGCACCACCACCACTTAATTTTAAGGCTAGTTTAAGGATGAAATAAGTATTTTAACTGTTGCACCACCATTATAAGTTAACTTAAACAAGTTAAGGACCGCTTAAATTTAAACCTGCAAAATCTGAAGCTTAAATACCACTTAACCTTCAAATTTCGCCATCATTCTGAACAAACAATTCTATTAACTATTTGTTATGAAAGTTTACAATTTTTTATTAGAAAATGATGCTCAGGAAGACGACATAGAAATTTTGGAATTACTAGATATAGGATTTCCTAGAGAAATATACCATAGGAGTAATCATTTTAATGAAATGGGAGAATTGGACTTTTTTAAAAGGTTTCGTCTTACCAAACAAACTGCTCTAAATGTTCTAGGGCGAATTGAACATGAATTGGAATATTTTACAGATAGGTAAGGTTATAGAGAAATCTTTCTTGGCCTGTGTATATCCACACAATGCAATATCTTTTAGAAATCGATCGGTTACTCCCATAGAGCAATTTCTTTTGGCCCTTCGTTTTTATTCCACTGGAGGACATATTCAAAGTGTTGCCGATTTTGCAGGAACTCACAAATCCACTGCACATAGAATTATTCATAAAGTTTCCGAGGCTCTGGCACGTCTCAGGCCAAGATATATTAATATGCCCAAAAACGAAATTGAAATTCAATCTATGCAATCACAGTTCCATGAAATTGCTGTATTTCCTCGTGTTATAGGTGCAGTTGATGGTACACATATTAGAATTCAATCACCAGGTAAAATAATAGAATAGTTTTGAATAATTATTTACAATATATTTTACATTACAATTTTATTAAATTTATTTGTAGGAGGTAACGATGCAGAAGTGTACAGAAACCACAAAGGTTATTTTTCAATAAATGCACAAATCATTGCAGATGCAAATATAAAAATTCAAGATTTATCTGTAAAATGGCCCGGATCAGCACATGATGCAACAATATTTAATAATAGCCGAATAAGAGCTAGGTTTGAGAATGGTGAATTTCACAATAGTTTACTCTTGGGTATATTTTTTGTTGTTGGCGATTTAATTATTAACTGATTTAAATTTAGGCGATAGTGCTTACAATGGTAGAGCATACTTACTAACTCCCCTCCTGCAACCGGAACGAAGAGCTGAGCAATTATATAATGAAGCTCAAATCCGTACAAGAGTGGTAGTAGAAAAACTATTTGGAATATGGAAAAGACGTTTTCCAATCCTCGCTTATGGTAGTCGCTTAAAAGTCGAGCATACTTTAACAATCATTGTTGCCACTGCTGTACTGCACAATGTAGCTTGTTCAATGGGTGAAGATATCCCTGCTTTACCTCAAGAAATAGATGTGGCTGAATTTGAAAATCTATTGCAGGAAGTCGATAACGAAATAAGACAACAGCCCGATACAAATGTAACCATACGACATGCTTTAATTAACAATTATTTTGCAAATTTATAGTAATGGAAAGTTTATTTAAATATCGATTGTTTTAATAAAAAAGTTTAACACTAGTTTGTATTATTTAAGTACAACTTCTAATTTCGTTTTACAAATCTAGATGTTGTAATCCCTAATCGGCGTTTTTTTAGTTCGATGTCAAGTTTCAAAGATGTTATTCTGAGGTTCCTAATTATTCCATCTTGCCTATTTTGTGTTACAAGTGATTTCTTTAAAGTTTGGGCGATTTGTAATTTTTCCCTTGCCAACTCTGCATATAAATCACGCACATTTTGTGATCCAACTGTATCTATAACAGGCCGCCTTCTATGAAGCCATGACGATTTCTTAGCCTGTTGAGTACCTTCAGCAGGATTTAGTAAAACTGCCGTTTTTGGGGTCTTCAGATGGCTGGGTTTATACTTGCCCCAATCTAAATTCTGAGAGCAATGTACCACAGAATTCTGAAATAAAATTTTAGTGTTATATTCTACAAAACCACAAAACTTAATTACATACTTCACTTTTAGTATTTTCTTGTGCATCTCCCAATCTGCGCTGTTTTCATTTCGCTGTAATATTTATATAGTATAGTGAATAGAAGTCAAAACATTAAAATAATGCTTACCTCCTCCTGTATCTCTTCCTCTATGTTTTCATTTGGCTGTAACATTTATATAGTATAGTGAATAGTATTCAAAACATTAAAATAATGCCTACCTCCTCCTGTACCTGTTCCTCTATAGCAGTAATATCATTTTCATATATAAATTCCACGTTGTCAGAATCAAATACGTTAATAAGTCCAGAAACAGTTTTCTCATTCATTAGATCTAAAGTGAGCTCTTTATTTGGATCTTTGTCTTTGATTTTAGGTATTCCACCACCTGTCTTGTAAGTTTCCATTCGTTCATTAGAAGCATTAACTCTGGTTTGTTCTTTTTGGTTCTCGTAACACTTTTTCAGAGAATCCTTCGGACGATGGTGATTAGATGGACACATGCTGTTAAATTTTCTTGTAATGGATTCCCAGGCCTCATCCCTTTCGTTTAATGACACTCCATCAGTTTTTTTATTTTCAATAATATTCTTATACTGGTATATGATATTTAATAAAATTTTTTTCTTGAAACGTATAATTTGCAGACCGCTGTCGCTTCTTCTCCATTGTACCACCGTAATGTAATGTTGCTTATAACAAAATAATAAGTGTTAAATTTCTCTAGGGAGAGCTCTCTGGATCTGGGCACCGATTAACAGTTTGACAATTGACAAATAAAAGTCACAGTTTATAGGTCATATTTTCGATACACTTAAGCTACTTACATGGTTGCCACATTGTATTTTATAAACGAATAGTTTAAACTAAGTAACGCTCAAAATTCGATGGTGCAACACTTTAAAAATTTAAGTCTACTTTATTACTTAAGATGACCTAAATTAAGTGGAATATAAGGTTGCGTGGCGAGACCGGCCCTAAAACCCTTAAACTCGTTGCACCGTTCTGTACGAGGTAGATAAGCGACACTTAAAAGCGAAATATTTAAGCAGTACGTGATCCACCGTTTAAACTGTCGCTTGAGTTAAGCGATTGCGCATTGCCACATGTGTAATTAACGATGGCAATGCGTGATTTTGATTTTGATCAAAACGAAGAAATTGAAGATCTGTTGCAATTAGAAGTAATGCAGTTTGGTATACCAAGACAGATTTACCAGCGAAACAATTACTATGATGCAATGGATGATGTGAATTTTCGAAGGCGATTCAGATTGTCAAGAAGGTGTACTCTACAGGTTTTGGAGTTAATTGATGTGCAGCTTGAATTTACATATGACATGTAGGTGATAGATATATTAATTAAAACAAGATATTTTGAATAATATTGTAGGAATAATTCTGTTTCGCCCATGAATCAGTTGCTACTGTGCCTACGTTTCTATTTAACAGGTGGTCATTTACAGTCAGTTGGTGATTTCCATGGTGTACATTTAGCTACTGCATCAAGAATTGTTAAAAAAGTATCGGAAGTATTAGCTAGATTGTACAAACGGTTGAGCCGATGTAAACACTTTAAGAAGAAGGCAACAAGATTTTTATAATATTGCAGCATTTCCCCGTGTAATAGGTGTCATTGATTGTACACATGTAAAAACTCAATCTCCAGGTAAACTATAAAATAATACAAGTTCTGCAATGTGTTTTAGGAGAAGATGCTGAATAGAAAACACTATCTCTCTATTAACACACAAGTCGTATGTGATAGCAAATTGCAAATTTTAAATGTGGTAGCAAGATGGCCAGGGTCTACTCATGATGCTACAATATTTAACAACAGCAATATCCGACAGCAGTTTGAAAATAATACCTTCCGTAACTGTTTACTTCTAGGTAGGTACATATTTATACTTTGCTATGTGGAAATTTAACAATAATGTCACAGGTTACAGTGGTTATGCTAATAAAAATTACTTATTAACACCTCTACTCAACCCCATAATTGCCGCAGAACAACGTTACAATGAAAGCCATATAAGGACCCGAAATGTCATCGAACGTTGTTTTGGAGTTCTAAAACGAAGGTTCCCAATTTTGGCTTATGGTACTAGTGTGAAATTAGAGACAACGCTCAACATAATTGTTGCGGCTGCTATTTTACATAATATAGCACTAACCATGGGAGATAATGAACCTCCAGCAGTACCTGAAGAATTGGATGCTCATGTTCTCAATCAATTAATAGAGGATGGAGAAATTCCAGCAATACATGATGAGCATGGTCATGCTGCCCCTGTCAATCTTGTCAGGAGAGAATTCATTAATCAATACTTTGCTAGATTATAGTACTATAATAATTCATGAATTGTTACTTTTTGTTTATAATTAAAGTTAGAAAACACAAGTTATTTTACATACATTCAACACCTACACAATAATCAAGGTATTATTTACATGGAGTTCAACTTCTCTAGCTGTTTTTTTTGTAACTCTATTTTTAAAAGTAAGGACTCTTTCTCCAAATTAAAAAGAATTTCTTCCCTCTTGGCCTTTTCCTGCCACTGACTCTGCAAACTCAAACTTCCGTTTTTGGTGAGCATGTTCTTTCAACAATTGCAGCTATATGGCTGTTACTTCAGACCTAGTTGTGGCCATATCTTCATATTTTCGTGCAATTGTTGAAGTTGAAGCTTCGAATGGTCTACGACGCGCTTTCCATTGTGATTGTTTCCCCCGTAACTTTTCATTTAAAGGGGTTTTTAAATTTGCTGCTTTCAAATTGCCCCAATCAACAGCAACATTTTCATCCTGAAATAAATAATATAATCAATAAAATGTATTTTCTAATTATAAGCCTTACTTACTGTATGAGAATAATTTTCAACTTCTACTACAGGCAAATTATGTTCTGGGTGCAGTTCTGAGGTTTTTGGGGTGGCATTCAAGGGCTCTTCAGTATTTCCTTCAGCATCCCCATCGCAACTGTTAGGCAGCCCATAGACACTTTTTGTATTTAAAATTGACAACGTTAAATAAAAAAGGTCCGTATCTCCGGACTTTGATGGTGGGCCTCCACCCGTTCCTGTGCAGTTTCTGCGTTCGTTTGCCACTTGCTTGCGTGCATTCTTCTTCTGATTTTCATACATTTTCTTTAAATGGTCTGACGTTCGGAAAACCATAGCGACAGAAGCAGCATTAAATTGTTCTGTGACTTTATGCCACGCATTGTCTTTATCACGCCAGGTCACAGAGTCCGTCTTTTTACATTCCAAAATTTGTTTATATTTTTCAACCAATTGCAAACACAACATCTTTTCGTCGGTTGAAACATTTGTGCTTCTCGCCCTCTTTGCTTTGGAACCTTCCATTTTCAAAACAGACGATCAAATACTTTGGATAAAATATCACAAAAAAATTAAAACGCGGTGTTATACTGTTATATATGAAATTCTAACCTATATTTTCTAGAGTTTTTACTTAAAACGCAGCGTTGCCAGGTATCACGACGTTGTAAGCGTGACTTAGTTAAGCGGCGTACGGTGCAAGGAAACAATAATTTAAGGGTTGCTTAATTTTAAGCAACGCTTAGCTAAGCCGGACTTTTAAGGGTAACCGGTGCAAGTGGGCATTATTGTTTGGTTTTTTTTATGGTGTATATTTGTATTTAAGTTATACAAATCTATACGTTTCGATAACACTTACAGTTATCTTCGTCAGTAGTTACTATCTTTCAAAATTGTTTAAAATGTTAAAACAATTTTTGTGAAATTTGAAAAATTGAAAATGCAAACGTAAGCCTGCTATTAATATAACAGTTTGATAAACGTATAAAGCCAACTATAGAACACAATTTTAGTAGAGAATTTTTTCTTTATTTTATAATTTGTCAAAGTTTGTAACTGTCAAAAAGGGAAATTAATTTTGCGACTAAAATTATAAAGAGAAAACATTTTTTTATTTTGAATACACCCTGTTTGACAGGTATTTTTTTTTATATTTTCCTTGCAATTTATTTATATTTTCTCACCTTTTAAACCTTCCTTAGACTTCTACAAATATTTCAAACCAAAATTAGCCAAATCTGTCCAGCCGTTCTCGAGTTTTAGTGAGACTAACAAACGTCACTTCATTTTTATATATACCGGGTGTCTAGAATCTGCCCACGTTCTATAGCTATCTTTGTTATTATAAAAGATACAGAGTCGGTTAAATTAGCAAAGTTGGGCTGAATTACATGATAATTCAAATACCGATAAGAAAATTCAACATTGTTGCCAACATTCTAAGATATCTGAAAATAACTAAAAATCGTCCAAATTTTTAATCGGCTATATCTTTTTTAATATTCAAAATACGAAAAGGTTATAAGAGAGACTTTTTTTACGCAAAATGGGAAAATGCGAATAAAAAATTTGTTTAGTAATTATTTTTGAGCTACAACCCAAACATACATTTTTATAAATGGCAACTATAGGTGACTATGGACCCTTTCGATGGCTTATTTTTTCTGATTTCAAAAATCTATAGCTTTGTGTGTTTAATATTATTAGTTAACTCACAATTTTAAAAAAAATAGGTAATTATAATATTTATTAAACAAATTAAAGTATGCCATGAACATTTAAATAATAAAATAAGTTCATATTCTACTACTAAATTTGTGGAAACAACAAAAGATAATCTACTGTATTATCAAAATACAAAAGTTCTAAATAAATTTAACTGAACGAAGAGTAGCAGCAAAAAATATAAACAGATAACACAATCATAGAAGTGCTTCAAAATGCCCTCCATTATTTTGAACACTCATTTGACATCGTTTAAAAATTTCGTTTTGAAATTTTAATAAACTTTGGGTTCTAATTTGTTGTATAGCAACACGAATTTTGTTTTTTAAATCTTCTAGATTACCTACCAGGTTTTACCCCGTACACTTTGTCTTTAATTGCTCCTCACAAGAAAAAGTCAAGGGGGTTAAGTCTGGAGATCGCGGCGGCCAAGCTATTGGACCTAGATTTCCTATCCAATTATTAAAACGTTCCTACAAATAGTGATGCAGAAGTAATCCATTATGTGCTGGTGCCCCGTCGTGTTGAAAATAATTCAAATTTGGAATTACGTTCAACGGAAGGTCGTCCAAAATTTCTTCCAATTCGTTTCGTAAAAAAGTTAGACATCTTTCGGAATTTAAATTGTATTCATAACAAAAGGGCCCTAGGATTTTGGTACCAATAATACCGCACCAAATATTTACTGAAAAAGCATATTGATCTCTCCTCTCAACAGTAATATGAGGATTTTCTTGGGACCATTGGATATGATTTTTTCTATTGAAGATGCCGTTGTTTGTAAATTTTGCTTCATGAGTAAAAATAATGGTTTTCGAGAATTGTTCGACTTTCATTAATCAACCATGTAGCAAAACGTAATCTTTTCTGATAATCTTCAACATACAATGTATTTCCTATATGAAAATGATGTGGCTTAAAATTATTTTGTTTCAAAATAACGTGGGCATCATCTTTGGAAGTGTTGCACTCGTTCGCAATTTCACGAAGACATGTAGTAGGCTTAAATTCGACGTAAGCTAAAACACGGTCTTCTGTTTCTGTGTTAACATTAATTTAAAAATTTTGAGGTTTAGTAAAAGCCCCATATTTTTTTAAATTCGATTCGAGTTTGGCAAATAATCGCACATCGGGTTGTCTTCTTTCCATATAAGTTTGAAGATATAACTCCGAAACAGCACTAGCATCTCTGTTAGACACGCAATAGCAAAAAAGCATATCATTTCTTTCTTCAGAAGAACAAGCCAGTACTAAATTAATATTCACTATGTAAGTACGAACTACAACTGGTTACAACAAATAATTCAATATCTACTATTTAAGAGTCAATCAATGCAGAGTTTTGTTTTTAATTCTCACAGCACACCACGGCGAACATTGCATTTGTTTAGTAAATACTATAATTACAATTTTTGAAAATTGTGAGTTAACTAATAATACTAAACATCAAAGCTATACATTTTTGAAATCAAAAAAAATAAGCCATCAAATGAGTCCATAACCACCTAGTTGCCATTTCAAAAAATGTATGTTTGGGTTGTACTTCGAAAAATAATTACTAAAAAAATTTTTTATTCGCATTTTCCCATTTTGCGTAAAGAAGTCTCTCTTATAACTTTTTCGTATTTTGAATATTAAAAAGATATAGCCGATTTAAAATTTTGATGATTTTTAGTTATTTTCAGTTGGCAACAATGTTGAATTTTCTTATCGGTATTTGAATTATCATGTAATTCTACCCAACTTTGCCAATTTAACCGACTCTGTATCTCTTGTAATAACAAAGATAGTCACAGAGTGTGAGTAGATTCTAGATACCCTGTATATATAGATAGATTTGTACAAGTACATTCAGTGAATTTCATGGCGGTGTGATGGCATGTAGGAGAATTCTCACTAGCAGACTTCTGTAACAGTAAGCTTTCCAGCTGCTTGTGACTGGGGATTTATAACTTACAAACTAAGACCTATAATCTAACTTAAGCTACACTATCTACATGATCGTTCAGAATCTATTCACTAGATCACTTGGCACAAAAATGTTCAGTCGCCTAGAGTTAGCCGTATTGGTTAAGTTCGCTGCAAATTCATCGGGATGAGTTCTGAGTCGAGCACTGTATTGTAAGATGTAGCGTTGTATTTCTTCCTTGACTGTTGGATTTTGGAAATCCCTTCGGATAACGGTCTTAAAAATTAACCATTGAGCATTCGGTGCAATTTAGGTTGGAAACGCCCCAGTATTTGAATGTTATAGCTTGAAGCTGTACCCCACAGTTGGATTACGTATGTCCATACTGGTTTGAGTATTACCCTGTACACCATTAGCTTATTTTCCAGATTAAGTTTAGGTGTCCGTCCTAGTAGCCAATACATTTTGGAGAGGGCCGTTCTTAGTTGCTTTCTCTTGGTGAAGATGTGCTTTCGCCATGTAAGTCTTCTATCAAGGTGAACTGCAAGGTACCTCTTTTCGTGTGGTGAAGGTTATGTGGACTGATTTGAATTCATTAACTTTTATTCTCCATTTCTTTAGCCAATTTTCAATGGAGGTAAGATTAGTCTGCAGTTGTCGCGAGATAGCGGAGGGATCGCGATAGCGGTATCACCCGTAGCTAGGACTTTCGTTGAAGTTGGCAGGTCTGCGGTGTAGATTAGGTACAACAAAGGACCGAGTACACTACCTGATGGTACCTCTGCATTTATTGGGAAGAGTTCAGAGTGTTCAGATTCAATTTTTACCGGGAAGCGTCTGTCGTGAAAATAGGACTTTAGGATTATAACGTAGATAAGTGGTAGGAGGTTGCATAACTTGTGCAATAAACCAGACCTTGTCGAATGCCTTGGTAATATCGATAAATGCAGCTGAGAAGTATTGTCGCGCTTCAAAAGATGAATAAATTTTCAGCTTCCGTGGGGGCGAGGTTCTTACGGAATGTTTCTATAAAAGCGTTTTTATTTTCAGTTAGCTCCCACGTGGCAGCGTTCAGTAAACGTTTATTTTCCTGGGTTCTTAGTCTTGTTTTTGTAGCTTTCTTCTTTTTTAATTTTGTTCTTGATTGCTATAGGACAATGATGGGTTGCGACGGATCTACTAGCTTCAAGGGTGACAATCCAGCCTGCCTGCTGAATTGTGTCATTGAAATATTTTACTGCCGCTTCAATGTCGTGGACATTTTTGAGCGGGACTTTAACTAGATCACTAATAAATTAAATATTGTTAAACTGCCTTGAAGATAACACATCACAATACCCTCTAACGATCACAGGCTGACAGTGAAAAACGTCATCATTAATAAATGCAAGTGCTACTTAACAATGAAAACACAACGCAGTACGTTTTATATCATTTTTAATTTTAATTTCAACTACATATGTTAAATTATAGTGCTGTGGTGTTATTTTTTTCTAGATCTTTAAGTAAATGATTTACCAATTATATGTTACATTACCACAGCACTATAATTTAACATACTTAATTTTATACATTTCATTGTTAAAATAACACTTGCATTTATTAACAAAACTATTTTTTGTTAGATTTGACTAGTTTTTCTTTACTCAAATTGTATTCCATATTTGGCTTTATACGTTTATCAAACTGTTACATTAATAACAGGCTTATGTGTGCGTTTTAAATTTTTTAACTTTCACAAAATTATTTTAAAATCTTAAAATAATTTTGAAAGGTAAATGACGAAGGTAACTGTAAATGTTATCGAAACGTTAAGATTGTATAACTTACATATAAAAATATACCACAAAAGAACCAGAAGAGACAAGTATTTTAAATATGTGTAACAATGGTGAAAGTTTACATTTTCATATTTTTCTAGAACCGTAGCACATTAATCATTTTAATAGAAAAATGAAACACAAATGTGTCTATAACATTCCACCGAATTCTCAAAACGCCTACTCTACATTTAAATGGTCCAAATGCTGAACGTAACCAAATGCCGACGACTATTTTGCCGATTAAGAACATTGTGTCGGGCCATTACCCCCGAACGAAATTTAACACATTTTCGCGAATGCCCAAAACACCAACACCGTATTTGAAAAGTCCAAAACGCAGAACGTAACCAAAGCGGCGACACCCAAGTGGCCAAAAGCTCCATTCTACCGAATATTAATATTGGGCCATTTCGATGACAATGACAAGTGCTGAATGATCAAAGCGCCGAATGACAACAGCCCTCAATGCTCAAAACGCCGACACTGTAGTTTCATAGGTTCAAAACGCGGTCGCCAGCTTTTTACAGTATGAATGAAGGTCAAAATAAACCTACTGAAATAAAAAGTTTAGAATTGCGCTTTAGGTAGGTGTACTTCATTAAACTATTTGATTTAATATTTTTTACGTTATTATAACCAAGTGTTTACCTGCATAATATTGTTAAATATATACGAGAGTGAGTAGGTAAAATATTAAAGATGGTTTGTAATATTCAACATCGTCTCTAACCTTATCGCCTTCAGGGAGAGTTATTGTCATTATTCTGGAACTTTTAAAATTGAGTTGGGGTCGGAAATAGTTGATCTCCTTTTTCTTTTTAAGAATAGGAGACATTTTAATAAGCTGCTGTGTAAAGTATTTTGGTATGTTTTCAGTTCCATTAGTTGTTGAATTTAACATTTTTAAAATAACAGTTACCTTTATTTATCGATCTAATACGATCAGCACGATCATTGCGTTCAAGAACTCACGAGTATTTTTGATTATTTAGTTTAAGGCGAGTAATGGTTGACTTGAACTTATATACTTCTCATAAATGTATTGCTATATTTTACATATTAGTTGTAAGAAAGGTCTTTGCCACAATTTCACGGTTTAAGTTAATTAAGGCATGCTCAGCTACTCCAGACTTCTCTGGTTGGTTCAATTAACAAAGTCTCACATGTTTTTTTCAAAGTATCTAGTACCAAAGCTACTTTTAGTGGTTTTAATGTATACATATCCAGAAAAAACAAGACGATTTATTTACTCCCGAAGGTAACAATGGATAGGAAGCATTTTTAGGTAATTGTAAATGTTTTTTAATCTTTCTTGTGGGTTTGAAAACCGTTTTTATGTGTAACGTTATTTATAAAAGAAATAAAAGCTTTACTAACATTAAGTAGTAACTAAAAATAATTTTTAATTGCATGTTTACCTTTGACCTTATTCGTTCATAACAAAAACTCATAATAATTAAGTAGTAACTGTTCTTTATGTGTACGTCCAATAGGTTTAATTACATTAATAATTGTTTTAAAGGAGTAACCATATTTAGTATTACGTCTAAGAGCTATTGAGTAATTGTGATTGTAATGCGAATAAAAACTGTCCATTCGCCAGTTGCTGGTGGGTCAATGGTAACACGCTCTGCTTAGCATTCGAGAGGTAATGGGTTCGATTCCCGTTACCGCCTATCCTTTATGAGGGGGTTTTACTCACATCATGTGCTATTTAGGAAGATTTTGGGGGTAGTAACTTCGCCTTCAGAATTCTAACTTCATTCCTTCCGATCCTATTTGGTCCGTACCTATCCTTAATCCCACCATACATGTTTGGAATCTATCACTGTAGGAGCGTAGAAAGCTCAAGTAACCCGCCCTCCCCCTTGAGGAGGAAATTAAACACGTTACCTTTTCTTTTTCCTTTCTACTAATGCATTGTTATATTTTACATGTAAGTTGTATAAAACATTTTCCCGCAATTTTCCATGTAACTTAATTAAAGCTTTTTATATTATATTTCAATTAATTTTGAAATCTGCGAGCAAATCCGGATTTTTTAAATGATTTTGCAATCGAATCATAAGGTGTGATATTTGGCAATATTCGTTTTACCATTTGAGAGTGGTTCCAAAATAGGGGGACAGGGAATCTTCTTAGACCAAGTATTTTCAATGTTGAACCGTTTAGAAACATGCAAGCAAAATTTGGAGTCTTTCGGTGCATTTGCCAACAAGTTTGGAATTTGTACATCCCGCCAAAAATTGATCTAAAAAACTCTGAAGTTTTATCTTTAATGGTTCACAACAAAACTGGACCTGTTTTTGAATTAGTAATCATTTTAATATTTATTTATGTAACTATAACAAAACATTGAAATTTGTTACGGAATGCCAAATCCTTAAATACAAGGCATTGTATAAGCATATAAAAACCTAAATATGTCGCCCATTTAGTATTAACAAACAACATGTGATTAAAAATGTAAATGACATTTAACCAGCAACTAATTAAAAAACAAATTCATCTTGATAATAAGTTTCTGCTACATAACAACATTTAGAAGTAAGGTATGCTTAATTTGCATTTTAAAAGATATTATTTGACTGAATTTGTTAAAATGTTGTAATATTTTAACTATAAAAAATTAATTAGATAAATTAAATCTAGGAATATATAAATTTTGACTGTTTCGAGTTTCATAGATGCGTATGTCAGTATGTGTATGAATACAAGACACGAATTTAAACCACAACAAGAGAGGACCCTAAATGGAACCTTGAGATACCCCATTCGAAATTTTCGTTTCCGAAAATGAGTAATTATAGAAAACCACTTTTTTTCCATTCTAAACGTAAGATCGCAGTAATCCTATACAATTACCTAATAACATAATAATATAGTTTACTTAGGAGAACGTTAAGCGATACGCAATTCTGACAGATCATATAAAGACATGTTTTCTTTTCGCAAGTATAGCTTTAAATGTACTGAAACCCTTTCGAAAACAGAATTTCTTTTGAGTTAGAACATTATATACTTCAAACTACTCTTGATAACTCTTTCAACAATTTTTATATTACTGGTATGATAGAAATATGACGGTAGTTTTTAACGTTATCCTTATTGCCTTTTTTTTAAAGGTAAAACCTTACTAATTTTTAAAACATCTCATATATTAAAGGTAAGTTTTTCGATGTCATTAGGTGTCTCCGTCCCTGTAAAAGATAGAAAGTTGCGGTTTTCGGCCTATTGTGCTACTTTGTTGTGAAATGAAAGAAACCGGATGTAAAACTTTCCGATCGTTTTGTATTATAAGTGTTTTGTAATTGTGGTTTCATGTTAATTTTATTAATATTATTATCGGCCTATTTTCACAGTTTTTGCTTTTATAGCACGACGTTTCGGATGCGGACTTTGCTTCCGTCATCAGGCTTAGTCCTGAGAAGGAATGTTTTCGCACTTGAGTCGAATTCATATGTTATGATTTTTGTTTTGATTGTATATATATATATATATATATATATATATATATATGTTAAATGTTATGAATATATATATATATATATATATATATATATATGTTAAACTTTTTCGTGGTTGCGCATGTTACGCTGTAACCTATTACGCTGTTGTATTGCGCTTAAGCTCTTCGTGCGTTATTGTAATCCATATGGGTTTCATTTCCACACTAGCTTGGCTTATTGGGTTTTATGCTAGTGCTCTGGAAACTCAAAGAAGCCACATACATCGCACTAGCAAAACCCAATAAGCCAAGCTAGTGTGGAACTGAAGTCCATATGGATTCCAATAACGCACGAAGAGCTTAATCATAATACACCAGCGTAATAGGTTACAGCGAAACATACGCAATAAACTACTGCGCAACCACGAAAAAGTTATATATATATATATATATATATATATATATATATATATATATATATATTAAAAAATAATTGGATTACTTAGTGGCTCAGCGGTAAAGGTGTCAGACTTGTAAGTGAAAGGTACCAAAGTTCGAATCTGAGAGTAGTCATATGCGTGGGAAAAAATAATAACACATGAATTCGACTCAAGTATGAAAACAGTCCTTCTTAGGACTAAGCCTGATGGAGCTAGAAGCGCTCTCATTACTCCGCCTTGGCTCCTATTACCTTTTCGAAAAACAATTCGAATCGAAAGGAAAATGTTTTACTTTATTTTTAAATGCCACGACCTGGATAGCGAACGACATCAAAGGTCAGTTGGACCTCGACTACGTTAGAGAGTGCAATAGAAACTATACGAAAAGAAGGAATATCGGTTAATAAAGCGGCACAGGAATTTAAAATACGCTAGAGCACGCTGAAGAAACAATACAGGTTAGCAAATAGCGATGATATTACTTACCATAGTTCTCCGCTGTTTGGGAGAACACCAAATATTCCTTACATGGGTTCAACACTACATTAAAGTTACAAGGCCTGCTGCTGAAAAACAGGTTTTGCTTATTATGGACGGCCACAATAGTCATTCTACACTAGAAGCATATGAGATGGCCAAAAAGAATCATATAACGATGTTAAGCATCCCTCCATTTCGTCACATCTTCTACAACCGTTAGATGTGACTTTTTTGGTTCACTTATGTCAGCTTATAGGAAGGAATGTGACATGTACGTGAAATCAAGAAACATGATTAAAATAACTCCATACGAAATAGCTGGACTATTCAACAAAGCGTACTCGAAGGCAGCATCTTTGGACAAGGGAATATCTGAGTTTAAATCAACTGGAATATTTCCCATAGACCCATCTGTTTTTCTAGATGAAGATGTCAATGCTCTTGATGAGAATGGACATAATAACAGCACTACTATACTCACTACTAACGATCGTAAATCTATTCTACCTTCAGAAACCATAGCTACAGTTACTTCATAATCATTGACGTCTTCTCAAGAGCCGCTGCAAATGCCTACTACCACGTCACAACATACCAGCAACCAACCATCACCAGGTGCGCAAATACGAGATTCTTCACAGCCATCCACAAGCTTTGCTGATATCTTAAATGTTTTAAGTCCTCGTCCACAAACATTAAGCAACCCTGCAAAAACTATCTATCATCAGTCGTAGAAAATAATATATGTGAGAGGAGGAAAATTAATGCATCATACGTAACCCTATAGATTATATTTGCAATTTTTGTTTCAATTCCTAGAATACCTTCTCGTATATTTCACTTTTCAAAAAACTTAATTTTATTTGAATTTTGTTTTGAATTATGTGATGGCTCTCATTGCACATACGGGAGGTTTTTTGGCTCTCATTACTCTATGTGTGGGGTAATGTGAGCGAAACTGACATTTATAAAAAAAATTATTTGCGTTAACTAGGAGTAATTTTTTCATATGTTTGTTAGCAAGTACTGAAAGACAGATACCTAATAGTCGGATTAGTGGCTAAAAAAATAAATGATTACAACATAAACTCGTATTTTTTAAACGCTTCGTGAGCTCCAATTCCCCCACTCTCCCCTAGCATTAAAAAAGAATGTTAAAACAATATTACCTCACCTTCTTTTTAACCCTTACAGAAATAATATAAAATATGATTTCTGCCAAAGATGTGTCCAATCGTATTTTATAAACGGGAATATTGATTTCTATTGGGTGAAGTATAAGTTGTTCGCGAAGCCACCACCATCTTTAAGGTTGCCAGATGAGCGGGATTTGGTTGGATTGTCCAGATATTTCATACACTGCCCAAACTCCCGGTTTTAAGCAGAATGTCCCGCTAAATAGAAATTGTGAACAAAAAAGTTGGCCCGCCGGGCGAGTTTGCCACAAAATTTTAAGTGTTGGTTGGTCTCTGAACCTGTACCGGCAACGGCATGCGATCCGACAAAGGGATGTGATAAAGTAATAAAACCGTAACAGTTCTCTTTCTTTACCACTTTACCGTAAATAAACAGTACATTCCCATATTTCTAGTATTCATACTGATATTCATTCTAATGTTATATTATTTTGTTGCTTACAGATTCGTAGTTTTGTATTTGTCTAAAGGTAAGGTTACTATTTGTTACAATTATTTAATTACTATAATTTCTTTGGGCATAATTATTTTTAAACGTGATTGTTACCACACAAAAGATAATAAGTAGGAGCAGGATTTCTTCATTAGGTCTTTTATATTTATTTGAAAGGAACTCCACTGGCTGTTAAATGCGTTATTATCATGTATGATTTTCTGTGAAATTCTCTGGCCACCTTAATCAAAAAGTACGTGCGTGCCTCGTGCTCTTGATTGTTATTTTGGAGTGATTTGACTATTTGACACAAGTAAATTGTAAATGTGCAATAATTGGTTCATTCTAATTATTATAATAATGAAGTCTTTATAATTTAATCTTATTTCAATATAATTAACTTTCAATTCAAAATCTCTGAATCGCATAGGTGTAATGTATTACATTATTTTGTGCTTGTTTCATATGACTATATTCATTATATTTCTTCAGGAAACCAATAGGTCCGACGAAAAGATCAACGATTCGCTTGGACCTGGACCTGCAAAAAAGGTTCACTTCCTATGCGCAGCATTGGGAGAAGAACCTGAAATATTCGAACTGGCTGCAAAAAAAAAGACGGCAATTTGTAAACTTTGCCAACTGAGATTAATATTGAGTTTGAAGGTAGTTGTTCTTTGGAGAAACATATATCAACAAAAACATGCGAAACTTCAGTTATCTCACAACATTTCTGGTAATCTTTAGAATTTTTAATTGCGAAAGAAAGCAATAAGGCAACCGAGATTTCATCCATCGATTTACTGTGACAGCAAAATTGCCGCCAAAATGTCATGTGGACGTACAAAAGCAGCAGTAGTAGCGCGAAATGTACTGGCTCCGTGTGGCTGATCTAAAGGCCTGTGAGTATTTTTCAGTACGCAGTGATGCCTCAAATGCAGGAAATTTGAAAACTTGCTGTGCAATTGTTCAACCCGGAATCAGGCATCTGCAGAAGATTACTAGACCATTATAAAGATCCCCATGAGTCTTCTAAAGATATATTTAACAAAATGAAGTCTATAACTGAAAATGAGCTCAAAGTACAGCAAATATCAGCAGATTGTGCTGATAATGCATCAGTTAATTATGAAATACATAATTCAGTTTTTCAAAAACTTAGTGATGTAAATAAACATTTATTGAGCGCCAATTGTAATTGTCATGCTGTAAACAATTGCGTCAAACACGCTTTAAAAGCTTCGTCTGTGGTCGTCGAGAGCATCGTAGTTAAAACCGTCACGTGCCAACAAGGAGGTTATCTCTTTTGCCTGCAATAGATCGATTCGTTCACTGCTGGCCAGCAGTAAGAAGATGCTTTGGTTGAAAGGGGAAAATTAATGTCGAAAAGAAATATGGGAATTTGTATCCAAAGGAATGACATTCGGGGGCTTATTTATATTTTGTACACAATGTCATGCCAAAATTTAACACAGCAATCCCGGCCTTACAAAAGGAATCACGTACTATTTCGAAAATCGACGGTGTAATGAGGAAACTAATGAACCACTTAAAGAATTGGTTGGACGATAAATTTTATGGCAAAAAAATTACTACAGAAAACAGATTTTACAAATGAGACTGAACAGTTTCTGGGGAGAGCAATACAATACTTGGAAGAAAGATATAATTTTTCAAACAATTCGATTTATAAAAAAACTTTCCATATTGACTCTGAACGACTCAAAAAACAATTTATTTACATGGGACGAACTATACTATCTACCAGATATATTAAGCATTTCGGAGGAAATCAGTGACGACGGCTTATACACTGACTACTGTTGCCTTCGCCAAACGTATGAACATCTCTCGAAGAACATATCGACCGACAAAACATAGGCACATTCTGTTAAAAATTGCCAGGATGATTTGAAAAATCTGAAGAAACTGATATGTTTTGTGTTATAGATACCAGTAAGCAATGCTTATGCCGAGAGAGTATTTAGCCTTATATAATTTATACACAAACGACAGAAACCACATCTCCTTTAATTTAATAAAATCAGAATTATTAATTCGATTGAACTTCGAAGAAATTGTTCTTAAATACAGAGAAAGATTCTAAATTAATTAAGGCCGCCAAAGCAAATGCCAAATATTGTGGCACAAAAAGTAACTTTTATTAATTTACTTTTACTTTTGTATCTCAATAATTTTGTAAAGTTTCTATAAGAATAATTATGATTTTCTTTAATAATTATGGATTTTTATTTTGTCCAGCCAAAAATCATTTTATCCAGCTGTTTTAAAATTTTTCCCCGAATTTCTGGTTTTCCAATCTGGCAACCCTAACTATCGTAACGGCATATGTGGAGAGTGTTTACCAACACTGTTAAACGGAAAGCCAGTAAGTTTAGATCGTCCTTTTACTAGTCATACTATGATAATTCAAACATTGAGAATTACTCAGAGAATGTGTAGCATTAGAAAAGAATATTGAAACAGGTTTTCCTCACCTTCTTGTTAACCCTTACACGAATAATATAAAATACGACTTCTGCCAAAAATGTGCCCAATGGTATTTTATAAACGCAAATATTGGATTCTATTAGGTCGCAAAGCCACCACTTTGTGACCGGCATGTGAAAGAAGGTACTGAATGGCACCTATTTTAGAATTTACTGTACTATTATACCTTCGAATACATATTCCTATTATAATGAATACATCTTGTTTACCAAAATTCAAAAACAGTTTTGTTAAGGTGCAAAGTAAGGAACCCTTACAACAGACCTTATACAGTAAACTCTCGATAATGGCCAAAGGTTATATGATTATAGCCAATTTTTTACCAATTTTGGTACTTTACCATTGTATTTAAAGTAACCTTCAAATAACGTATAGTTAACGCTTATACTCGAGTATTATTTATGCAAACGTTAAGTAGTACCAGATTTATTATTTATACATCCATTTACATTAAATTAAGCTTAAAATAAGCTCTAATAACAATTTAAATTTCACAAAATGACATTTTTTAGTTTAATTAAGTTGAAATTTTATAACATTTTGAAAAAAGCACCATAAACAATATCTATAAATATTTATAACCACTTGCTTCTCCAATCGAATTATAAGATATTCAACATTTTTTGGTAGCTCTAACAAAAAAACTTTGTAATTTTATACATTGGATGTTGACTTTACACAATTAAACTTTTTGTTTATTTATTTTAGCATAATTAAACTTAGCAAAGCTGTAGATTTTTCAAATTTAATTAGTACTATAAAACCAGGAATAAAAAATAAAGTAATGGTATATTATTAATCAAGCTTAGTTTGATTGATTTTCCCATAACTAAAATATTATTAAGACAATGTCCATAAAAGGTTTAATTTAATGCTCTTTCAAAGATAATGCGACGACAAAAGCACTGTTTGTCGATCTACAAAGCGACAAAGTAAAAAGAAATCATAGGTAAAATATTAAAAGACAAGTTACTCTTCGTGTAATGCTGGACCACACACATATAAGTGAAAATCAGCTAGAAAATTATATACAGGCGTGTGATGAAAATTTAGATTGATGTTGAGTTATTAAACCTGAAATGGCCATTAATTATATAAATTAAAGAAAATTATAACATTTTATAACAATTTACACTAGAACTGATTATATTGATTACGACCTCTAAAGTTACACCATAACAAAAATAATTGACATTTTGATAAATTAACGCTTGTGGCAATTATAAGTTGAGTTAATTTAATTAAGAAATTTCAAGGTTTTTAGACTATTTCAATGTTAATTTAAGAAAAAGTGCAGGAATCGAACAGCTTTAATTTGTTTAAGATTTGCTGTTTTTTATGACATAAACAGTTGTGATACAGAATTTATAGCGTAATTATACCATTTATCGCTTGAAATTAAAAAGTAATTACAGATTACGCAAAAATTTAAATACTACAGGATTTTTTAGATTTTCTGTGATTGATTATAGAACTAATAGAATTAACATAAATCTTCAATAAGATATTCTTAATTTCTTTACAGAAAATAATTGATCAATTAGGTTTTGCTGTTAATTAAGGTACTTATCAATAAAATTTTGGTTTATACTTTCTTATCAGGGGATTAAAAATTTATGAGTGCAATATCACGAATAAAAAGAGTCACATTTAAAATATACAGTATTGAATCCATTCCACCCTAAATTTTGGATGTTTTAAAATCAATTAGTGATGTCAAAAAACCTTTAAATATATGCAAATGTTAAAATTTAATCGTATACTCAAGTTGTAGTTGAAAGACAGGCTGTTTGTAATACTATTAGCCTTTATTTAACAACAGATTAGATGTTGTAGATACAATATTCATTATCTGAAATGTTGTTAAAGATGTTGCATCACAATTGTCTCTAATTCGTTATGTATTTATATTGGATTTAAAGCGAATTAAGTCATTTAGCATTGACATATTTCCCTTAAAAATAAAAATTTTCACCTGAAACTGTGTATGGAGAAAAGCAGTACGCAAAGCGCCAGCACGAGTTTCGAACCCGGTCCGCTAGCGTGCATACTGACCCCTCATCGGATAAATTCTGTCATCACTAAACATTACAAAATAACACAAAAATTCCACTAATAAACAAGAACAATGGGTTAACACTAAATACGATAGAAATCGAGATTTCATGTCCGTCATACATGACTCGCGATTTATAATAAAATTTGGACAGTTTACATGCGACGATGTTTCCGCACACACCTTGTCTACTTTCGAACTGTCACACGTTCATATCTAAAAAAATTAAACATTGTTTTAGGTACGTAGTGCTCTTCAAACAATCTTTTATTTGTCGAACGTCGTTAAGTGATGTTTGGTTTTGTATTAAGGCACTTCACACATGTTTATGACTTAACTGAAACGCATTATTGTTGTTATTGTATACTAATAAAGCTGTTTATTTAAAAAAATTAATCTTATAATCAACTAAAAAGAAAATTTTATTTCACTTTATTTACTGTAATTTCAAGCGTTTTTCGCGGTTTTAAGCTTTGAAAAATTTTTTCAAAATTTCGCGAACGTCCGTCTCTGTGTGGAGAGATGCGGATGGACCCGCTGTACGACCTGAGTGAAGTGGGCCCAATATCAGTCTCACCTGCCCACCTGTACCTGGACACACGAGCCAATCATTTTAACTTTCCCGACCCCACTTATATCCGATCAGATATAGGTAATATGTGGGTGATAATCTATGTACCATTCAAAAAACTTTACTCCAATTTCAAAAACTATGCAATTTTTTTAATCCTCGCTTAATTCCTAATCGATATAATTTACACACTCATAAAATAAAAATGGCGCTATTTACAACAATAACAGGTATTCATTTCAATTTTCTTTTATCGGAAAAGTTATTAATATAAGTAATGTATATTGATCGCGTGTTAACACCCTCCGACAACATACAAAACTAGTTTATCGAGTTAAATTTATTATAACGAAAAGACAATAATAAGAGAATTTCAAATAATTAAAGCATTAACGTTTTCTTTATTTAAAGAAGCATTAATCAATTGCCATGGAATATTAATGTATACAACATTCCTTTATGTATATTTAGCAAAATTAATGCTACACCCAGATTAAAAGATGTTTGACAACGTGAAATTAAATTATTCATATTCTCTAAATCTCACCATCTTTTTTGTTAAAGTTTGTTTAAGAATTTCATTACTATCATTAATTATTGTTAATACTGTTGTATGTTGAAGTTTTCTTGCTCCAAACTAAATTTGTCTTATCAAGTTATTTTCTTTTATCTACATTATTTGCTAATAGAAGGTTAAATCGACTAAGTTATTAACAACAAAGTATTAATCATGTCAGGGTGGCAGCACTCAATAAATTATTGAGAAAATAACGTTTTGCAACCTCCGAAACAAAATAAAGACAAACTTCAGGAAACTTAGCCTGGAACTCATAAATTATAAATAAATGATCTAGAAACCAAAATCGATACTGTAAAAAAATTACTAAGAAAAACCTCAAAAACCACCAATATCATTTCATCGCATAACTCATTCTCTGAGTCACTTCAATTATAGTGTAACAACCCTAACTAATCACTCGCTACCACTTTGCTAACTCTAATTTGAATTATAATTATAATTTATTGTCAGCAATAATTATGTTAATTTATAAAACAGAAAGAAAAATAAATTTGATTTTGTTCAGACTAGGTTACGACTTTTGTTTTCAATTTGGGTTGCGATACGGCTCTTCTTAATTGATAATTTTGTGAAACCACATTAATTGTGATTTTAATAACTTAACGTATAAAAGATTATCAATATTGTTTAATTTACTGTCAAAATGTTTCAATTTATTTTCAATGTTATGATTGGATAAGTAATTTTTAATGTTCACCAGTATAACTTTTAATTTATATGGTTACTAAAAATCCATCTTCCTGTATAAAATTTTAATTGATATTGAATTTTATTAATTTGATATCTGATCATATAAATAATAAACATCAAATTCAATTTTGACTTTGTTTATTTGTTCGAATTTGTAATAAATATTGAACATACGTAACCGTGTTGTGAACCCTTTTTCTGCTCAAAGACAAATGTTTAATTATGGTGATAATTTACATTTATTTATCACCTAACAAGTATACACAAAAGTAACTGATTATACTTGTGGTTTATCTACTAAATACACAAGATTTTCAACTTTGCAATCAATTCCCACAGAATCTCGAACCTATTTGTTCCAAGTCAAATAAATTAAGTTTGGCTGATATGTACATTTCCAAACTCAATGTAAAGAAACTATTTAAATTATTAACACTGACCTAGTTCAATTGAAACCATAAGTAAAAATAAAATAATGTTAGAGTGGTCCTACATGTCTCTAAGATTAACATCGAATGCAATTGCAATTGAAATTTTATTGTATATTTTAACGTCAAGTTGATTGTTACTGTGTGTTAAATTTGATTCATTCGCTGATGATGGTCTTAATTATTTGGTAGACCGAAACATATACCATATATATATATATATATATATATATATATATATATATATATATATATATAGTAGGAAGGTAATCTTGACTGTGTGGAAATTCAAATTGATCAATTTATATTGAGGGAGCAGTCATCTATTCATGTCTAATTAGGCCAGGGTTTAAAAGAAAACTCTTTGATATTTGTCAAGCTTTCGAGATAAACTTTAATCTCTTTTTCAAGACAGATGTCGTGAGGCTAAAATAGAAGTAACATTATTTCTTAAACAGAAGGACGTCAATTAATCTTGCTATTACAACGGGAAAACACCAATACATAATTTTAAAACAGAACAATTTTTTTATAAAAATATAACAGAGAAAAACCCCCTATGATTGTATGACGTAAACAGCGGTGTACTATTACATTGAAGTTAAATTGCTATATGTATATATATATATATATATATATATATATATATATATATACACACATACAATGTGTCCCAAGAAGTTTTAGACAAGTGGAGAAAAAGTATATCTTACATTTCACAAAAAAATATATTCTTGATAAAAATCTCTGCATGACTTGTAGATCCATAATCAGGTACAAAATTTTTCAAACATTTGCTGAAATACAGAGAAAATAAAAAATACTGAGTTGGACGTAGAGCAAAATACGTTCAAACTATTGTGGAGAGCAATATGTTTATTGAAATTGTGATCAAGCGGCAAAAAAACCGCTGCCAAATGTGCCATAATGCTTTCTCATATATGTAAATAAATAACTACAAATCCCACAATGCCTGAATTTGAATTATATTGGTTTTTAATCACGATAATCCCCCATTTTTGGTCTGCCATTTTGAATTTTTCAATTTTGACAATCGATTTATCCTTAGCGATCTTAAAAAAAACCCAATAACCGACTTTAAAAAAAATCGGTTGATAAATTAAATAAACACTATAATCCCCCATTTTTGATGCACCATTTGGAAATTTTTAGTTTTGACAAATGATTTATACTTAGCGATCTTAAAAACTCCCAATACCCGACTTTCAAAACAATCGGTGGATAAATTAAAAAATGGGTTATTATACAGGGTGTCCGGAAAAATGTGGGAAATCTCTCGGATTTAGATAGAAGACGAAAAAATAACATGACAAGTTCCTATAAATTTTTTTTCTCCAGACCCTCCCTACGGAAATGTGAGCCCCTAAAGGACGCCGCTGGAAACGTTTTCCTTGAATAACTTTTAAAGTACTTGACATAATTTAATAAAAATTCAGTATGATGGCCACTAGTAAGGGTCTCTTAAAATAGTATCCTTGAAACGTATTTAGCTTGTTTAATTTACCAGGGATGGACTACGTTGTACACCTTAACGCCTAAATTTTTAATACCCTGTATGATAAGGATCTAAAAAAAGAGTATTTTTGGGTAGTTTGAACCTTTCTCTTAAAAAAAGGTATACTTGTTTAATATCGATAAAATTAACTATTTTCGAGAAAAAAAATAAACGAATTTATGTTTCATTTTCATTTAATTAAAAACTTCATAAATGGGTTCAACATGGGCTCCGTCAAGCCTGATACACTCGCGAGCACGACGAATTGAGGACTGTTGTACCCGTCACAATAACCCACATTGTTCCTTAGCACATCACAATGAAACGTGATTCTCTGTAGAAGCTCCTCCCTAGTATCAACCGCACTGGAATACACTAAGGTTTTGAGGTGTCCCCAAAGGTAAAAATCCAAAGGCGTCATCGAGAGATCTAAAAGCGTTCTGGAGGAATTCCAAACAAAGTTGTCCATTCAATCGCACCGACAATACAAATGGTCCAATCAAATATTGCCAATGACTCCTACCCAGATATTAATTGATTGAAACTGATGATGATGCGAAACAATAGTTGCATGAGGATTTTCATCAGCCCATACGTGTGAGTTGTGTAAATTCGTGATACATTTTTTGGTAAAAAGCTGCTTCATCTGTAAAAAGAATAGTGCCAATGAAGTTTTCATTATTTCGTTGCTGATCCAAAAGCCAGTTTGCGAACTGCATTCTACGAGGAAAATCTTCAAGAATCAATTCGTGCACTTTTTGCAAATGATATGGGTATAACAGCTGTTCTTGAAGAACTTCATGAATTATTGTTTTCGGCTTATTAAATTGTGCGGGTAATTTGCGACTGTCATTTACAGCATTCAAAATTTTTTTTTTCCTCTAATTCCACTGTACGCACTGTTCTTGTCAGACGAGCATCAGTACTTTTTTTCTTAAACATTCCTAAAGTTATAAAGAAAGTCAGTATTATTACCTTAGTAACCGAACTCACTCACCATTCTCTCTTAGACGTTGATCAACTCGTTGAAATGTCTTCTGATTTGGAATAGTACGATTAGGAAATCTCTCGTGGTATAATCTCCTTGCTTCCAAAGCATTGCAAGAGCCAAGACCATACTTGAGATGCATATCTGCATGTTCAATAAAAGTAAATTCCATATTTCGAAGTTTACAATCCAAATCACCACGAATTCCAAAAATCAGTAAATTAATGTCGATCAATGTATCAGCGATGTGGCAAATGTCAACTTCTAAATTGCAGGTTATTTATTTATTTCGTATCATAGGAATATTTGATACATGTTTTTTCGAGTGAAGATAAATAAAACGAACAAGAAATAAAATTATACCTGGTGGGTCAATAAAATCACCTAAGTTTGCAACATTTTTTAAATAATTAATATGTTTAATTTGGTTTTCATAATTTATTATTAAAAGAGTGTTTTCTCGTAAAAATTCGAAAAAACACTGGCTTAACTTTTTTTAATAATTTATTAATTATGAAACATTAATTCGTTTATTATTTTTTTTTTTCTCGAAAATAATTCATTTTATCGATATTAAACAAGTATACCTTTTTTTAGGTAAAGGTTCAAGCTACCCAAAAATATTTTTTTAGATCTTTATCATACGGGGTGTTAAAAATTTAGGCGTTAAGGTGTACAACTAAGTCCATCCCTGGTAAACTAAACAAGCTAAATATGTTTCAAGGATACTATTTTAAGAGGCCCTTACTAGTGGCCATCATACTTTGAAAGTTATTCAAGAAAAACTTATTTCCAGCGGCGTCCTTAAGGGGCTCGCATCTCCGTAGGGAGGGTCTGGAGGAAAAAAAAATTATAGGAACTTGGCATGTTATTTTGTCGTCTTTTATCTGAATCCGAGAGATTTCCCACTTTTTTCCAGACACCTTGTATATTTTTTGAAATTATATAAAAAACGTATTAGTTTGTTCTTGAATTATGTAACTTTTTAAAAGTTGAAGCATTGAATTTTTTTAATTTTCTAATCCCCTTAAGAATGCCCCGCCACTGGTTGGATTTTGTTCATTAACGAACTTGGCTTAGATTTTATGATACTATTGATATGATACTATTTTCTGCTACTTAATCACAATTTCAATGAACATTTTGCTCTCCACTACAGTTTGAACGTATTTTGCACTCTGTCCAAATCATTATTTTTTATTTTCTCTGTATTCCAACCAATGTTTTAAAAATTTTGTATCTGATTATGGATCTACAAGTCATGCAGAGATTGTTATCAAGAATATATTTTTGTAGGATAAACTTTTCTCCATTTGTATAGAACTTCTTGGGACACACTGTAACAATATATATATATATATATATATATATATATATATATATATATATATATATATATATATATATATATATATACCGGTATTTCACGACGAACGACACGCACTGTAGCGCATAGACGCCACCGATTTTCAAAATTCTTTCAATTCAATACATTATTTATTTCCATTTATGCAGGGTGTACCAAAAAATAGTGACTCATCATAGTTATGTTTTTTTAAATGGAACATCCTGTATATTTTTGCATATTCGAATTGTACGCGTAAAATAAACCTAAGTTGCTGTTATGTTGTGTATACGTAGACCTTGCCCTTTTCGAAATATTTGAGATTTTTTAAATTGTAAGGTAAATTTTATCAATTGTACCCCGTACTATAGGACAATGATAAAATAACTATTGGTCACTACGAATAGTCAATAGAATGAGCTATCAAATCCCATATGACTGGTTGGAGTAAATCTATACAGGGTGTTTAAAAAAGTTAATCCTTTTTATTTTTATATAATTAGCTTGCTTAGTTTAAATGGAACACACTATATATTTTTATTTCTATTAAAGGAGAATTTAATTTTCTTTCAAACTGTATTCGGTTTTCCTATACCTAAAATCAATGGTTTTTCAGTTATTCCCATTTAATTGAAATATTTACAAGAATTACGTATTTTGAAAGAAAGGATATATCCAGGAAGCAGTGATTGTTCTAGGATTGACATTTGCAAACTGTCATTGTCATTCTGTATTTAAATTCTAATACTGTTTTTAACTGAGCTAGAAGTAATTACAAAAAGTCGAAAGTGAAAATATATTCCATCCAAAAGCAGGTCGATATGATTTTGGTGATCGATGAATGCAACAAGAATTTACGCTCAGACATACCCAAACCGCAACCATCCTAATAAAGCTGTTTTCGAAAGATTTATACAGAGATTCAAAAACACCCGCAGCGTAAGTTACGAAAAAGTTCAAAAAAGAAACCAGTTACAGAAAATGAAGAAAACGAGTCTTCAACATTGCAGGCCGTTATGGAAAATCCAAATACCAGTATAAATGAAACTGAAAACAAAACAGGAATAAGTAAAACTAGTTCTCAGAGAACACTAAAAATATATCGCTACCATCCCTATCATATTCAAATGCACATTTGGAAAAAACGGAAAAGTTTAGTATTGATCAAAATTTTTTTGAGTACGTCTTATTTTCGGACAAAGCGACATTCCACAATAACGTTGGTAAATCGTCATAATTTTCATTATTACAGAACCGAAAATCATAATTTATGTTGAACAATAGATAGGCAGAATAGGTGGTCTTTAAATGTGTAGGATGGAATTATTAACGATTATGTTATCGGGTCTTATTTTTTGATGCTCATTTAAATGCTCAGCAGTTTTTACAATTCTTCAAAAAGAACTACCGGCATTATTAGAAGACGTCCCCTTGAATATCATAGAGCGTATGTGGTTTCAGTTGGATGGCGCTCCTGCGCACTTCGGTCATGGTGTAAGATATCATTGAAATGCACGATTCCCCTATAAGTGGATTGAAGAGGTGGCCCCCAAAACTCGCCCGCAAGATTGCCCGACTTGACGTGCCTCGACTATTTTGTATGGGGCTACATCAAAGATATTGTTTACGTTACCTCCCCGACTACAAAAGAGGCCCCCAAAACTCGCCCGCAAGATTTCCCGACTTGACGTGCCTCGACTATTTTGTATGGGGCTACATCAAAGATATTGTTTACGTTACCTCCCCGACTACAAAAGAGGACATGATAGGACGTATCCGGCACGCTTTTTCTACTGTAAGTCCGTTAATACTCGCAAATGTGCCATGTAACTTCGAGGAAAGAGTACGAAATAATTTGAAGATCTAATGAAGAAAGCTGACGTATAGTTTATTTTCCCTCTGGATGTCCTTTCTTTTAGAATAGTTAATTCTAGTAAATATTTCAATTAAATGGTAATAACTGCAAAACCATTGATTTAGGTATAGGTAAACCTAAAACAGCTTGAAAGATAATCGAATTCTCCATTAATGGAAAGAAAAATATACAGTGTGTTTTATTTGAACTAACCAAGTTAATTATATTTAAATAAGAATAAAAAGGGGATTAACTTTTTTAAACGCCCTGTATAGATTTCCTCCAACCAGGCATATGGGATTTGATAGCTCATTATATAGACTATTCATAGTGATCAATAGTTATTTTATCACTGTACTATATTACGGGGTATCAATTACAATTTTGAAAAATCTCAAGTATTTCGAAAAGGGTAAGGTTTACGTATACACAGTATAACAGCAAATTACATTTATTTTACTCGTAAAATTCGAATATGCAAAAATATGCATGGTTTTCCATTTAAAAAACATAACTTTGATGCGCCAGTATTTTTGGGTGCACCCTGTATAAATGAAAATAATTTTAAAATGTGGGCATTATGATCCTATATTATATTGCATTGAAAGAATTTTGTAAATCAGTGGCGTCTAAACGCTACATACAGTCCGTGTCGTTGGTCGTGAAATATCCGGTATATATATATATATATATATATATATATATATATATATATATATATATATATATATATATATATATATATAGGGTCTCCCAAAATCAATAGGACACAGAGCATTGTTTACAAGAAAATATGTCGATTGAACCCATCATGCTTTACTCCAAAGTTGATATTTACTGAGATACGGGGTGTTTGTTAGTTGTAATGAAAAACATAATAATAGAATAGATCAATGTAAAAAACTTAAAAGATGTCATGATTTAATTTATACTCTACGAAGAAATTCGGGATATGGTATGCATTTATGCAATAGAAAACTTCATTTCTTCATTGCAGTTCGCAATTTTCTAAATGTTGAATTCCCACAACGATGAATAGGACGTGGCAATCCGCTCCCCTGGCCCGCACGTAGTCCTTATTTTAATCTGTTGGATTAAAAACCAAAGTTTACGACGCCGTGATAAATGCACGGACTGAATTATGGCAAAAAATCGTAAACACTGCAAATGTTTTTGACACGAAATAAGATTTTTTTCTAATATAAGACTCATTAAACGCTTAACAAAGCATATTAATGTAAATGGAGGCCATATTGAGAATTTGTTTTAGTTGTTTTTCTTGTAATTTAATATGTTATAATATTTTAATAGTAATCATGATTTTTCATTGTTTTTCATTTCAACTAACAAATACGCCGTACCTCAGTAAATATCAACATTTGGACTAATGCATGTTGGGCTCAATCGACTTATTTTCTTGTAAAGAATCTAGTGGTGCTCTGTTTCCTATTAATTTAACTTACTTATATTGTTAATTATCCAATATTAGTCAGGTTGTTCATATAACTGTTGAAATCTCATTTAGACGACTAGTTTACATGAAAATATTTGAATACCATATGGGTTAACACTCATTTCCGGTGGTCCTACATATCCCAAAAGTTAATGATGATATACACTTTTGCTATTATAGCCCTGTTCGACCGCTATTGTGTTTACATGCACACACGCACACTCTCACACACGCACACGCGGACATGCGCACACATGTACGCACTCCCACACACACACACACACACACACACAGCACAGCACGCACACGCACACGCAGCACAGCACACGCACACGCACACGCACACGCACACGCACACGCACACGCACACGCACACGCACACGCACACGCACACGCACACGTCACACGCACACGCACACGCACACGCACACGCACACGCACAGCACACACACACACGCATATGCACACGCACACGGACACGCACACGCACACGCACACGCACACGCTCACGCACACCCACACACACGCACACACACGCGTACACGCGCACACACACACCAGATGTGGACGTATATGATACTCAAAGTACTTGTTATAGAAATAAATATATATATATATATATATATATATATATATATATATTGAATACAACAGTTATATTGTTAATTATTCGATATCACTCAGATTGTTCACATAACTGTTGAAACTTCAATTTAATAGCTGCATTTATTCGATTGATTTACTTGAAGGTTTGTGTACCGTTTGGGTTAACACGCACTTCCGTTGGACATACATGTCCTAAAACCAGCACATTGCTAAATCACGTATTTTAGTAACGCCGTAAATAAAAATTAACAATTAATTATCAAACCAAACATACAACTAAATATTAATAAGTCCGTAAAATAAAAGAGAAAAGTGAAGTCAAATATTATAATGTTAATGAGACCTACGCGCCTGTTTTTTTTTAAACTAGTCTGTCAAATCTAGACTGTGTATTTGAGACACACAATTATATCGTTTTCAAGTACGAGACGATGTCTCAGTTTTGTTTTAATGGCAGTCATAGACAAGAAACTTAACTCACATAAATATGATGTTACAAATGGAACCAAACATTTAGAGCTTCATTCGCCAACTGAGGGTATTCCTGTATCCTTTGAAACAAAATTCGTCTAGGTTCTGGGAAAAATTGAAGCTTTAATATTCCATCATTTGATATTTCAATAAGTTTGTCTTTTATGTTTATTGGTATTTCAACATACATAAAGGAATCGACTAAAAACGGATTCAGTATCCATCTGCAACTGTTGTAACTGTTTTGAATTTCTTCGGGGAAATAATTACAGAGCTGCAGTTTTAGATTAAACAAAGAAACTGTCATGCCTGCAAAAACTGGTTCAAAATTTGTAGCACTGTAATTTGATACATCTTCCATAATTTCCAACTGAAGTCGACCATAAATCCATTTTTCTTATAAACCCCTTAATTTTATCTGTGGCTGTAATTATATTAATCTCGCCACCTTACAAATATCAGCAAAGAAACTTAGTTTCAGAAACCATTTTTGAAATGCATTAAAAGCTCTGCTCTTAAGTGAAATACTCGTTTTAAGACGTTCCCCCTTGTAAGTCACCTTACTTCGGTGTGACAAAGAAGATTTTCAAATAGAGTATCTATGTATTGCAGATTTTTCGAAAAGTACGGGTCTGCAAATCTTTTCCGTTAATGGAATTTACAACTTTAATAATGGTTTTCATAGCACATTCCATTTCAGGAGGTAAATCTTTTGACGCAAGAGCTTCTCGATATAAAAAACAATGTTTCTATGTAGCATTAGGCATTATTACTTGTAATCTGACGATAAGACCAGATTGATAGCCTGCCATAGCTTTAGCGCCATCTGTGCATACAGCAATACATTTTCCCAGTCAAAATGATATTACTTGTGCGTTACACAAAAGTGTCGAAAAAACATTTTCCAGTGGTATTGATCTCCAATGGGGAAGGAAATAAAATGTCTTCTTGAACGCCATTATTTGTATCATATCTTACAAACGTAATAAATTGGGCACAGTTAGATATATCTGTGGATTCGTCCATTTATTAAGATTTATTAAGATTCTCCACAACTTACGCTTGAATATCTTCTGCCACATCACTAATTCTTCTTTGGATAGTATTATTTGACAGAGGTATTGTTTGTAACGTTGCAGCCTCTTTTTTACCAAACATTATATGTACAATTCCAACAGCTGTTGGCAAAATCAGATTTTCGGAAATTTTGTGGTTACTAACTAATTTTGGCAACGCGATAATCAACTTTATAACTTACTAATAATGCTTTTCCATTAGTAGTGGTTCCCAATGAAAAGTATCTTGTTGTTTCTGAAGGACGTTCAGCTCAAAGAATTCTACGCGGGTTTGTCTTTTTTATCTGGATGTTTGCTATTTAACCCTTGAGTGGTCGGGTGAGGTCTGTGAGACCAACGAAAATTTATTTTCAATGCACCACTCTTGTTTTATATCGGAGCGTGTCGCGATGGCCAGTACCTTTCCGTCTGCCGGTCAAGAGTCAGTGAACGACAGCGTGCGAATTAGTGTATAATAGTTCGTCAGTTATTCGCACGTGTGGTCTATCAGGCCCTACCCGACTATTTATGTAACTTGGCTACTACCGACAAATAAATTTCTTTTTAATTTTTTTTTGTGACGAAAACATTATATAGAGTAAGTATTTTTGTGCCTGAAATCTATATATGTCATTTGAATTAATATCCGCCTTTACTTCAACGTTCCTAGCATGATTAATTTTATATATTATGTAACTTTTTATTTCTAGATTTTTGGTAATGGATCCTTACTTGAAAGAAATTCAGAGGTTACAACAGGTGTATGCTGAAGTAGAAGAAGAGGATATTGATTTGGAGAGCGAGTCAGAATCAGATCAGTGCAAAGAAAGTGAACACAATACAGACAATGAGGAAGAACTAGAAGAAGCATTTGAGGAAGAACCTGCGGCTCCAGAATACTTTGATTCTACTGCAGAAAACCGGCGGCTCTTTTATTATGCAAATGTGGGATATCCTGGAGAAAACATGCGCCTCCAAAAAATGTTCGAACAAGAAGTTGTAACATAATTTCATACGTACCAGGTACAAAAGGAAATGCTCGTCAAGCTGTTGATCCTTTAGAATGTTGGAAATGTTACATTGATGACAATATTCTTGATACCATTGTTCAGAACACAAACATATTTATTTCTAAAATAAGAAACAATTATGCAGATTGGAATAATGCCAAGCCAACAAATACTGTGGAAATAAAGGCGTTAATTGGGCTGTTATACCTCGCTGGGGTTTTCAAAGCTGGCCGCAGAAATTGCAAAGAATTTTGGTCTACTGGTGAAACAGGCGAAGAGGTGTTTCGAGTTACTATGGCCCACAGGCGATTTGTATTCCTGCTTCGTTGTCTGCGTTTTGACATTGTAAATACGAGAGGAGAAAGAAGAGCATTAGACAAACTCGCACCAATCACAAATGTATTTGAGCGATTTAATCAGAACTGTAAACTTCATTACGTTCCTGTATCTTACTTGACATTGGACGAGATGCTATTTGCATTCCGTGGACGTTGCGGATTCCGCATGTACATACCGAATAAGCCTGCTGAGTTTGGAATCAAAGTATTTTCCTTGGTGGATGCTAGATGTTTTTACACGGTAAATATGGAAGTATATGTTGGAACTCAGCCTCCCGGACCATACTTGTTTAGTACTAAAACAACAGATTTAGTAGAGCGAATGTGTGAGCCAGTGTTGGGAACGTCTAGAAATATAACCATCGATAACTGGTTTACCAGTTATGAAATTGTAAAACGCATGCTGGAGCAGCACAAAATTACAATTGTTGGAACAATTCGCAAAAATAAGAGGGAGATTCCAAGAGAACTTCTTGATCCCAACAGGCCATAGTACTCGTCAATGTTTGCATTCTCTAAATTTATGACTTTGGCATCATACATACCAAAGAAAAAAAAAGTCATGGCAGTGGTATCATCTTTTCACTATGATGACACGATTGACGAAGATTCTGGAGATGCATGTAAGCCGAATATTATAACATTTTATAATATTACAAAATCAGGCGTTGACTCGGTCGATCAGAAATGTGCTGCGTATAACGTAAGCAGAAATACACGAAGATGGCCGATGATAATTTTTTATAATTATCCCAACATTGCGGGCATAAACTCGCACGTAGTACATAAATGTAATGCCAATGAAAACGACATGATTTCTGAGCGAAGATTGTTTTTGAAGGCAATTGGCTTCGCCTTGGTAAAAGAAAACATGCTTATAAGAGCAAAGGACCCTCGTTTACAAAAATAAATCAGGAATATCGCTCGAAAATTAAGTGGAGCACCTACAGATCCAGAGCCTCCGCCGCCTCCGCGTGAAAATAAACGAGGTCGTTGCGCCTACTGCCCAAATCGTAAAACACGGTATTTTTGTGTGAAATGTAAAAAATGGCTGTGTTTAGAGCATGTCCAACCGATGTGCGAAGAATGCAATAAAAATGGAACTACGGATTAGGATGTTTTTCCACTAAATGTGAGAGATGTACGTTTATGTTAACTTTTTTTTGTCCTTTGATAAAAATTTTGTTTATTTTAGTGATGTGTTTAGAATAGTTAAAATGTGTTAACAATGTAATAAAATAATATTATGCAAGTATTAAATAAATTTATTCTTTGTTTATTGCAAAATTACAACCTGGGTCTGTCAGACACCACCCGACCGTTCATGTAATTTGCAGGCACTCGATTCCTCAAGGGTTAAATGTCCAAGTAACTTTGATGACTTCATGCTTTCGTTTGACAAGACTTCTCCACAAATAACATGTTGTGGTTTATTGGAAATAACGGTAAAACCATATTTAACATATTCATCATTGTAAAGTGTGTTTTTCTTTTTATTACTACCACTGTCACGTAGATGGTTCTGCACTTCTTTTTAAAAACTTATCCATAATTTGTAATTTATCGTAGACGTGAATACGAAAACGGGAATACATAAGCCGTTAAATATTTACCAATAACGCATCGACACAACGCGCAGTTTGGAACTGAGGTCTCGTTGCACATCGCCGTTTATATAAAGCCAAAAGGAGGCTATAAGTACTTTCCAGAGTGCCATCTAGTAAAAGAAAGAAAAAGGCCACGTATTTGATTCCCTCCTCAAGGGAAGGGCGGGCTGCTCGAGCTTTCTGAGCTCCTTCAGCCACAGTTATGGATTCCCAGCATACATACATACATTACGTATATATGCATGGTGGGATTAAGGATGGGTTTGGTCAGGATAGGATCGGAAGGAACGGAGTAAAGGTTCTGAGGGGGAAAATACTACCCCAGCGTTCGCCTAAGTAGCCGCACATGGTGTGCATGTGCGCAGTGACCTCACGAATGCTAAGCAGGTCGTGTCACCACTACCCTACCAGCTCGGTGCCATCTAGTAGCGAATATCATGGAAAAGTATTGCGATGTAGACACAAACAAAGATGTCGCGGTGTACAATATGTAGTCGACTTTTTATTATTTATTTTTATTGTAAATGCTAGTCTGGTAGAAGTACTACTAGTTACTCTTCGGACAGATCGCAGTTATTAAAATAATTGTTTTATTTTTTTAATGTATTTAATTTAAACTTAAACAGAAAAGTAAAATAAAATTTGACAAACCATCAGTTACTTGTAAATTACGCACGCTATTTTTGTCGCTATTTTAGTTTGGGTGATGAGTAGGGAGAAATTTTTTTAACAAAAAGAAACACTGTTTTAAACAGTCGGCGTTTTGACCATGGTCAAGGTTAGTCGGCTTATTTTGGATACGAATGTCGAAAGGGACTTCCACTGCAACGCGTTTCAGACAGTATAAAAAACAAATGAACACAATTTCATTACATTTATATTGGACTGATGCATATGCGAATATCTGTTTTTCGTATTTTTTTACCAATGAACAGTAAAAATAAAAGATGATGGTTTAATGCTTTACAATGGTAAGCTTGTGACAAAATCAAATGGCTCACTCGTTTCCAAATTTTCTTCTACGGACATTTTAGATTCAGCGTTTATGATTCACAACACAAGGTATTCTCAAACGTTAGAAATTTATAACATTATTTTTATTTTACACATTTTTTTAAATTTCCTCCCTATTGCTCTACAATTTACATTTCCATATTAACAACTAAAAGCAACATTCTTAACGCATAACATACTACTTACTAATAATGTAAACAAAAGCAATAACTTTTGAAAGTTCAATTGACTTATACTACTTGTACCAAAGATAATTAAATAAGTGCTAAACAATGAGTTAAAATTTTTAAGTAAACAGTTCTAATGAAAAGCGTGTTAAAACGTATAGTTTTCATTTAATTCTTTATTAAACAAATCTAACACTATTTATTGTTAAAAGCAAAATCACTTTAGCAAAGTTATTTTTATTTTGTCCTGTTGAGTTAAGAATTGACAGGCAATATTAATCATTCTGGACTATTAAAACGAAATCCAGGAAAAAAAGGAAGCAGTTGGTAAACACACAAAAAAATTACCAGCAAATTAAACAACCGTATTGAAAATAAATCAGGAACATTAAGTGCTAGGTGCAACTGTGGTAAACAAAAAAAGAAAGTCGTCAACATGGTTGCATTATTGTCTAGAGACTGTTGTCAAAACCCTAATATAACTCCACTCCTTTAGGAGACATATTATAGATCTACAATCTTTGTTACTTAGTCCAATGTCGAAAGTGTTTGCTCTACACTCTAATCCAGGGGTCGATCTAGCGACAATTTTTGGTCGATCTTATAAAGAAACCGATAACAACATTAAAGGGCGATCTTCGAGATAATCTGCACTTTATAATTTTGAGAGGTGGCAATTGAGCGCAAATTGCAAGCAGGAAGTGAATATTAGGTGGCAAATGTAGAATGTGACTCGCACGTGAGACCGTAGTAGGGAGTAGGTGTAGTGGGGGAGTCGGTAGTAAGCAAGAGTTTAACCTGCGTAGTGTAAGATTAGTTCCCCTGTGGTTAGTCGTAAGCGTGTTAGTCGTTATTAGTGGTAACCAAAAGATGCTGTGTGTTGTACTTTATTGTTAGAAGTTACTTACACTGAGGATTCCTTCTTTTCAATTGAACAGTTTCAACAGAATTAAGCAGTTTTCGCGAAAATGAATAAAAAGTTAAAAACTATCACTATAATCCTGAATGAAAATTAGAATTTTTCTTTGTTGACGTGAAAGGTATCTGCCTTGTATGTGGAAATTTAGAACGACATTTCCACACTAAACATGGAAATTTTAACGACAAATTTCCACTGAATTCAGTTATAAGAAAAGAAAAACTTCGAAGTATGAAAGCTGCGCTGTCGTCAGAGCAATCGAGTTTCACCAAACAAACTAAGAAAAGCGTCGCTGCTACCATAGCTTCATATAAAGTTTCTCGTGTGTTAGCTAGGAGAAAAAAACCATTTACTGGCGGCGAAATCGTAAAAGAAGCTTTTACCGAAGATGCGGTAGAACTTTTCGCTGATTTTAAAAACAAAACAGAAATATTAAGTGCCATTGATTCGATTCAACTTTCAGCGCGCACAGTTACTCGTCGAATTGAAATTATGGCGTCGGATTTAAGCAGTCAATTGAAAACAGACATTGAATTATGTGCATTCTTCAGTTTACAGATGGATGAATCCAATGATGTGGTTGACACTGCGCAGCTAAGCATCTTTTTGAAAATGAGCTTCGATGATTTTTTAAATAATGAAGAATTTTGGAAAATTATACCCTTGACTGGAAGAACTGCCGGAAAAGATATTTTTTCTGCATTCAAGGACTTTGTAACTAAGGAAAGTGTACCTCTTCAAAAATTAGCTAGTATAACCACAGATGGTGCTCCAGCTTTGACCGGCCTTCATAATGGATTTCTTTCATTATGTCAAAAAGACGAATTGTTCCCTCCGTTTCTTCGTTATCACTGCATAATTCACGAACAAGCGCTTTGCGGAAAATGTTTAAATATTGACAACATTATGAAATTGGTAATAAAAATAATTAACAGTATTAGAGTTCATGCTTTAAAACGGCGATTATTCAAGGAGCTTATGGATGAACTGGAATGTCAATATGGAGGTTTACTTCTACATGCGGATATTCGTTGGCTTAGTAAAGGCAAAGTACTTCGGTGATTTAAGGAACTACTTCCACAAATTAAAAGTTTTTTGGAAGAAATGGATATTATCCACTTAGAACTGAATGATCCAAAATGGCTAACAGATTTTGCATTTCTTCTTAACGTTACAGAAAAATTTAACGAATTAAATTTAGAACTTCAAGGGAAAGACAAAAAGAATATTAATATGATCTCTGCAGTTCAATCATTTTGTGGAAAGTTAGGATTCTGGAAGACCAATATTGAAAAAAGCGAATTCAAGCATTTTCCGGATTTGCAAGAAGCTATTAATAATTATGGAGTGGAAAACTGTGATACCAAAAAATACGTACAGATTACCGAACATTTTAAAGCCGATTTTACAAGAAGATTTGAGGAATTTAGGAAGCTGGAACCCGTTCCTAGATTTCTTTTAAATCCGTTTTCTCCCTGCGACGTTGAAACTAAGGCTGAAGAAATAGTTGCTGTTTTAAGTCATCTGGATGCTACTCCACTAGAAGTGGAAATTATTACCATACAAAACGACGTTGAATTGAAAACGTTTGCTACAGCCGATGCCTTTTCATCAATAAAGGTATGCCAACTAAGAAAGGGCGATCGCAAAATTTTCCAAACTTGTTAGGTAGCTCTGAAGATCAAAAAGGTTACCGACGCCTGCTCTAAGCCAAATACCAGAAGTACATAATTTTCTGTATGTAATTTGAAGATTAAAATGCATACTGTTACCATGGGAGTAAAACTGAAGCAGAATTAGTTTTGAATGGTCCAAAAAAGGTCATTGCTACAATAAATGGTGTAACAATGATTGTTGTCGTGGATGACTAGGTACCATTTAAGATTTTTTTTTTTAATGATTAAAGGGATTTTCGACAAATGACAGCAAAGTACAAAATCGTGTATTCAAATTTTATTTTTGCTTTGGTGGTCGCCAGAACTTGAAATTTTGAGAAAGTGGTAAACTCCGTCTTGGTACGTTATATTGCATAGTAAAAGCATTTGAACGATACTTATTATAAAATTAATAGTAATTATGCATATATTCATTATTATATTAGTTTTATATTAGTCATACTGTATGGTAACTTTGTTGGAAAAAGAACAATATCCTAGATGGGCAGAAGAAGCGCCTTAAAGTCAATAGTCTTTCGTTTCCTACACTGCTCGTTATGATTTTACTTTCGAGTAAGAGTTGTTCCTTGATTGATGGTAAAGTAACTACAACTATAATAAAAACCAGTAAAATGAGGAAGGGTAATATTGGTACCGCATCTACACGCATTGACAGAGAAAATCAGAACATTGTAGAGTATCAGAAAAAATTAACTCTCGATCGACGCCAAACAAAGTATAGCAGTTTAGTGCGTTTAATGCTGTCGGATAACTAATGGTAATGTTTCTATTTGAGAGATAAAGAACTGGTTACAACACGCAGAAATATCCATTTTTCGTTAATTAACTAAAACAATGCATTGAAGAAATACCATGAGAAGAACGACGAATGAGGAGGTATATATTTCTAGACGTATCAACACCGTACCTATCACAGTGCTGATAATTGATTTTAGTTACATGCCATTTTTATTATATAAACAAACCAATTACTCATTAAGGTATTTTAACAAGTGTCTGGTTATCTCGGATATGCTCTCATCGCTATAGAAAGGTTAGTCTTTTCTACAATTTCTGTTATTATACTACACTATAACACAAATGCAACCTTACACCTCTGCAGCCTGTTGCTCTGACGGCATCATCTATACTTTGTGATTACGCTAAAGAGTTTACGAAAATTTGGATGCATAAAGTTACCCATGTAAAAATTGAGGATGTAAATTTCCGTAGAATATTTATCCTGAATGATGAAATTGTGGAACAAGTGAACGAGTTGGTATTGTATGGTATGCTAGGTAAAATGTTCACTGCAGTGGTGTAATGGATGGCGAGGTTGGATCTGCTAAACGACAATCTATAATGGCGTGTTTGTCCCGTCAGTACTGTATGGAAGTGAGGCATGGGTACGTCAAAATAGCACAAAAGTAAAATAAATGAGTGAGATTCCTAAGAAGCGCTTGCGGTAAAACGAGAAGGGATAAGATGCAGAATGAGTGTATAATGAAGAAGTATGGCGAAAAAAAGGCAATGATAGATAGGTATACAAGTAGTACACCTACTTTTATCACACCGAAAGGATGAGCAGCGCAAGATTAACAAATCAGATCTATATGGGTGAAGGTAAGACCGGACCTAGTAGGTCCCATAAAACTTGAATGAATGCAGTAGAATATATGATAAAAGAAAAAAAGATAAGGAGTTTTAAAAATAAAAGGGCATGTCAGACAGAATGTATAAAACTTGCGGAAGTATGCAGGATAGAAAGCATGAAGAGAGATTTCTAAATGAACAAAAGGCAGGGATTGTTGTGCCTACCACGCATGGGAATGGCTTGACATGTTATGTTATGTTATTAAGTGTATTTTTTTCATTCCAATAATATGGTTATAAAGTTATAATCCATGAAATTTATCAAATGGTGTGATAATATTGTCATTATGACAGTTATGTTTTGAAATTGGCTTATAATATTTCTGAATAAATTCCTATTAAAACATGCACTAATTTTTACTAACAAATGAACTTAATCCCAACCAAACCCACCACAGTAGGTGGACAAGGAACATTATTTCCACATACAAAATGTAGTGACAAACGATATATCAAATAAAGCAATTTTTGAAATAAAAAACTATTCTTAAATTTTATGAGGCTATAAAGAGCAAATTATATAAAAAGAATTTCCACGTTTTTGAAAGTGTTAACCACAGTAATAAATTAAAAAAATACTAAAATTTTAAATATGCCAAAAAATAACTTAAACTGTAAAATATTGTGTAAAATGGCGTCAATAAAAAAATTGTTAAATATTCAAACAAATTTATTTATTATTAAAATTAATCTGTTAAGAAATTTAAAAAACTTCCCGATCAAGTATTATAATTAATATTAATGTATTTATATTTAAAGTAAAATTAATTAAGATTGTATTTAGTAGCACTATATGATTAATACATCAGTCTTTAATGTTTTTTCACTTAATGTAAACAAGACTTGTAGAATGCAAATACTGGATGGTTTCGTATAATGCTTGTTAGTGAATTCCAAATTGTAGACATCTTGAAAAGGTATTTATTCATTCATATTATTTAAATTTTATCGTTAAAATGCTAATTTTTATTAAATTAAAAACTTACAGTATAAATAATGCAAATAAATCCATTGCTTCTCAATATTTCACTACACTTCATGAAATTATCTGTGAAACTTGCTTAACTTTTTTACGTGTCCGGATATGTATCATACTCTAGATAAATAATATTCGTTTCCGGATATGTAATGGAATATACACCTATTTCAAAGAAACTTCAATGCTAGTGTAGCACACAAACTCGTAATTGAATTACAAAGTTGACGAAAAATCTGAATCATGTTCATCCTTGTAAAGATTTATGTTTTACGTAATTTATCAAAATTATGGTTTAATCATAAAACAATTTTTAAAAGGGGATGTGGTGTTAATTATGGATCGTTTACACTTTTATAATTAGTTTCTCTGAAGCAAAATTACTAAATCCTGAGTCACGGGATCATCATTTATTATTCTTAATATAACAGTAAAAAGCTAATATATTACCTAAAACAATAAGCAATTAACGTTATAACAATGTTGCAAAGCTTAAATGGTTCTTGAAGCTTTTTGTTATGTATGCAATTCACTCATTAATGTCAAACAAGCAAGTTACTGGAAGAGATATTAATTAACAATGAAATATTGAGAAAAAATACCAGGATTTTTATGTGAGATACCTAATACCCCTTTAATCTAAATCCTGATTACCAGAATAAAATTTTCGCACTCATAATTATGTTTTCAGCTGAGGAAAAAAAAATGTCAACATTAAACTGGAGGATGAAATCTTATCTGTATTTGATTGCGGGGAATTCTGATCACTAGCCACTGTCAATCTAAACGATACTTTGCCTAAATCCACGGGCTAAAAATTTTGGTACAGATATTAAAAGTTCCAAAATGTCATCCTTCCGCAACCCCTTTTTCCTTCCAAACATGCACTTTTTTGTTATTTTAATGATTTTCTCGAAAACGATTGATTTTATGAAAAATTCATAAAAGCATCTTTTCAAAGCGCACAACACTTCTATTCCTTCGATGTGTCGTGTAATACAAGGTGGCGCGTGGGATTGGACGATTATAAATGACTTAATACTGTTACAGGATATCATTACATCTGTAGTACTGTTAACTGTTCAACGATCGTAATACTTTGTTGACACTGTCACCGTGTGTACAAGTTATAGTAGAAAAATTGGTTTATCTTGTGAGAATTGTTGTAAATTTCGGTATATTTATATATAGAGTTTGGAAGCATTTTCAGTGTTTGCAATCTCATTGCATAATCCGCCAAGACAACCTAAAGATATTTTTTTACAACCGACCCAGAGGCGTTTGAGTTACGGGTACAATTTAAAAAAACCGCTATCACGTTATCTCCCATAATGCTTTCTCATATATGTAAACAAATTTTGACAAACAAATTTTTGACAAATGATTTATACTTAGCGATCTTAAAAAACCCCAATACCCGACTTTTATAAATTAGAGAATTCACAATTTTGTACCCTAAAAACGGTGCGCCACTGGGTTTTTTATTTTCAAATTATATAAAAAAAAGTATTAGTTTGTGTTTTTTTAATTTTGTAGCTTTTTAAAATTTGAAGCAATGAATCTTTTCAACATTCTAAACCCCTAAAAATGCCCGCCACTGGTTGGATCTTGCTCATTAACTAATTTGACCTAGATTTTATGGCAAAGAACTTTTGTACCAAATTTAGATAAATTTAAAGTTCAAGATTGCCCGCACCTCCTATTGGTACCATACCATTTCATGTACAGAATAACGCATATAAGAGGTTCAGCTGAAGAAATATCAGAGCAACATCCACGGAGCGTGGACACATCTTCACCATGGCGTGCTTTTCGGAGCTTTCGACCTAGCGATTTTCAACCTGACGGCTATTTTCACCCATTTAAACATTTTTACCACCAACACAGAACCATGTCGCGCGTAGAGTAGCACTTTTCGGACAGCATTTTCACGCACTCACTTGATGGACGATTTTCACGCTAATATAAGGCCCGAAGGCAGTAAGAATGACGTCATAGTAGACCGGAGGTCATGCTCACGTAGTACGTGCATTACATAGGACTTCTTCCTGATTGGCGTTTACGCTAGGGTCTAATACATTAGCCTGATTTCACCTGATTGAGTTGTTTACCCCCCAATTGGAACTTCATGTTGGGTGCTAGCCACTTCATTATCGAGCATCTTAACTCCGATTGATGGATAATTTTCATCTGATTAAGGCCTAAGGGATAAGAAAATCCCATAGAAACGGTAGGTTGCACTAGACATAAAAACTTTACCTGATTGTTACGTAGGTAGCTACACAGCACACGCAACTTCACCTGCATGGTTCGACCCGCACCAAGCATCATTGGCCCCGCCCACTATACTCAGCATCAATGTACACACGATTGACGAGACTAATGACTCGCATTCTGAATTGTTATGGCAATACTACTAATTTGACACTTTGAACATACAAACACACTATACTCAACACACACACTAACCACAACTAATCTAAGCTTGACTTATGCATCACTCATAACAACAAGCTACGAAGGCTATTAACGACAACATTGACGAAAATACCAGTTTATGAATACCTAATACCTTAATCTAAACCTGATACCAGAAAAAATTTTCGCACTCAATTATGTTTCACTGGGAAAAAATCACATTAAACTGGAGAGAAATCTTACTGATCACTGCAATTACACTACCCACTGTTAATCAAACGATATTTGCCTAAACACGCTAAAAATTTTGACAATATTAAAATTCCAAAATTCATCCTTCCACACTTTCTTCCAACATCACTTTGTATTTTAATATTTTCAAGAAAACGTTTGATTTATAAAAGCATTTCAAACGCACAACACTTCATGTGTCTAACAAGTGCCTGACGACGATTATAAATGACTTAATATGTTACACGATATATCACTGTAACTTAACAACGATCGTAATACTTTGTTACACGTCACCTTACAATCAAAGAAAATATTACACTTAAATCGACTCATTATACACGTGCACACACCACACTCGTCTCTACACCCAAACTACTGAATTTTTCAACAACTGTTTCAAATACTTCTAGACTCACACTACAATTACTAACAGACTACAACTTGTTACTTACACAATATCAATTTTAAATGCAAACCTCCACTTTACATTTACAATAAGGTAAAAACAGAGACTTTCATTAGAGTCTAACTAACTTACATTTCGAAATATTTAAATTTTTGAAAGTTGTTGTCACAAATCAATATTTTTCGATTCGAAAAAACAATCAATCAGTCATCGTAAAAAATTTGAAGTACATCTTGTTTATTTTCAAATCAAATTTAAAATACAAAAATAACCGTAAATTAACAAACTTCAAATTAAATACTTTGTTATTTTAAATCAACCCAAAAATTTATCGAATGATACTTTAACAAATTCAACTAATTAGTTCCTATACCTTACTTCAATACTTTTCGAGAATTAGGATTTGTACTTTTGAAATTACCCATTAACTCATTCATCATTAAATCTATTTAAAACATTTCTCATATACGATTTCAAAATACACATTTTAAACTATTAGATTTTTTCATTACAATAAATATTTATCAAGAAAGATGGAATGGTTACCATAGAATCCATAAATCTTTGCTTCCAGGTTTATCCCAAAATACCCATCCAACCATCCTGATACAACTTTTAAAACTTACAAACATTTCACCACAGGTAACACTGCCATCCAAAACCAAAAAAGTAAACCGGTAACACAAGAAGATGATTATATAGGATCATCGATGAAAATTCCCACACTAGTACTAAGAATTCTAGACAAACAGATTTAAGTAAGGAAGTGTGAGAAGAGTTCTCAAAAACACAAATTTCATGCTTATCACATAAAAATTCATCAAAATTTGAGGCAATGATTTTCAACAGCGAATAGATACTGTTGGGCAATTGAAAAATAGATCAACAAGATTTTTAAATTTCGTTTTGTTTACTGATGAATCAACATTCACAACAACGGTTTGGTAAATAGACATAATTTTCACATATGATACCGAGAATAGCATGCTTAAACTACCGCCAAAACTCGACATAAACGTATGGCAGGAATTATTGAGATCAGGTAATTGGATCATACTTTTCAATGGTCATTTAAATGGTAGAAAATTTTAGAAATTTTTGAACGAGACTTTGACATTTTGAAAACGTTCCGTTGAACGTTAAGGAAATTGCTACAATTAGATGAGGCACCGGCAACTTTGATCGTAGAGTTAGAAATTTGTTAATAAATGGATTGGAAGGAACGACCACATGGCCACTAAGATCGCCTTGTCTTACTCCAATGGATTACTTTTATGGTATTAAAATATTGTTTCAATATTCCTGCACTACTGCAAACAATATGAAAGAGAAAATTAGAAATGCGGTGGACACAATTACTCCAGATATGTTAAGAAAGGTCAGACAAAATTTGGAATAAAGAATTAGACTATGTATTCAAGATGACGGTCATCAGTTTGAACATTTACTGTAGTGACAAATCCAGCAGTAGGCTCTCGGTGCATAATGTAAAACGGTCTTTTTCAAGACCAGCAACCGTATAACCTTGATAACCTTAATAAACCAAAAACCGTTTAACACATTTGTAACCTTTGTAAATCACAGAATTCTAACTGATCGACATGAGTTAATGGCGTAATTTCTAAAAATGTAACAAATACACTAATTTCTCGAAAAGTATTGAAGTTAGGTATAGGGAACCCTAATACAGTTCGAACTACTGTCAAAAGACTATTCCATTCCGATAAAAATTTCTTGGGCGTTGTATTTAAAATAACAAACTGCCCCTAACTTTGAAGTTTGTTAACTTTACGTGTTATTATTTGTATTTTATAAATTATGATTTGAAACAATAAACAACAGAATACGTACTTCCAAATATCCTTATTACGATGACCTAGATTAGATTGTCTCATCTTTTCTGAATCGAAAAATACTTGAATTTTTTGACAACCCAACATTTTCAAAAAATGTTAAATATTTCGAAACTGTAAGGTTTAGGTATAGGAACTCTAATGAAAGTCTACCTTATTTTTCACCTTATTTAAAAAAAAAAATTAAAAAGGAGGGTATTCCATTTAAAATAATATAACTTTGATAAGTAACAAGTTTGTAGATCACCCTATATAAATAAAACGAATTTTAGATTGTAGTCCTAGAAGGCTTACATATTCTCGCCAAAACAGATTTTGAAAAAATTTAGTAGTTTGGGTGCTAGAGACCGACGCGTTGGTGGTGGCCCACCCTGTATATAAAGTTTGGAAAGCTTTGCAGTGTTGGCAATTTCATTGTATAATCCGCCATAGTTCGAAATCACCTTGTACGGAATCTCATAAAAATGCAACGAATGGTTACTGAGAGGTATTGATGGTTCCAATCACCCTGCAAATTTATAAGACAACCTAAAGATGTTTTATTACAACCAACCCAGAGGCGTTTGAGTTACGGGTACAATTTAAAAAAACCGCTGCCACGTTATCTGCCATAATGCTTTCTCATATATGTAAACAAATTTTGACAAACAAATTTTTGACAAATTATTTATACTTAGCGATCTTAAAAACCCCCAATACCCAACTTAACAAAAATGGCGCGCTACTGGTTTTTTTTTAATCTTGTTAATTTTGACAAATGATTTACATTTAGCGATCTGAAAAATCCCCAATACCCGACTTTTATAAATTAGAGAATACACAATTTTGCACCCTAAAATGGTGCGCCACTGGGTTTTTTATTTTCAAATTATATAAAAAAAGTATTAGTTTGTCTTTTTTTAATTTTGTAGCTTTTTAAAATTTGAAGCAATGAATCTTTTCAACATTCTAAGCCCCTAAAAATGCCCGCCACTGGTTGGATCTTGCTCATTAACTAATTTGACCTAGATTTTATGGCAAAGAACTTTTGTACCAAATTTCATATCAATAAATTTAATCGTTCAAAAGATATCGCAAACACATACACACGCACAGACATAGAGACGCACAGACACACCGGCATACACGCACGTACGCTTAAGCGCACACGCACACGCACACGCACACGCACACGCACGCACCGCACACGCACTCGCAGCCGTACACGCAACCGCACCCGTACCTGCACCCCCGCCACACACACACATGCACAGCACACATACATACACACGCTTACACACACACGCACGTACGCACGCACACACACCCACACACACACACACACACAGTTGTGATGTACATGTTCTTTGTTCATGACTCTTTTAAACGTAGATTTGTTTGGTTAAAGGTAAACGAGTAGACCTTGGCTTTTGAGAAACTGACTTGGTTTAAGTTATAGCTTGAAAAAAAACTCTCACTTCAAAAACAGGCTACAATTCATTTGAATTAAGTTAAGCAAAACTAACCCTCAACTCAAAAATACTGACTCCTGACAGTACTAACCCTAAGCCGATTAATCAATTAAATCATTTGTTTTTGTCCGACAACACTGTAGACAATTTAATTATGAGTCATCAACCAGTTCCACAGTAACACTTTCACCATATTTTGTTGATACGAGGCCAAGATTGAGTGTTTTGTATTCAACACCAGGTCCTTAATATTTTTAAAAGGCTTAAAACACGTTATTGCGTTTAGGTAGTTAAATCATACTTTAATTATAACACAGCAAAGCTGTACAGTGAATGAAAATAAAGTAAGCTAAAGCAAGAATAATAACTCACCAGTGTTGTATTGAAAAAGAGTAGACCAGGAAATATAAAACGGCAGAGCAGGATGAAAATCACTGGTGAAATGCTCAAGTATGGTGGCAAAGCTTATACGAAGATTGCGTGAATTATTCAATGTATTTTGTGAAAAGTGCCGAGTGATTGGAAAGCGCAATCATTGTACCATTGTATAAAGGAGGAACAAGTGATTGTAAGAACTACAGAGGAATAAGCTTAGCGTCGTAAAGTATTTGGAAGAATACTGATTGATAAACAATACACAATCTAAGATGGATGTGCAAGGTGGCTTCATGCCAGAGAGGATGATCAGATGGTTGCTCCAGCAGGTGATCGAAAAGTGTTTAAAGAAAGGAAGTTGTACTGTGCGTTTGTAGATCTGGAGAAAGCTATGACAGAGTGAATAGAAGAAGCTGTGGGAAATATTAAATGAATATGGCGTAAATAAAGGTCTAATAAATGGAATAAGGTATAGGTACGGATAGGGGAGAGGAGGTGATAATACTTTATGATCAAGGCGACAAGGCTGGTGTCACCGTGGTTGTTATTATACATGGATAAATGTCTTGACAAGCATGTAACGATACAAATGAGGTTGGTAAATGTACTTGGTGTATGCAGATGACACAGTCTTATTAAGTGAAGATGAGCTGCAAACCGCTCTGAGGAAGTTTGATACAGTCTGTGAGCAGCTAAAGGTAAAGAACAAAACTAAGATTGTGGTGTTCAATCGAAGGTAAAGGAGTAGAGTATTTACTCTGCAAGATGAAATCGTGGAGCAAGTGGACGAGCTGGTATATCTCGGTAGAATGTTTACTGCAGATGGTACAATTGAGAGAGATTGGACGAAGAGTCAATGCTGGAAGGAAAGTGATTGGAAGTATGTGGACGATAATGAGAAAAAGCATGAGCCTAGCGAAACGAGCAATCTATAATGGCGTATTCGTCCCATCAGTACTGTATGGAAGTGAGACATGGGTATGTCAAAAAAAAAAAAAGGTTAGAAAAGGAAAAAAAGGGGAAAGAAATTTGTTGTAAAATAAAAAGGGTGGGAAGGCGGCAAATCAAAATTAAGAAAAAGTAAAAAAGGATGAGGGAAGAATAAAAAAAGGGTTTTCCCAGGAGAGTAAATAAATTTTGTTAACTTATAAAAAAAAAAAAAAGAAAAAACTTAAAGGTCCAAAACAAGGTTTTTGGCAATAGTAAATCCAACTTAAAAGTATTTAAAGTTTGTTTTTTAACTAAAATATTACAGGAAGCCGATGCTTTTAATCTAAAATTTTCAAGGACAAGATACCTGGTTCATTTGTTTTTGGGACCACCCAAGGTCGTTACGCCAAAATTAGAGCCCTAAGAACCTTTAAACTCAAATAGGTTGAAGTGATCAGCTGTGGGAAATATTAAATGAATATTTTGAAACAAAGTTAAATATTAACTTAGCGATCTTAAAACCCAATACCCAACTTAACAAAATGGCGCGTACTGGTTTTTTTAATCTTGTTAATTTTGACAAATGATTTACATTTAGCGATCTGAAAAATCCCAATACCCGACTTTTATAAATTAGAGAATACAAATTTTGCACTAAAATGGTGCGCCACTGGTTTTTATTTTCAAATTATATAAAAAGTATTAGTTTGTCTTTTTAATTTTGTAGCTTTTAAAATTTGAAGCAATGAATCTTTTCAACATTCTAAGCCCCTAAAAATGCCCGCCACTGGTTGGATCTTGCTCATTAACTAATTTGACCTAGATTTTATGGCAAAGAACTTTTGTACCAAATTTCATATCAATAAATTTAATCGTTCAAAAGATATCGCAAACATACACACGCACAGACATAGAGACGCACAGACAACCGGCATACACGCACGTACGGTAAGGACGCACACGCACGCACACGCACACAGACGCACGCACACGCACACACATGCAGCCGTACACGCAACCGACTGTACTGAGACACAACAACACAGCACAACAACATAATCGATGTCAACACGACTGTACACAAACAAACACACACACACACAGATGTGATGACATGTTCTTTGTTCATGACTGTTAAACGTAGATTTGTTTGGTTAAAGGTAAACGAGTAGACCTTGGCTTTTGAGAAACTGACTTGGTTTAAGTTATAGCTTGAAAAAACTCCACTTCAAAAACAGGCTACAATTCATTTGAATTAGTTAAAAACTAACCTCAACTCAAAAATACTGACTCCTGACAGTACTAACCCTAAGCCGATTAATCAATTAAATCATTTGTTTTTGTCCGACAACACTGTAGACAATTTAATTATGAGTCATCAACCAGTTCCACAGTAACACTTTCACCATATTTTGTTGATACGAGGCCAAGATTGAGTGTTTTGTATTCAACACCAGGTCCTTAATATTTTTAAAAGGCTTAAAACACGTTATTGCGTTTAGGTTAGTTACTTCCATATCTTTAATTATAACACAGCAAAGCTGTACGAGTGAATAAAATAAATAAAGTAAAAGCTAAAGCAAGAATAATAACTCACCAGTGTTGTATTGAAGAAATGAGCTGTGACCTAGGAAATATAAAACAGCATGAAGCTAGAGAATGGTTCATTTGTTTTCATGGGACCACCCAAGGTCGTTACGCCAAAATTAGAGCCCTAAGAACCTTTAAACTCAAATAGGTTGAAGTGATCATGCTATTTTCTTATCTATATGAAACGAAGGCTAATTTTTGTGAGGTATAGGTGTATTTCATTTTTGAATACAGATACTTAAACACAAATTCAAATTTCCAACCAAAGGGGCAAAGGCCCAGGAGCAAGTTACGAGGCCTTTACTTGTCTTAAAAACTAGCATTATGTTCCTTATCAGAATACAAATTAAATTTTACCGCTAAGAGGGCCGTGACAATGCTGGCGAAGCCCCAAAGACAAGTTCCGAAGACCTATACCTGTCTTATAAGGTAGCATTAGCATACCACCTATTCGAATACAAAATAAAATTTTCCACCATAACCTGCAAAGAGTTAAATACAATTCCAAATTTTCCTCCAGGGGGGGACGAAGCGCTACACCTGTCATAAGTTAGCATTAGGCCCCCTTATTAGAGTACAAGTTCAAATTTCTCGCAATAAACAATCAGAATGTAGAGACTTAAATATTTAATATAACATTGAAAACAAAGATGTGGCAAGGGTCTAAGCCCAGAGAGCAAGTTGTGCAGCCCTATACCTGCCTTACAAGTTAGCATTAGGGCCTCTTAGTAGAATACAAATTCAAATTTTCCGCCAAGGGAGTCACGACAAGAGGGCGAAGGCCCGAGAGCAACTTGCAAAGCCCCATACCTGTCTTGCAAGTTAACATTAGGGCCCCCCTTACTACAATACAGATTAAAAATAATTAAAACCAAAATATATTGTACGTAACAGTGGGTTGAGACACAGATGCTTACGCCGTACCTTGAAACTCACTGATAGACTCCTTATTTCAACTTCTCCGCCGAACCATTAAAGGGACCTGTATGTACCTTTATTCAAATAATAATCAGAATGCCGAAACTTAAATACAAATTCAAACTTTACGCCAATGGGGATGACAATGGGGCAAAGCCCCGAGAGCATATTGCGCAGCCCTACACCTGTCTTAGAAGTTTGCATTGGGCCCCCTTATTAGAATACAGATTCAAATTTCCCAGCCATAACCAATCAGAATGCAGAGAATTAATCCTCCAATCAGAGCACACCCGCAACCAATCATGTGAAAGGATGGTGTGTCCTAGTCTTAGCCTTACTGAAGCCATAAGGGCCTTATCTAGTCTTAGTGGAAACCTCCACCCGGCCCTCTGCGCGTGCATTTTCATACACTCCAGAGCTAAACTACCAAAAAGGCCTTAAATAGGGTGAAAATACCGTCAAGGGGCTGAAAATTCTATTAAGGGTTGAAAATCTCCCCCGAAAAGAAGCAGATCCCTACCCAAAAGGGCTTTAATTAGGGGTAAAAATGTCTTCAAGGGGGTTGAAATACCATCCAAGGTTTGAAAAACGCCCGCGAAAAGAAGCCTTAGGGGTGGAAATGGCCCCAGTCACGTGGGCGTGACTTCCACCACCACTGATGACGTCACCTCCTCAGTTGACCTATTCACGCACGCACACAAACACAAGCGTGCGCGTGCCTTACATTGTGGAATTCCATCACTAATGCTCCAAATATGCTTTCCATACAATCCACAAGGATTTACATAAATATGCTTTAAGTTTTGCAAAATTTCTAAGGATTTGAGTTTCAAGTTAGATGCTGCTCTGTACGCTAGACATCCGTACTCAATAATAGGTTGCACTAATGTTTTGTAGAGTCAAATGAATATTTCTCTGTCAGCCTTAAATTTGAGTTTGAGATGCATCTAATCACATTCAGGTGTTTTTAACTTTTGCTATAATTGAGTCTGTGTGCGATTTCCACGTTAGCGTTGTATCAAAAATTACTCCTAATAACTTTAACGGCATGTTGCATTTTTGCAGTGTTCGAGTTATTTCCTTCTGAAGAGGGAAAAATTACGATGTCGTCTATATAAATACCTACAACTTACGACCAAAGGATGTTAATTTATTCACCGAGGTAATCAATATCGTCACACTTAAAGGAGAGCCTTTCGGAATTCCGTCTTCTAAAGTGCCATGTTTTCCTTGATTTCCTACTCATGAATCTTATCTATGATTCTTCTTTTCCAGATAATGGCATAGGCTTAATCTAGGTCAAAGTATACTGCGTGCGTGTCTGCGTACGAATGCGCGTGCGTGCATGCGTGCGTGCGTTTGTTTGTGTGTGTGTGTTGTGTGTGTGTGTGTGTGTGTGTGTGTGTGCATGTGTGTGTGTGCTGTGCTTGTGTGTGTGTGTGTGTGTGTTGTGTGTGTGTGTGTGTGTGTGTGTGTGTGTGTGTGTGTGTGTGTGTGTGTGTGTGTGTGTGTGTGTGTGTGTGTGTGTGTGTGTGTGTGTGTGTGTGTGTGTGTGGTGTGTGTGTGTGTGTGTGTGTGTGTGTGATGTGTGTGTCGTGTGTGTGTGTGTGTGTGTGTGTGTGTGTGTGTGTGTGTGTGTGTGTGTGTGTGTGTGTGTGTGTGTGTGTGTGTGTGTGTGTGTGTGTGTGTGTGTGTGTGTGTGTTTGTGGTTGTGTGTGTGTGTGTGTATGTGTGTGTGTGTGTGTGTGTGTGTGTGTGTGTGTGTGTGTGTGTGTGTGTGTGTGTGTGTGTGTGTGTGTTGTGTGTGTGTGTGTGTGTGTGTGTGTGTGTGTGTGTGTGTGTGTGTGTGTGTGTGTGTGTGTGTGTGTGTGTGTGTGTGTGTGTGTGTGTGTGTGTGTGTGTGTGTGTGTGTGTTGTGTGTGTGTGTGTGTGTGTGTGTGTGTTTGTTGTGTGTGTGTGTGTGTGTGTGTGTGTGTGTGTGTGTATGTGTGTGTGTGTAGTGTGTGTTGTTGTGTTGTGTGTGTGTGTGTGTGTGTGTGTGTGTGTGTGGTGTTTGTGTGTGTGTGTGTGTGTGTGTGTTTGTGTGTGTGTGTGTGTGTTGTGTTTGTGTGTGTGTGTTGTGTGTGTGTGTGTGTGTTGTGTTGTGTGTGTGTGTGTGTGTGTGTGTGTGTGTGTGTGTGTGTGTGTGTGTGTGTGTGTGTGTTGTGTGTGTGTGTGTGTGTGTGTGTGTGTGTGTGTGTGTGTGTGTGTGTGTGTGTGTGTGTGTGTGTGTGTGTGTGTGTGTGTGTGTGTGTGTGTGTGTGTGTGTGTGTGTGTGTGTGTGTGTGTGTGTGTGTGTGTGTGTGTGTGTGTGTGTGTGTGTGTGTGTGTGTGTGTGTGTGTGTGTGTGTGTGTGTGTGTGTGTGTTGTGTGTGTTGTGTGTTGTGTGTTGTGTGTGTGTGTGTGTGTGTGTGTGTGTGTGTGTGTGTGTAGTGCAGTTTATGTCTCGGTATTTCGGATATAATTAATTACTGAGTAAACTGTTTTACACAAATCGTGTGTATCCAGTTTTCAATGATTCATCACGGTCTTTCGGTAAATGCAGCTTATACGTAACACCTGTTTTTACCCCAACATACGTTTATCTTTTTCTTTTCAACTCTTACTCAAATATTAGTTACATAATGAAATAAAATATCCCTAAAACATTATCAAATTGTGACTTACTACCAAGATATTTAAACACGTTAATTATCTTTTCTGTCGCGGCAACAATTGCGATTTGAAAATGTTTATTACAATAATAAAATTTTCTCTGTCCGCTACCTACAACATACCGTATGTCCCGTTTCGAGGCGCACCATATGAATTTCCCATGTTAAATTTTCATTGCATATTCTATCTCTACTATAAATTTTATTAACTAAAATTGTTCAGTCCCAACACGTTTTGACCAATTTTGTAAAAAAAATCTCAATTTGTTTAAAAAAAAAAGGCATTTACTAGTTATCGCACGTCATGAAAAAACTAAAAATTTATTTTCATATTTTAAATTTTACATCTAAATTAAAAGGAGAAAACTAAGTTAAATTACCTAAATTAAATTTGCAAGTAAATTTCCATTATTAGCTAAACCGAATGCAATAGTTCGCGGATGAATATTATAGAAGTTATCGCATTTAAACAAAAAATCCCACTTGCCATGAAAAAACTGAAACAGCCCTGTGTATTTTCTTTTATTCAAAATAACAATCATAAATGTTTGTTTAATAGATCATTTTTAGTATTCAATAGTTCCGTGTTTAATGTGTTTTTGTGATACAATTTATACTACAAAAGAATAGATTCAGATTATAAAATGGAGTTTCCTTGGTCATTCTAATAGAGAAATTAGTGAATTATTTTCAATCAATTTTGCAAATAGGCCTTCACACATCATACAACTATCTCCAGAATTGTAAATAATTTCGAAAAATCTGGTTGTGTAAATTCCGATCATGTTAAGAGGCACAAGAGACAATGCAATTAAATTACAGAGACCAATGTTTTGGCGAAGATAGAAATGGAGCCAAGATCAAGTATTAGGAAATATCTTCGGAAAGCACTATCGGTAAATCCTCTGTGCACCGTATATTAAAACGTCACAGATATAAACCTTATAAAGTTCAGGAACACCAGAAATTATTAGCGGTAGATCCATATTCTAGAAATCTAGAAGTGTATTTTGTGAAATTTTGATGGAAAAGTGCCACCAAAATGAATGTTTTCCGTACTTCACATGTTTTACCGATGAATGTACATTTCACGTAGTAGCAAACCAGAACAAACAAATTTATCGACATTGGTCGAGAGCTAATAAGAGTATTATTATTCGGTCTGGAACGCAGTACCCTCAGAAAGTAAATGTTTGGGCAGGCATTTTGAAAAATAAAATTGTAGGACCTATATTTATTGACGGAAATCTAAATTCAGAGTTGTATTTACATTTATTGCAAAATGAAATTGCAGAGAAAGTAATCGTAATTGCAGATGAAGATGAAATTTGGTTTCAACATGATGGCGGCCCAGCCCATAATGGTGCCGAAGTAAAACAATATTTAAGTTTTACGTTTCCAAATAAGTGGATTGGAAGAGGGGGTGAAATACTTTGGCCCCCAAAGTCACTAGACTTGAATCCATGTGATTTTTTTGTGGCCTTTCATACAAAATAAAATCAATAATTTTGATATTATCAACTCCTTAGACGATTTAAAGCAAAATATAATTGATATTTGTAACAATATTCATCCGCGAAGTACTGCAAATGTAAATAAAAATTTCTACGATAGATTACGTTTTTGTTTAGCTAATAATGGAAATTTATTTGAAAATTTAATTTAGATAATTTAACTTAGTTTTCTCTTTTTAATTTAGATGTAAAATTGAAAATATGAAAATAAATTTTAGTTTTTTCATGGCGCGTGATTTTTTGTTTAAATGCGATAACTAGTAAATGCCTTTTGTTTTAAAGCAAATTGGGATTTTTTTAACAAAATTCAAAACATGTTGAGACCGAAATACTGAATAATTTTTGTTAATAAAATTTTTCTCTAAAGCTTATAATAGAGGTAGAATATGCAATTGAATGAGAAATTCATATAGTGCGTCTCCGAAACGGGACATACGGTATACAGTTTGCTCAAAAGAGCGGTAAAGTCCAATATAAGTTTCATTAACTAAAAGTGAAGAAATTTATTTTACAAGAAAATGGTTTTGTAACGAAAAACGCACATTTTGAAAATAATTTGACTTATACAAGGTGAACTTTTGAAGCGGGTCACCTTCGAGAACATTGTTTTTAAAAAGAACACGCTCCCTACATTTTTGATGTTTTACAATCTGATTTGAATTATCTTTCTGGTAATCTTTGAATGTTTGGTTTTGAATCACGCATTGTTGAGTTATAGAAGAAAAGGTAAAAAAAATGGTAAAATAAAAAAAAAGTATTACGTCTAGTTTAGACGTATAAATTACATATTTTAGAAATATATCAGAGAATGTAGCTCACAGATTACAGAAGAGCAAGAAGACAAAGTATCTTTCAAAACTAATTCAATATGACGATAAATACAGATACCGAAATTGAATGTAAAATAGTAATTGCCGTAGAAATATAAACTATACAAATGTCACGCTAACTTTTGGATGACAGTTTTGTCTTTAAAGCCTTGCAATAAGTTCGTGAAACAACATGCTTACTATCGAACAAAAATTTTTATTTGTAACCACTATAATCGCACTTACAGAATCGGCAAAAACAACGGCCAAGTATCAATTACGTTGAAGTTGAGTTTTTAGAGCAACATGGGAAGATCCGGGCGAAAGAGAACAGTCCGGAATAATAAAGATTACTGCAGGCTCCAGTACCAAATCATGCAATCTCCAAAGTGGAGCATGAGGAAGACTGCTGTTAAAATGAACCTAAATAGGGAAACTACATCCTTAATTTTTAAAGATATTGGTTTTCTGATTAATCACATGTCTCATTGTCATACATCAATAATTATTACCTTTGTATATATCTATACACAATTCTAGTTTGATATTTTAATAATATGTTCTTAAATGTTTCTGTAATACCAAAGATTCGACAAGCGACATTATGAAGTAGGGTGTTTATGAATAAAATTGTACTGCATATCCTGTAATTCTGTTTGTATTGGACAAACACTTTGGAACACATTTGACATTAATACAGAGACAAATAAAATTATGCCAAACATTTAATAGTAAGTAATCCCCTTACGAATTCACAAAACAATATTAAACTTTTACATTTTTGTAATAAAAAAGACAAATTATATGTTTTGGAATCATTCGAAACGTGTATATAAACAAAAAGTACGTACCTTTAATGAACGTTCAGTTTGATCTTACAGACTCTTTTAGAACCATACTTTGCTGTTTTATCTTAATGATTTGTTAGCATAGTTACTTATATATTTTCTCTCAATAATGATACATGTTGTATTGAAACGCTTTGAGAAATAAATATTTATATAAAAGATAAAACATTGTGGAATTAAGTTAACTGCATTTGTAACATTAATGCTATGTTAATGCTCTAATGTTAATTAGAGAAACACTTCCAAAATATTAATGTTATGCTGTTAAGCAATATTTATGAACAGAGAATGGATAGTTGCATCTATATTAGCGATTATCAAATAATTTAGATACCATCCTACGTATTTAATAATTGATAGTGTCCAATTTTGAATTAAGGTAGTTATCAATTCACCACAGAACCATTAGTGAAAGAATAATAACAGCCAATGCCTATAATTTGCCTAATAATAATTATATTTAAATTAATTCAGGAAATTGATAATGATTAGCCTGTATTCAACGAAGAAAAAAAATGTGCTAAAAAGAACAGAAGTTATACTTTCTAGGAAGTAATGCCGCTTTCCTTTTTCATTTGGAAAACATATTTTACCTTCCATGTGGTATATTGGTTGCGTAAGTTACAAATAACTTATCCGTGCGACATTATTTTTACCATTACTAGTACATATTATCAGTACCGTAGACTATGTAACTATTTTTAATGAAAGCTTTATTTGATCAAGTCTAAAAACAAAAGTGTACGACACTGGAGTCATCTAATTATGTAAAACATATTGGTGGAAAAGAAACTAAAATTAGGCCCAAATGATTCATAAGATCACTGACGGATACTTTTCATGAAAAACTAGAAATTCTGTAATGTAAATAATGTGCAAAATTAATTGTGTAAAACGCAACTCATAGTTTAAATTAGGTACATAATCAGTGCATAGGCTTGCAGTTTCCAGTAATTGAAACATAATGTCGAACTAATTGATTAATAGGAAAATAAGGTTGATATATAAACTATTATTGTCAGTTAGAAACGTCAAGTAAAATAAATAAATAACTTTAATAATCATACAATATACATTGCTGCTTGTATTTCAATATGGAATGTCGTGTGTTTTTATAAAATAATTGCACAAAGAAAATGAGGTTTTCGTGCACTGCCCTGTTATTAAGTCATTATATTTTTCAGTTGTGAAATGATAATCATGGATAATAATCTATGAAGATTAAAATCTTACCTGATATTTATTGCATGAATTTATAATAAACAAGTTTATTCTTATGTTAAATATTTAACTTTATAATATGCACACGTTACGGTTAAAAGGAAAAACTAAAAATTCATAGTATTCAGGGTGTTCTTCCAATTAAACCAACCTTTATGCGTGACATTCGGATTAATTCAGTAGTACAGAAATAAATAATTTACATATTCCAAAAATAAAACCAGACAATATATGAGTATCCATATCACAGTAATGCCAACTTGAAAGCTACATTATCGTCTATACTCTGTTGGATTAGAGTAGGCCATGATATTTTTTTCTGTAGTAGTATTCCCATTTGTCAAAGTAACAAAAAGTCATTTTGATGCCGTCCTGTCAAAAGTAATCGTGCTGTGTTGCCTACTTAAGTAACGCATATTGAATAAGTAATAATTTATTGAGAAAATGCCCAAGATCATCGCAAAGCATTCAATGTTGCAAATTTTAAAGTGCTATAAGTACGTTAAAAAAATACAACGGGAAAAAGTAATGGGGCAACTTATCGTAATGATGCCTGGTTTATTTTAAGAACGTTTTCGTGCGCACATTAGGTATGTATTTGGTTTTCCATTTCACAGCGAACTATCCAAAACATCAAAGCGACAAGACCTCACAATTTAAAGCCGACATATTGTGGTAAACGGACAAAAATCTGAGTTTTGTGATTTCACCTTTCGTAATGATCCACTAATTTGGAAGTTGGCGATTTAATTCGAAAAAGAATATTTTACTTTGGACAAATTGTATCACGTTAAGACAGATTTCGAATTTGATGGCGGTCGAACGACAATATTTAGAATTTTTAAATCAATGGGTTATAAACACAAACGTGACAATTGTAAAATTAAGTTTTTGGCAAAATTTGTTCAGTTGCAAAGTTCAGTCCAAGCTGTAAGATTTGTGTATCCAGACGAAACGTGGATTCATCAAAATGGTTCTAATATCCATGGTTCTGAACTCAAAAGGAATCCACCCTAATATATCTGGTGCGGAACAACACATGACCTTCCACCCTACAAAATGGAAATTAAAAAAAATGAAATAATTTTTTTTAAGGTAATTATGCAACCTCTTCTATAATTCCATTACGAAAAAAGTTGTGAAAACAAAAACAATAATCTGTGTCAAACGGATGTTTAAGACTTTGTCAGATATAGCTTAATAGGCATCTAGAAGCTATAAAAATATCGGTAATATAATCCGTGCAAATAAAAACTGCACAAGTATCATGCTAACTTCTAGACGACAGTTTTGTATTTAAAGCTTTGCTACTATCGAACAACATTTTTTTATTTGTAACCACTATAATCGGTCAAACAGAATCGGCAGAAACAACGGCCAAGTATCAATTACGTTAAAATTGAGTTTTTAGACCAATATGGAAAAGGTGTTACAAACACGCATAGTAAAGAAGTTTCACCGTACAGGCAGTGTTCTAGTCCAAACGAAAGGAAGATCTGGGCGAAAGGAAACAGTGCTGAATAATGAAAACGATGGCAGGCTCCAGTACCAAATCATGCAATCTCCAAAGGGGATCATGAGAAAGACTGCTGTTAAAATGAACCTAAATAGGGAAACTACACGCTTAATTTTTAAAGATATTGGTTTTCTGATGAATCACATGTCTCATTATCATACATCAATAATTATTACCTTTTATATATCTATACATAATTCTAGTTTGATATTTTAATAATATGTTTTAAATGTTTCTGTAGATTACAAAGTGGGGTGTTTATGAATAAAATTGTACTGCATATCCCGTAATTCTGTTTGTATTGGACAAACACTTAGGAACACATTTGACATTAATACACAGACAAATCAAATTATGCCAAACATTTAACAGTAAGCAATCCCCTTATGAATTCACAAAACAATATTAATAATAAATAAATTTTTGAGTTTCGGTATCCGTTATTCATTGTAATACCGTACCAATGTTCTGAAATGTCTATTTAATACCAAAGATTAAAGAAACGACATTATGAAATGGGGTGTTTATGAATAAAATTAAACTGCGTATCCCATAATTCTATTTATATTGGACAAACACCTAGGAACACATTTGACATTAATACACAGACAAATCAAATTATGCCAATTAATAGTAAGTGATCACGTTATGAGTTCACAAAACAATATAAAATTTTTGCATTTTTGTAATAAAAAAGACAAATTAGATGTTTTGGAAGCATTCGAAATGTATAAACATAAATGTTTTATCTTAATGATTTGTTAGCATAGCTACTTATATATTTCTCTTGATAATGATACATGTTGTATTGAAACGCTCTGAGAAATAAATATTTATATAAAAGGTGTAATTTTGTGGAATTAAGTTAATTACATTTGGAACATTGATGTATCTATTAATTGATACGATTTTTTGCCTTATGAACTAATTAAGATTATACAATTGACGTGTTTTTCGTCCTGTTTACCTTTCAGGCTACAATTTTAAAGTTTTAAAACAGGAAATTGCAAATTTTGACATTTCCTGGACAAATTATTAGAGACCTTAGAAAACAAAACTATTACGACTTAGTAATTTGTGATATTAATGAAATTTCCATAAATGGACAAAATATAATTGGATGCGCTCATCAAGTAATAAATACATAAATAATACATTAAGATGATGTAATATTATAAAGGAATTTAACTATCGTATCGTGTATAACATAGATAGATCATGATCTGTTTGAGATCACTTTCTGACAGGATTTTATAATCATCCTACAAATAAAGAATCCGAACCTTCAAAAGCCGCTTTTTAAAGATCTCTATCTTTTAAAGTAGACTCGTTATTAAATTAAATGATACAATATTTTCTTATGTACTGCTTTTCCTGTGTTATATAAAAAAAAATGTTAACATATTTTTAACACGTCTGACAAATCAACGCAGAATTACAAATTTCAGACTTTTCTAAGATCATAAAGGATTGATTAAGGATGTAATAAAGATGCAATTTTGATATGCAGAAATCTGGATAAGTAATTTTATTTATGGATAATTAATTTCAAACAGTTAACGCCATTATTATCGACGACGTCGTCATCGTCGTTCCACTCATCGAAATAAAATACATACCAAAATTTAATTTATTAATTATACAAAAAGGGTTTTAATGTTTCTTCTAAACTGGGGGAGGTGAGATAGTGTTAATCCTTGTGTTCTACCATAATATAGTACTACATCAAAAACAATTGGTTTGTTAGTTATAAAGGGGGTGATTTAAATGTGTATAATTTATGCGTCATTTTGCAACATCAATATTAAATTGAACGCCAATGATACTTGGTTTCGCATCATTGAAATTAAAGTTTGTACACCTGTGGAAGACTCGCAAAATTTTAATCGATACGACTACCTTCAACTTTGTTCTATTTTAGTATTTTCTAGTTTTTTTTTTTTGTGCAAAATTTAGAACCTTTAATTTAGATCACAAATTAGATAAGGGCCTGTTAAGATAAATTTTGGGTGTTTCTTGTGTCAGTCCCCAATGAGGTGTTATATATTATGTCTCGTTTGTGCTTTTTATGTTTCGTTTTTTACACCAGGGGCGCACTTGGCCGGTTTGTCTTGGGAAATAAGCGCATCGACCTAGTAAGTAAACGCTTCCATACTTTTGGGTTGATTTTTACTATACCGTTACATAAATAAGGTGCTCTTTTGTCTACGAGCATTGACTGTTAGTATTTAGTTAGTATGTCATTTTTATTATTCACTGAGTGCAAAACTAGATTTGGCACCTACATTCATTCCCAGAGATCTTTAGGCGAATCCACTTATCTCTTACCCAGCTTATACTGCTATTTACAGCAGTTACGAAATACTGATGTTTTAGTTGATACTTTGTTTACAAATTTGAAGTTTGGAAGATGTAGTGTGAGACATTTCTGTTTTTTAGTTAACTAGTTATGGCAATCTATTATTTTGATACCGATGTTCTCAAGACAGGTAGTCATATTGAAGTACATCCTTTTTACCTTTTTATGCGCAAAGCATCATGATTAAAGTAAAAAAAATCATTGTCAAGATTTCAAGTAGATATCTATACATGTGTGTGTGTGTGTGTGTGTGTGTGTGTGTGTGTGTGTGTGTGTGTGTGTGTGTGTGTGTGTGTGTGTGTGTGTGTGTGTATGTGCTGTGCGTATGCGTGTGCGAGTGCGTGTGCGTGTGCGTGTGTGTGTGTGTGTGTGTGCGTGCGCGTGTACGTGTGCGTGTGCGTCCGTGCGTGTGGGCGTGCATCTGTGTTTATTTTCCTTTGTTTTAAGGCATAATTTCAGCTCAACTATAGGGCCGCACTTGGTCTATCTCTCTTGGGGAATAACCTCAGCAAACAGGTAAGCCACCATTCCTTGCTTTTGGGTTGCATACTGATTCTTTGTGTATTGCGTACTGTAATGTTACATAAGTAAATAGGGTCTACCAGCTTTGACCGGTAGAATGTCTGCAAAACTAAATTTTGCACCTACGCTTATTCCCACAGAGCTTCGGGCGAATCCACTTATATCTTACACAGCTTCTACTGGAATTTTCACCTGTTACGAATGATTTACTTTTTAGTTGATAATACGTTGTTTACAAATTTTAAAGTTGAGATTTCGAAGATATAATGTGAGACATTTCTCTTTGTTTTGTTAACTTAATAAATTATAGCAATCTAATATTGTAATACCGATGTTATATAAAGTAGTAAAGCAGTAAATACGTTTTACCTCATTATGCGCGAAGCACCATAAATAAGGTATTGTTTTTGTAAAAAATCAATGTCAAGTTTTCAGCTTGATATCTGCCTGTGCTTGCCTGCGTTATTAATAACAACTAATTTTAGGTTCATATTTTACACTTACATCGTAATTTGATTACATTTTGTTAAATTTGTTTTTTGATTATGACATTTTTCATTGTTATCCTTCATCCGTTAGAGGGTGTTCTAATTCTTCATCTTCAACACAGTTAGTATTTAATTTATCAACGATTTAGCTATTCTTTACTAAAATAGTATTAGATTCCATAGTTGGCTTTATACGTTTATCTAACTTTTGTATTAATAGCAGACTTTTATATTTCCGTTTTCATATTCTTAATCCTTAAAGCTATTTACTGCGGACCACAACTGTAATTGTTATCGAAACGTTTAAATTTATATTAAAATACACGATTTAATACCCAAAATAGCAAATATTTTCATAAGAAATAGAGAAACTGGAATTTCATAACATCCGTATTTAATTCTGTTAAATGCGTTAATGAGTTATTAATTGACTTATACAAATTATCTCCTACCATAAATTTGACCTTCAAAGTTAAAAAAAAATGTAGATCGAATATTTAAGTATCATTCCAACCGGCTCAGTCACGTCAATACATTTAATTATTCTGGTTTATCAACAAAAACATAAAAAACGATCAAATTTCACACAAATAAATATGAATACTTCTGTACGAGTTATGCAAATAATAATTATAATCCTAAAATATAAATTGGTTGCTTCATGGGTCTAATTAAGTGTCTAATTAAACTGTCCCAAAGAATTTGAAAAATGCAAGATTTGTATTAAAAATACACGTTTTATCGCTAAAAATATACATTAGATTATAACACATATATCTATGTAACAACACTTGTAGGTATTTTCGAATTAAATTGCTCATGTTGCATTCGATTTACATAGAGCAAACAATTCGAAACCATTTGTATTACTGGTCATATAGAAGTCTACTATTATTACCCTGATGTTACATTTTCTTATTAAAAACCATACTGTAGTATTAATTTTTCCTTAACCATATTGAACGTCATTTTAATATAAATACTGTTAATTGGAACCAGCATGATGGTGAAAAAATTATAAAATATTGTTTAAATATGTGCATGTGAATATTATAATTATTAAAACTAATATTTTTATTTCCTCCAAAAAATATAGGTAATTAGCGTAAATCGCAATAATCGTTTCTAAACCACTACCTTACTTCCGATGGGTACAATACAATAACAATAAAGCGGAACTACAGACGAAGAGTACCCTCTAATTATCCGCATATTTAATACTATATAAAGCTTAATATACGTACGTTACTAACCGACATCAGAATATAAATCATGACGGACAACCGAAGAAATATGATCCCATTCAAATACGAAGCACACAATAACTATACTAACGAGATATTGAAATTGAACCGGCCTATCGTCTACAAACCCGTGTGCGCCTTAAGTGTTTTTCATCACTCGGTGTATATATACCTACTTCGAAAATTAATTGTTTTGATCCCCGACTGCTATGTAGATCATTTGTTCGAATGCATATAAATCTTTTTTTTTTAATTGTATTGGTACAAAGAGATAAAATGGGCATTACATAACGATTTCATTATATTACTATGTACTCATTTCATAAAATCAGACAAAATTTGTGCATGCAACTGTTAGTAGCAACATCAATATTAAAATCACCAATAACCATTTGTGTTTATAAACATTTAATATGTTCATCGTACGATCGTTCGGATGCATCCTACACATAATACTCAGTTTTTCCGAAAATATAATAGTTGAACTTCATATCCAAATGAGCTACGGTAATTGCATTTAAGAGTGTGAGGCATTGGACATATTTCTGAACACGTCGTTTGGTGGGGTTTAAATTACTTGTTTGGTCTTCAGAAATGGGACTTCTGGCAAGTAGAAGCTACGTAAAAGTTACGTGCACGTTAGTATATATATATATATATATATATATATATATATATATATATATATATTAGGTATATCCACGAGTATTATGTGTTTCCATTTCCATATATTCATGGAAATTATCAATTGATCAATCCATTTCCAAAAAAGGCGATAAGACAGATGACTCCAACTGCCGACCGATCACCATCACCTCTATTCTGTCTAAAATTATCAAAAAAAACATCGATCAGCAACTGCTCTATTGTCTTGAAACTAACAAGCTAGTGACTACCAACATGGTTTTAGGCAGAATCGTTCAACAGGTGATCTTTCATATGTGGAAAAATACATTAGAACAATCCGGTGAAACTGTAGTCTCTTTAGATACCTCAAAAACATTTGACCAAGTTTGGAATAAGTGTTTACTCGCCTCGTTTGGATTAAATGATAAACTCATCAAATTTGTTCCTACTTTCCTTGACAAAAGACGAATATGTACCTTAGTTGATGGCTTCTTTTCAAAAGAAATTGGCATTAACGCGGACGTGCCACTGGGATTATTTATAACGCCTACACTTTTTCTGCTATTCATAAATGATCTTATTTCTTCAACGACTAACCTAACACCATTCTACATTGTAGTCCGTCCAAATCTACACATAATGGTAATTCAGCTCAAATCAAGACATTAAAGCTAAAACGGCAATTTCAATAAACAAAGACATTCAATGTACTCTTGAATGGGGAACTAGTAATCTAGTTAAATTTAATGTCAAAAAGCTCAGTGTTGCATTATGTCCGCCAAAAAAATTGAGCATTTCCTGTTGTAAGCATGAATGGCTTCAGACTCGATTACTATGTTGTAACTGACAGTATCTTCAAATCTATCCTGGGTTGGCCATCTTCTGTCCGCTACTAAAGCAGCTGGGTGTAAAATAGGTTGTTTGTACAGGTCTAAGCAGTACTTTACCTCCTAACAACTCTTTCTACTGTATAAGTTACAAATTCAAACTCATCTAGAATATAATTCTCATCTCTGGGTGCTCTCCAATATGCTCTCGATATCGTTGATGGTATTCAAAAAAGAGCGATCTTCCTTTGTATTGTCGGTATTACATTGCCTTTTACGCTGCTGAATTGCATTCTTTGATACTATCAAATCTGATGGAACGTTCATTATGCATCTCTTGGTAATCGAATTCACCCTACCATCCATTATCCTGGTTCTAGAACTGGTAGACTCAGATACTATTCCTCTCACTTCTTACTACGTTCAACTCTCTGGCAATTCATCATCTCCCTATCTCATTCTCTCTCCTCGTTCCTTAGAACGTCCCTGCATCCTCTCCTCTCTCTCCTCTCCTCTCCTCTCTCCTCTCCCTCTCCTCTCCCTCCCTCTCCCTCTCCCTCTCCTCTCCTCCCTCTCCCTCCCTCTCCTCCCTCTCCTCTCCCTCTCCCTCTCTCCTCTCCCTCTCCTCTCCCTCTCCCTCTCCTCTCCCTCTCCCTCTCCTCTCCTCTCCCTCTCCCTCTCCCTCTCCCTCTCCCTCTCCTCTCCTCTCCCTCTCCTCTCCCTCTCCTCTCCTCTCCCTCTCCCTCTCCCTCTCCTCTCTCCTCTCCCTCTCCCTCTCCCTCTCCCTCTCCCTCCCTCTCCTCTCCCTCTCCCTCTCCCTCTCCCTCTCCCTCTCCTCTCTCCTCTCCCTCCCTCTCCTCTCCTCTCCTCTCCCTCTCCCTCCCTCTCCTCTCCCTCTCCCTCTCCCTCTCCTCTCCCTCTCCCTCTCCCTCTCCCTCTCCCTCTCCCTCTCCTCTCCCTCTCCTCTCCCTCTCCCTCCCTCTCCTCTCCCCTCTTGTGGCACGCCCTCACGCCAGCACGCATCCACACACCCGCACACATGCACACACCTCAACACACCCACCCGCGCTCGCCACGCGCGCACTACACGCACAACACGCACAACACGCACAACACGCACAACACGCACAACACGCACAACACGCACAACACGCACAACACGCACAACACGCACAACACGCACAACACGCACAACACGCACAACACGCACAACACGCACAACACGCACAACACGCACAACACGCACAACACGCACAACACGCACAACACGCACAACACGCACAACACGCACAACACGCACAACACGCACAACACGCACAACACGCACAACACGCACAACACGCACAACACGCACAACACGCACAACACGCACAACACGCACAACACGCACAACACGCACAACACGCACAACACGCACAACACGCACAACACGCACAACACGCACAACACGCACAACACGCACAACACGCACAACACGCACAACACTCACAACACGCGCAACACGCGCAACACGCGCAACACGCGCAACACGCGCAACACGCGCAACACGCGCAACACGCGCAACACGCACAATACGCACAACACGCACCACACGCACAACACGCACAACACGCACAACACGCACAACACGCACAACACGCTAAAACACGCTCAAACACGCTCAAACAATTTTGTCAAATTTGAATTTTTCAAATTTGACAAAATTGTTTACTACATCTTTAACAATTGTTAACAAACATTACTACTGACGAAGATAACTGTAAGTGTTATCGAAACGTTTAGATTGTATAATTTAAAGTACACCATTAAAAAATCCCAAAAAAGATAAGTATTTTATTATGAGTGTTAATGGTGAAAGTTTACATTTTCATATTGCAATCTCTTGCATGAATCCTATCGCCCCTGCAATCGAGCTGTTTAAACTATGTATATATCCTTTCAATAATTCTAATAAATTTCAAAAATTAAATCTACTATCAGCAGGCGACCATTGACTTACTTAAAATTATTAATCCAATACCAGGTATGTCCTTTCGAATCAGAATATGCACAAACACTCGTTACGTATTCCAAGGAAGGTGTGGTATAGTAATGTACAGTAAAAGAAAGCTTTAAGTATATTTATTTCGTAGTACTGTCCCAATTCAACATGCATTTATTTAAAACGTTTGATTATTATTTATTTAAGTTGTATGCTTACACACAATTTTAACAAGTGTTCTGAACTTCCAATTATAACCAATTAATTGTGCATCGTGTTAGATCACCATTTATTTATTTGAATTTATTAATAATTTATGAATTATTATATTTGTTAGTTGCTTTAAAGACAAGAACAATGTAACCAAAAAATTGTTTCACCTCAATATAAACAGGTAAAAGCTAAATGGTAAACAGCCAAAGAGCTTTGCAGGAAGCTGTTTAAGTGAAAATCAGTTTTTAATAAGCTCTTTTAATGGTATGCCTTTTTTCATTAGACTTTCTTAACTACAGGTTCTTTCTGAATCAAACGTTGCATCCTTATTTTCTACGATTGAGAATTTTGTCACATGAGGGCTGGAGCATGCAATTAATACGATACACTCTGTACTCGGTTGCACGAGATTTTTAGAAATTTTCTCATATAACTACTTAGTCAAAATAGATCAATAACCTAAACCGTTTTTTACAAATAATGTGCTATCTTGGAGTGTTTATAGGTACATAGAAAGAAAAATAATAAACATCGATAAATGTAAAATTTCCATCATGAATGTTCATCATGCTTTATTGTAACAATTTACATTGTGCCTAGTGTTTAACACATCACGTTAGGTGTTCGATGTCATTATGGTGCTGTATTGTTAGAGTCTTTCACATTGTATTCGATCCCTCAATGGTCCGGTGAAATTGCTAGAGAGTGATTATAACTTTTGTTATAGATTCCTTTATCTTTAACATCCAGTTAATTAGTAAGTCTGCAATTATCGTAGCGTTCGCCAGTTTTTAGTATTAAGTTGTAATTGCTAGAATTGGCGCAAAATTTAGGTAGTAATTATATCCAATTTAAATGTACTTCCGATTGTGAAAGTTGTATCGGTTAAAATTTATTAATATTTTATTAATTGTTGTTGTGTATTAAGGATGACTATTGAAAAAGTTGGTTCATAATCCCAAGTATAATAAAACAAACAAGTATGGTGGAGAAATAGCTTCACTTCCTCGCGGTTACCGAGTGACTTATACATGAAGTAGAATATTTTAGCTTTACCTTATTCCCCCATACTCGTCGAAGATGTATAGATACTCGTGTCGTCCACTTGTACCAGAAATAGTAGACTCGTAATATATTTTTCGATAACTTTGGTCTCGTTTTTAGGAATTTCGTAAGGCTTTATTTTTAGTTAGATATACTTGACCTACTTTTAACCAACGGGTGATAACTTACAATCTATAATTTGGATAACTGATTCCCGGTGTCTAAGAATTTAATATGAATCTATTTTTATGTTGGTTGGCTTGGCGCCGTTTCTAAGAAATTGAAAGTTATATTTTGTATTATTGTATATACTTCCAAAGAGATTAAAGGAAGCAGAGTATTGCACAGTAGACTATGCAGGTGACATCGATTGTGGTACACGGTAGAATTGAAGAAATCGTATGGTGCGTGATTTAAACCTGAGCATTAAAGCTTAACTGTTGTGTCACCCTCTATTACTAAATATAGTTAACCATAACTCATTAAACATCAAGTATCGGATATCGGCTAACGGTATCAAGTATTGGGTATCGGGTATCGAATATCCTGTAACAGGTATGGAGTATCGGGTACCGGATACCTTGTATCGGGTATATAGTATCGGATATCGAATATCCGGTATCGTATATCGGCTATCGGGTAATGAGTATCGGGCATCGGGTATCATGTACTAGATATGAGATGCAATGCGCGGAATTGGGTATCGGGTGTGGTATCAGGCTTTAACTATCAATTATCATGCATCAAGCGTCAGTTATTAAATACCAAGTATTAAATATTGATTGTTGATTTTGTGATAATAAATTATTTAATATTTACAAATTTATTTCTATGTGCTTCAGGTTATAAAAATTGGTGTCAAGATGTTATAATTATACAAATTTTTATTGTAAGTTTATTTCAGGCAGAAACTAAAAATGTATCTATTACATTCTGAATGAACAATGTGATTACCATTCTCAAGTAGAACGGTTATTAAGTCTTGTTTCCTTTAATGAGACTGTTAATGTAAAACGATTTCGTCATTACATTTACATTTAAATAGTAGTTTTATAGCACAATACTAATGAAAATATATAAAGATAGAACTTCTTCCTTAATGTGTGGTTATTTCACAAAAAATTAAGAAAAAAATAGCCTGAACTTTAATTTTAGTGTATTTTAGTTATCAATTTGAAAAACAATGTCATCCTCTTGCTAATAAAGAGTTATTGCTCTGTTATTAATATACCCAATGTATTTTTTATTGGATGATTAGGATTTTGATCCAAAGGTAAGTGGTTGGGTTATTTTCTGTATATATCACGGACATGGTTACTTTGGTTGACGGACAGAAAGTTTCTTGCTAGGTACGAACACTTAATCATCCTCATAAAGGTGTTTGTCTTTGGAAATAAAGCAAAGCGCCGTTAGGTTCAGCACAATTATGAAATTCAACTTTAACTTTGATAATATCTTGGTATTTCTAAAAAATGAAATAAACGTTCCTAGAAAAATGTTATTTTTGTCCAGACAACCATCCCATCCGATCAGTTCCATGTGTGTGTATATATATATATATATATATATATATATATATATATATATATATACTCAGTGACATGGAAATTGCAACACCAAGAGGGAGTAGGAATTTTTTTACCAAACATGGCAGAAAGGTTTAACTACTAAGAGGTAGATTAAAATTTCAAAGAGAAAGAACAAAATATAAACATAATTTTTATTAATAATGTGTTAGTCCCCCCCACCCCCCTGTTAGTTACACACTGCAAAATTCTCAATCTTGCCACCATAATGTCCCAAACATGCTCGATGGGCGAAAAGCCGGGAAGTCTGGGTGAAAATGGCAAGAGATTAACATTATCCTCTAAGAATCGGTCCAAAGATCATCTTGCAATATGGGGACGGGCATTATCCTGCTGCCAAAGTGGGTCTTCCAACTGTTGAAGAAATGGAAGAGTATGAGGTTCTACCACCTCATCCACATATAGTTGGGCGTTCATATTGCCTCGGATGAATACCAAACGAGACCTACTCCCATAAGTTATAGCATCCCACACCATAATCCCTACAGTTTGGTGCACATTCCTCGCAACAGTGAATTCAGCACTTCGACGTTCTGCACGTCTTCGTCTGACCGTCATACGGCCATCATGCATCCCCAAACAGAATTGGGATTCATCAGTGAATAGTACCCTATGCCACTCTTGGTTCCAGTGCAGTCGCAACCTACACCACTCCAAACTTTGCCGTCGATGTCGAGCCGTTAGTGGTACCACAAAATGTGGCCGATATGATTGTAAGCCGAAAGTTCTGATTCTGCGGTACACCGTTCGAAAGGTTACAGGACGACCTTCGTTAGCTAACTATTTATCGGCAATTGATCTGGTACTTGTGAATCGGTCTCTTGTTGCCATAAGTTGAAGATGACGGTCCTGTACCTCATTTGTTCTTCTTCTTCCCCTGGTTCCTCTTCTGCGGCGATCCTGACTCTCTCTAGTCCATGCCTGATAGCAGCGCATAATGGTGGTTTGGTTCCGGATAAGGCGTATTCGCGATTTCTCTCAACGAAAAACAACCTTCGCGCAAACCAACTATACGACCTCTGTCGAATTTGCTTAATTGGTGATAAGTTCCACGTTGGCGCGTTCTAGGTATGATCACGCCCTTAAAGCAAACAATCACAGGCAAAAACAATAAAGAACTGAACAGAATCTCGCACAATATACACGTGACAAAATTGAACGAACTATCAGATAAGCCATGATCCATATGAATGAAATTATCAATTACTACTTTTTAGTGGTTAAACGTTTCTGTCAGGTTTGGTCAAAAAGGTCTATCCCTTGTTAGTAATGCAATTTCCATGTAGCTGAGTATATATATATATATATATATATATATATATATATATATATATATATATATACCGTGTCCACAAATTATTGGCGGATTTCATAACGTTATAGCTTCAATAATACTTATAAATACTAATAAATGCACCGATTCAGCCACCATTTCAAAGAGAAAAGTCCGAAGTTTAAATGCACTCGATGTGAGCAGCGCGTGTGATACGTCAGACGTCCAGCCGGTGATCCATTCGCGCCAAACCCTCTCAAGCATATCTTTTTGTGATGTTGTCAATGGCTGTAGTAATCCGCCAACGTCGCTAGAAGTGGAGGATTGTAAACACTATCCTTGACGTTACCCCAAAGGAAGAAATCACACACAGTAAGGTCAGGTCAACGTGAAGGCCAGGTGCAGAAGGTGTTGTCTGAGGGTGTGGCACGGCCAATCTATCGACCTGGCAGGATTAGATTGAGGTATCCACAAACGTCCGTATGCCAATATGGAGGGGCACCGTCTTGTTGGAATACGAATCCTTGTTCCTCTTCGTCGTCCATCAGTTACAAAATTGGTTAGTACCACAACTAACGGACCTTTCGTTTATTATATTTTGCGGTATCACATAGAAAACTAATTAATTGTAAGATTAGTTAAATTGAAGGTACCTATCCATTTCACAATTTGAAAATTTTTGATATTTTTTTAATAATAATAACGTTCGGGTGTGTTCCTACAATAGTCCTCCGACTACGATGCGTACTTAAAGTTCTGTAGAAAATTTTTTGGCGGTTTATCACTCATGCTTGATACACTTGAAAATAGTACTCGTGCTGACGCACTCGTCCTATTTAAGCAAGTGCATCAATCATTCGTGGCACCACCACAAAAATTGTCGACATAACTTATTGTATTATATATGAAAGTATTAAGTTTAGGTATAGGAAGGCCTGATATCAATTGAAAGACAATTAAATAAGCAATTGTTTCACTGAATGAAGTACAGGGTCATGAATTTAGGTAAAGCACGTTTTTAAAGTTTGAAGTTAGATAAGATTGAGTCTTAAATATCTGACACCCTGCATAACATTCAAAATTTTTTTTATTATAATTAGCCTATAATGTTAGTAGTTTGTAGTCCAAATTTTATTATATTTTATCTACAGGTTACATAGATATTCAACTTTTGCAAAACCTCTGTATTTTTCAAAAAAGTGAAATGTTTCACAAATGGTAAGACTTAGGTGTAGGGAACTCTGAATAAACATGAATTGAAATTGACTGCAAAATTCAAATTTTCTAAAAAAATTGGACATTCTCATTAAAAAAATATAGGTTTGCGACATAAAAACTTTTTGGATCACTCGGTATATTTCAAAATATTTTTAAAACCTGCTTACATTGTTTTAAAAAATTTTCCGTTTTCTCCCCAAAACAACCGAACCGTTGCAGGTGTCCCACCCTGTATGTATACATACACACACACACACACATTCTTTTATTACTGTTAGAGGGCGCCACATACAGGTTTCCATCTTGTTTGAATCGGTCCTAACTTTTTTGCCGTACACTGTATGTCATTTTCAACTGGAAAAATTTGTTTTCCCATCTTTTCTGCTTTAGAAAGGTATACCCTATTGAAGTCGCTAGGACCAACGGTTTACGATAAAAATGCATCCGATGGATGCAAATTATCCAAAAGCGCCAAAGTAACTTATTTGCAAAACCGTTATTAGAAGTCACCAATATGGGTTTTCTATTAATGTGTGGGCAGGTATAATTGGCAATTACTTAATTGGCCCATTTCAATTGCCCAATCGATTGACAGGTAAACTGTATCGACATTTCTTGGAGAATGAACTAAATACATTATTAGAGGATGTTCCATTGGCTATTATTGGTAGAATGCGTTACATGCATGATGGCGCGCCAGCTCACTTTTCTCGATTGGCAAGGGAATTTTTGGTTAGGAGATTTGGAAATACGTGGATTGGTCGAGGGGGCCAGCTCGTAGTCCCGATCTTAATCCCCTCGATTATTCATTTTGGGGATTCATGAAAAATGATGTTTATTCTGTATAAATACATAATGAAGAGCAACTATGGATAAGAATTGTGGAATCCGCAGATAGATTCCGTAATAACCCAGCAATATTTCAAAGATACCGTCAATCCTTAAGAAGAAGAATTGAAAAATGTATTCAAGTACAAGGACAACAATTTGAACATCTAAAAATTTAATGTTTTTTTTTAATCACTGCCCTTCATTGTTGTTATTAAAATTTAATTGTTGAAGTGTAATGTCATTGTTTTTGCAAATAAGTTACTTGGGCGCTTTTGGATAATTTGCATGCATCGAATGCATTTTTCTCGTAAATCGTTGGCCCTAGCGACTTCAATAAGGTATACCTTTCTTAAGCAGAAAAGATGGGAAAACAAATTTTTCCAGTCGAAAATGACATACAGTGTAAGGTAAAAAAGTTAGGACCGATTCAAACAATATGGAAAACTGTATGTGGCGCCCTCTATCAGTAATAAAAGAACTAAGGTCATATTTTAATTATGCGTGATAAAAAGCCCCTGTATACAAAATTTCGTCCGCTTATTACATCATTGTAAAAAGAAATTACAAAAAAAACAAAAAAATAATTAAACTTCAACACCCTATATCTTTTAAACGAAGGCGTTGCGGACCTAAGTTCATGTCACCCTGTATACATATATATATATATATATATATATATATATATATATATATATATATATATGGTTGATTTTAGGTTTCCGCGAGTGTAGTATGAAACACTGTTGTTTATCCGGGCGTTGTTTCGTGTCTGTTGGTGATGTTTCTGACTCCTGCCACTACAAAAACGACGTTTCGGCAAAATAAAATACAATTAATGATTATTAAATTGAACTTCTGTGCGTTCACTAAACCAATTTCTATAGTTATCTATTACTGTTGCATACAGCAAATAAAAATTAACAATCAGTCACGTGTTGTCATGTGAGAAACCTTAGCGAATTGCGGGCTCACATGATATTCACAAAAAGTTGACTGTGATCCTTCACTCTGTGTATAAAAATTATAAAACATCGTAACTAGGGAAGTACATACAGTTCAAGCTTGAATCGATTGTGACTTGTCTCCTCGATAGCTCAGATGGAAGAGCCCCACTCTAGCAAAGTGGAGGTCGTGGGTTCAAGTCCCACTCGAGTTAATCTTTTACTGTATGTACTTTAAAAATTAATTTTAAATAAAATGCAATTAATGAATATATATATATATATATATATATATATATAAATACAGGGTGAATCTTATCTAATCCGCCAAAATTAAAGAAGTACTAGAACTCATCGTTCTAAGCAAAAAAGTTCATGTGTACATGGGTCCAAAAATGCTTCGTTTCCGAGATACAGGGTGTCAAAGTTGAAAAAAGAAATGGCGTTTTCTTCAATATCTTTCGACTGTTTCGAAATAATTTCATGAAATTTCGTATACGGTGGTTTTTTGAGATGGCAAATTCAAATTTGTGGTCAATTTAGTTGTGGCTTTTAGAGGGCGCCAGCGGAAACCATTTCGACCCATTTGAATCGTTGCAATTTTTTGTGCTACACTGTATGCCATTTTGGAGTAGAAAAATCGATTCTCCTATCTTTTCTCCTAAAAAAAGGTATATTTTTAGTGATGTCGCTAGGAGCAACCTTTTCTGAGAAAAACCCATTTAAAGCTCACAATGTTTATTTATTTAAAACTAACTTTTGTAAGGAGCACTAAAATATCCAATATTAAAAAAGAAAAAGAAAAGAAATTAATATTAAAATTAAACATGTTCTTTTGATAAATGTTCAAACAACTGACCCAAAAAACCCCCGTACACGAAATTTCATGAAATTATTTCGAAACAGTCGAAAGATAGTGAAGAAATCGCGATTTCTTCTTTCAACTTTGACACCCTGTATCTCGGAAACGAAGCTTTTCCGGACCCATGTATATATGAACTTTTTTGCTTAGAATGATGAGTTCTAGTACTCCTTTAATTTTGGCGGATTAGATAAGATTCACCCTGTATATATATATATATATATATATATATATATATATATATATATATAGTGTGTGTGTGTGTGTGTGTGTGTGTGTGTGTGTGTGTGTGTGTGTGTGTGTGTAAATTAAGTTTGGAAATGGAGGTATTATTTGAATACGGTTTTCTACTAATATTCGTGGTTTTAATTATTTTATCGATCGTTAAGACTGCAGCACGGGCAACTTGATTATCTTTTTAAATTGAAATGGAAGTCGATAGTACCATCCTTAGAAAGCTGTTTTTGTGTAGAATCCAACGATGTAGCACTTGATATGGCAGTTTTGAAAAATAACTATACCAAATTAAATTTTGAGAATATTACTTTCAACAGCTTGCTAGATATGCTAAAAATTTAGTTGGCGGTGAATGCTTTATTTTGTTTTTCAACTTTAAACAGTTCATTTATGAAGAATACCCATTTAACCATTGTATAAGAATTTTCAAGGAGCGAAACCATCTTGATGTTGAGAGTAAACAAATATCTGTTATAAAATTTCAAACAATGAAACAATGAACAACACACTAGTAACTAGCAACAACGTCATACTTACTAGTAATAACTAAAACAACGTTTAATTTTAAAAAACTAACAGATGTTTACAAGAGATATTCAAATTGCTCACCACTCACTTTTTGGCAATGAGTGATTTGATTTACAAACACCGAACGGCATGGACAATGAAATCACCAGGAACACCTCTCACTTCCTGTGAAATTCTTTGAACTCATTCAAGTTTCTTGGTTTGTTAATGTATACACGACTATTTACGTATTCCCAGAAGAAAAAGTCTAGAGGAGTTAAATCCGGAGATACTGCAAGCCATTGAATACGTCCTCGTCGTCCAATCCATCTTTGGGGAAAAAACTATATAAATGATCACGAACTTCTCTGGCATAGTGAGGCCCTCCTCCATCCTGTTGAAACCAAATTTCATCGCTTATTGTGTTAGGAAAGTTTTGATTTTGAGTACAATCTTGTGAGGGCAGGGATAATCTCATTTTGTAACAATCGTAAATATCTCGCTAAAGTTAGGGTGTGTTCCATAAGGAATGGTCCTATGATATTCCTACCAATGATTCCTATAATTAAGATGCAGGAAGTATTTAGTATTATGAAAATTTTCTGCCCTACTAATACATACCTGCCCACATGTTACTTTTTTTTTGGAAATTGGGTATGCGATTCTTCCATCCACAGGGGATTGCTATCTGACCAATACCTACAGTTTTCTCTATTCACCTCACCATTGTGAATACAATGTCATTCACAAAATTTGGATCGTGATTCATACGATCCATTATTATTTCGCAAAACAGCAGTCGCAGTCATCGATCAAAATCGTCTTCATCTAGTTCTTGCACTAATCGAATTTTATAGGGATGAAATTTTTGGTTCTTCAAAATTTTAAATGCGGATTGCTTGCAGATGTGATTTGCAGCTAGCTGTTTTAGGAAAGTTTTTGGATTGTTAACAACGTCCAACATTACATTTAATGCATTTTCATCATTAGTAACTATTGTTGGGCGGCCCAATTTTACTAGATTTTTAACACTGTCGGTTGAATCGTTTTAATGTTTTACAAACCGTAGATTTACTAATAGGATTTCGATTAGGGTGTGTTGCATTAAATAAATCACATACTTTCGCATAACTACGCCTTATATCAGCATACACTATCATCATGAAAATCTCTATTCTCTCCTTTTCTGTAAGATTTTTCATGGTACCTTCTCACTAACTACGCAACTTCAAACAACACATAATTTTTGACGTTCAATATTGGTTAAACAATAGTGGCATTGTTTTGTTTTCTACGCTTACTATCGGTTTCAGTTATCTAATAAATTTTTATTGTAAAGATTAGTTTTTTTTCCTTTTACTCCACTAACAACAAACCGTAATTAATTTCACCGTTTCATATTGATAAGAGTAGAAATAAGTAGTTTTATTGATTCGTAATAAAGGTCAAGTAAATATACGAGTGTGAAAATTTTAGCTTATAAAGTTAAAAAGATCTAAGAGATTGCGGTTAATTATAAATAGAAATTTTCTCATTTTATGCCGAATTCGAACGTGATAAATAACTGTACTAAAAGCATCTTTTAAATGGAAAAGTACAATATCAATAGAGATAAGTAAGCTGAAGCATTCAAAATGGAATTTGAAAGTCGGTCAATATAATTAGGAGAGTTACACATTGATAAAATAATTAATAGTTAACACCGTTTTTATAAATCAGTTGATGTGTTTCTTAGAACTGCATTTTTAAATAATAAAAAATGTCCTTGAAAATTCTTATATAATGGTTAAATGGGTATTCTTCAGAAATGTACTGTTTAAAGTTGAAAAACAAAACGAGGCATTCATCGCCAACTAATTTTTTTGCATATCTAGCAAGCCGTTAAAAGTAAAATTCCCAAAGTTTGATTTGGTATAGTGAAGTTATTTTTCAATGCTTTCTAATGATAATCAAGTTGGTCGTGCTGCAGTCGTAACGATCGATAAAAAAATTAGTAGAAAACCGTAAGTTTTACTTCTATACCAAATTTTAGAGTTCTATCTATGGCCGTATTCAAATAATACCTCCGTTTGCAATATATATATATATATATATATATATATATATATATGTATGTGTGTGCGCGTTGTGTGTGTGTGTGTGTGTGTGTGTGTGTGTGTGTGTGTGTGTGTGTGTGTGTGTGTGTGTGTGTGTGTGTGTGTGTGTGTGTGTGTGTGTGTGTGTGTGTGTGTGTGTGTGTGTGTGTGTGTGTGTGTGTGTGTGTGTGTCAATTCCAATTCCAATTCATGTTTATTCAAAGTTTCCTACACCTAAGTCTTACTATTTGTAAAACATTTCACTTTTTTGAAAAATACAGAAGTTGAATATCTATGTAACCTATAGATAAAATATAATAAAATTTAGACTACAAACTACTAACATTATAGGCTAAGAGCTATAATAAAAAAAATTTTGAATGTTATACAGGGTGTCAGATATTTAAGACTCAATTTTATCTAACTTCAAACTTTAAAAACGTGCTTCACCTAAATGGATGGCCCTGTACTTCATTCAGTTAAACAATTGCTTATTTAATCGTCTTTCAATCTATATCAGGCCTTCCTATACCTATACCTTCATATATAATACAATAGGTACTCAAAGTTATGTCGACAATTTTTGTGGTGGTGCCACGAATGCTTGATGCACTTGCCTAAATAGGACGATTGCGTCAGCACGAGTACTATTTTCAAGTGTATCAAGCATGAGTGATAAACCGCGACAAAAATTTTCTGCAGAACTTTAAGTACGCATCGTAGTCGGAGGACTATTGGAGGTACACATCCGAACGTTGTTATTATTAAAAAAATATCACAAATTTTCAAATTGTGAAGTGGATATGTACCTTCAATTTAACTAATCTTACAATTAATTAGTTTTCTGTGTGATACTGGAAAATATAATAAACGAAAGGTCCGTCAGTTGTGGTACTAACCAATTTTGTAACTGATGGACGACGAAGAGGAACAAGGATTCATATTCCAACAAGACGGTGCCCCTCCATATTGGCATATGGACGTTCGTGGATACCTCAATCGAATCCTGCCATGTCGATGGATTGGCCGTGCCAACACCTTCTGCACCTGGCCTCCACGTTGACCTGACCCTACTGTGTGTGATTTCTTCCTATGGGGTTACGTCAAGGATAGTGTTTACAATCCTCCACTTCCATCGACGTTGGCAGATTACTGCAGCCATTGACATCATCACACAAGATATGCTTGAGAGGGTTTGGCGTGAATGGGATCACCGGCTAGACGTCTGACGTATCACACGCGGTCAATATAGTTAGGAGAGTTTCACATTGATAAAATAATTAATAGTTAACACCGTTTTTATAAATCAGTTGATGTGTTTCTTAGAACTGCATTTTTAAATAATAGAAATGTTGTCCTTGAAAATTATTATATAATGGTTAAATGGGTATTCTTCAGAAATGTACTGTTTAAAGTTGAACAACAAAACAAAGCATTCACCACCAACTAAATTTTTAGCATATCTAGCAAGCCGTTAAAAGTAAAATTCTCAAAGTTTAATTTGATATAGTAAAGTTATTTTCCAATGCTTTCTAATGATAATCAAGTTGACCGTGCTGCAGTCGTAACGATCGATAAAAAAATTAGTAGAAAACCGTATGTTTTACTTTATACCAAATTTCAGAATTCTATCTATGGCCGTATTCAAATAATACCACCGTTTCCATACTTAATTTACGCACCGTATATATATATATATATATATATATATATATATATATATATATATATATACCACGTTCTTATTCACTTCACGGTATAGGCAAATTGGCTGTTCCGACTTCACATTCGACTATTTCTCCTATTTTATAAATGAATAACTCTGTTCTTACATCTTCATTACGTATTCTGTCTAATCTCGTGCATCCATTGACCTTTCTTAAAAGTCTCATTTCAGCTGTTTGTACTTTATTCATATCTCGTATTGTTGGACTCCATGTTTCACTACCGTACATTGTTTAACGTTCTGTTAATGTTCCGCATACCTGTTAAAAGCGTTGGATCTTTGCTTCCATTCATAGTCTTTGTTATAGCTGACGTTCGTTCCCAAATAGTTGAAGTACGATATTTGCTCACTGGGTTTCAGATATGTCATAATTCTAAAATGCCATTACTTTGCTCTTTGGAATAGGTATTTCTAAATAGTGTTCCTTGGCAATTTGTTCCAATCTATATAAGCCTCTTTGTAAATCTTCTGTGTTTTGTGTAATAGTAAGGTCATCTGCGAAAAGAAAAGCATTTAAGTTATATATTAAGTAGAGCAAGTAATATACTGCACCTTGTCGGACTCCTTGGGATATTCTTAAGTGTCTTATGTTCTTACTCCTTTCAGTATTTAACACTATATATGCTGTTTTGTAGATTAGTTGTAGAATTTTAATGAGATTTTGAGAGTATCATCTAATTAATAGAATTTCCCATAGTTTAGATCGGTCTACTTTGTCAAAAGCTTTTTTAAAACCGATGAACGCGATTATTTTAATGTGAAAATATTATCTATACATAAGCGTCCTTTTCTGAAACCTGCTTCTTCTTCTTCTAGTAGTGGGTCTGTTATCCTTTTTTGTCTGTTATTTATTATTTTAGAGTATACGTTGTATGCAGTTGTATGAGTAGGTTTATTCCTCGCGAGAAAACAGTAATTTGTCATTGGAAATTGCTATTGTTTTTCGAAATATCCTCCTTTATGATCAATACACTTTTGTATTCGTTTGAACCATCTGTCATAGCAATCTCCACCGCCATAGCATGGTTTTTGAACGCATGAACGGCTTCTTCCTCCGACGAAAATCGTTGTCCACGCAATTTATTCTTGACATAAAAAGTCATTGGGTGCCAAATCAGGACTGTATGGCGGATGACCCATCAACTCGATTGTTAGACGAAATGTCTGAGAGCTCGCATTGTCGTGATAAACAACAATCCGACAACGCTTGTTTGTTTTCCGCATTTCACCGAAGACTTGCGGCAAACAAATGGTTGTGTACCATTCAGAACTGACGGTTTCTACGTTCCTCTAAAGGTACAGTTGACACATGAGCAGTTTTTCCGAAAAAACAGGCGACCATTAGTTCCGATGTGCTTCGAGCGCGAACAACTTTTGTTCGATTTGGTTCATTTTGAAACACCCACACAGTCGACTGCTGTTTACGTTCTGGCTCGTATGCATTAATCCATAATTCCTCACCTGTTACAACCACATATATGTCTTTTGAATCACCGCCATTGTATTTCTTGAGTATTTGTGTGCACCAATCGGGGCGAGCATCTTTTTGAGATTTCGTCAAATTATGTTGGATCCTACGAAAACAAACCTTTTTCATGGCTAAATGATCATGTAATATTTTGTATATGCTGGTGGAACTAATGCCTAGGGTTCTCTCAATTTCACAGTAGGTATGTCTCATTATTAGTTTTTGCACAGTGTCAATGTTTTGTTGAATAACAACTGATTTTGGACTACCATCGCGAATTTCGTCAGTGAGCGACATGTGGCTACGATTAAAATCGTTATACCAGCGTTTCACAGTGGCAAAGGAAGCAGCTTCATCGCTAAATGTGGAAGTAAGTTGATCGGTGCACTCTTGTCTTGATAATCCACGTCGAAAATCGTAATAAATCATCCCACGAAAATTTTCACGACTTAATTTCATTTCTTTGCTGACACGCAATTTTCAAGTAACCGTAAACAACACAAATAACAGCATTGACAAAAAGTTTGAAGTATGTTATTGTCAACAATATCAGACGTTTCTGTGGAAACGTAAAACGCCGAACTGCAATCAGTGTTGCCAAGGCTCAAAACCTAAATAGTGGCCCTTACCACAAGCTTTTTTATTTTTGGATTTCGTACGTAGTCATTTTCATCCACCTCTATCTGTTCCTCTGTATTTATATTGTGACTGCACCGTACATTTTAGTGGTGTTTTTTCCATGATGCATCTTCGATAATATTTAGTTTAACCGTGTCTCAATATTTTGTATGCCATTGTCTGGTGGCCGTGAATATCGTGTTCTATTGTGATAATAAATAAAAGATTGCTGGTGCATTTCTCGTGTAATCTGTTCTGCGTGATTTCTTTTCTCTCTCTCTCTCTCTCTCTCTCTCTATATATATATATATATATATATATATATATATATATATATATATATATATATATATATATATATACATATCGTTGGTTTATCGGGTGTTGGATCGCATATTACCTTTAGTATCTCGGATTCGAACTTGGAACCTTTCACTAAATAATCTGGCACGTTTACCGCTGAGCCACTGACTAATCCAATATATTTTTTAGAACTTCTATCATCAATATGGGTTTCATTTTAACACCAGCCTGGCTTATCGCATGTATTTTCAACCTTTGCCGCCATCGGCATGTTATCGCATTGAATTTGGTGTCATGTTCGTCATTTTTGGATATTCCTATTTCGCCTTTGCGGATGTTATTCTTATATTCCGGTGTTCTAATTTTGAATGGTCTACTGTTCTCTCTTATGTATAGTCTTACGTATTCGCATACTAAGTACTCTTTCTGGTATTCATTGTGTTGTTTGGCTTTAGTGAGTATTTGCTTGAACGTTCTTGTGGATTTGAAGGTAATGTATATTTTACACTTGCTGCCTATTCTTCCTATTTTTTCCGAGATACCTGGTATATATGGTATTACCACTCTTTATTTATGTTCTTCTTTTCCGGTCACCCTTTCACTGTTTAGGTTATGTGTTAGATCAGGGGTAGCCTTTTATTTAAGTGTCTTGGAGATATTTTCTTTTCCCTTTCTCACTGGCTCCGTAGCAACGGCGTCAGACCTGTAAGTGAAAAGCTTGAAGTTCAAATTATTTATTGGATTATTCAGTGACTCCGTGGCAAAGGTGTCAGCCTTCTAAGTGTAAGGTACTTCCCTAGCTACGATGTATTATAATTTCTTTACACTTTTTTTTACTGTGATCCTTCACTGTGTAAAAAAATTATAATACATCGTAACTAGGGAAGTACATACAGTTCAAGCTTGAATCGATTGTGACTTGCCTCCTCGATAGCTCAGATGGAAGAGCCCCACTCGAGCAAAGTGGAGGTCGTGGGTTCAAGTCCCACTCGAGTTAATCTTTTACTGTATGTACTTTAAAAGTTAATTTTAAATAAAATACAATTAATGATTATATATATATATATATATATATATATATATATATATTACAATCATTATGGCGTCCGCACGTAATTCCTTAATTTTGCATTCCATAGTCTATTCCATATGTTTCGAGCATTATTTTCACTATATACATAAGTTTCATAAGTTCAACAATCATTCTGGAACCCGTATATTAAAGTACTGCACTCAAAAATCATTACGGCGCGGCGCCTTGCTGTGTTGCATGCCCTCTTAATGTAACAAAGCATCTCGGAATAGAATATCCATAATGTTGTTGTTTCAAACATATGGGCGTCAATATATTATAGTTAATAATTTGTGAGCTATCAGTTTGTCGTCTGCTTTCATATTATCCAAAAATTGAATGTTTTCTCAACTAAACTACACGATTGTTTGGCGTCTCAGTTTAATATATATATATATATATATATATATATATATATATATATATATATATATATATATATATATATACAGGTGTTTCATTAAGGCTGGCCACCGGCCATATTTCAGAAACTAGTGGACATAAAAAGTGGAGAAAAAATTCATTATAAAAGTCGCCACGAGAAAATCCTGGAAATTATTTTTAAGTTCCGTAATTCATCGCAAGGGGCGCAATTGAAAATTAAAAATAAAATTATAAATTTCTCCGAAAATTCCCACATTAAGGCATACCTTTGGTAACATCGTTAGAAAGCTTAGACAATTCTGCATCATTTTGGTCTAAGGCTCATTGGCGTACCGACCTTAATAAGAGTGGGGGAAGCTATTGAATGTGTAATCATTTAAATCGCTGTTATTTTTAAACGACTTATCCGATTGTAGTAAACCTAGGCTTGTTTAGAAGAAAAAGGTAAGTACTTTTAACTGTCGCATCCATTGGTACGCGATAGCTCATAATAAAATTGTTAGAGGGCGCAATTTGTAATAATACCAGTTTTTTTGATTTTATTCAGAAAAATTAAATCATACGGTATAATTATGACATCATAAGCGGAAAGTAGCTTAAATTTGTAACAAAAAACGTAAATAACGCAATTTGATATCTTTATTTGTTCCAGAGTTATGGCGAAAAGAAGACTTTTTAACCGTTTAATTTAATAATTGATTGTTGCTATAGTTTCTTAAGGTGTATAGGTTGGATTAGTAATGAGGAATCTGCATTTATCATAGTCTGTGCCTCCCTTCACACTCTATCTAGTCTTAGGACTAGTCCAAAATTTGGAGCGTGTTTAGAGGCCAACGGGCCATAACAACGATATCAAAGTAATGATTGATTTTTTTTTAAGAAACTTTTCAATAGAATGGTACAAAATCATGAACAACTGTTAAAAAACTAGTGAAAATCTATAAATGTTCAAATTGACGGCCGTTTTGTAAAAAAACAACTATTAATTCTTCTTCTGTACGTTTATAACATCATATAAAACTTCTAAGGCATAATTCTAATGTGGTGTGTTTTAAAATAATAATCTAGTTTACTGCGGAACAAAGTCGGCTCGTTTCCATGGAGGCAAATAAATTGAAATAGTTGTCAACTTACTTAATTTTGATTGATGTTGTGTTGTAAAAATTTTTTCCTTCATTAGTTTTGGGTTTCATTGTACCTTATCAGAAATTAGTGCTATACTTCATAAATGTCGTATACCAATGCCGAGGCTTACGACATGCTTGCCGTGTATTATGAATGTTTTCAAAATGCAGCTATTGCGGAACGACAATACGCTATCAGATATCCTGATCGAAGGCACTACACTAGAAAAGTGTTTCGGCGAATGGCAACACGTTTAAGACAAACAGGAAATGTACGACGTATTCCACTTCGTGTCAGAAGACGTCGCATAAGAAATGAAGACAATAGTATTAATGTTCTTGCGTACGTAGAATCGGAGCCTCACGTAAGCATCAGGGAGATTTCCACAGAACTAGGTGTAAGTGTTGCTTCTGTGTTCAGAATTTTAAGGGATTTTAAGCTGCATCCTTATCATCTAGTTTTACACCAGGCTTTATCAGACACTGATTTTGACAGGCGGCTCGACTATTGCTATTGGCTGAGAGACATGTGTAGTGAAAATCTTCGATTCCTTTCCAAAGTTTTATGGACCGATGAGGCTACTTTTACTAGCTGCGGCAGAGTTAATTTGCACAATATGCATTATTGGTCGCAAACAAATCCTTACTGGATGCGCGAAGTGGATCACCAAAACAGATGGAGTGTAAACTTCTGGTGTAGTGTTTTAGGTGACAGAATTATCGGACCATTTGTTTTTCATGGACACCTAAATGGTAAATCTTATTTAAACTTTTTACAAAATGACTTGCCCAATCTTTTAGAAGACATTCCCCTTGACGTGAGAGCATCCCTGTGGTATCAACATGATGGATGTCCTTCACACTATTCCCGAAGAGTCCGTGATTTCTTAAATGTTAGATACCCAAATCGCTGGATGGGAAGGGTAGTTTGTTTCCGTGGCCACCTAGATCCCCGGATTTAACTGTATTAGATTTCTGCTTGTGGGGAAGAATAAAAGTTTTTGTTTACGAAACGAGACCAACCACCCGAGAGGACATGATTCACCGAATTGAAATTGCAATAAATTCGATTCCACGAGACGAAATCGAAACAGCTGTTTCCAGTACGAGAAGAAGAATTAATAGTTGTATTTTACAAAACGGCCGTCAATTTGAACATTTATAGCTTTTCACTTGTTTTTTAACAGTTGTTCATGATTTTTTACCATTCTATTAAAAAGTTTCTTAAACAAAAATCAATTATTACTTTGATGTCGTTGTTATGGCCCGTTGGCCTCTAAATACGCTCCAAATTTTGCAATTTGCTTAGTTTGGACTAGTCCTAAGCCTAGATAGAGTGTGAAGGGAGGCACAGACTATGATAAATGCAGATTCCTCATTACTAATCCAACCTATACACCTTAAGAAACCATAGCAACAATCAATTATTAAATTAAACGGTTAAAAAGTCTTCTTTTCGCCATAACTCTGGAACAAATAAAGATATCAAATTGCGTTATTTACGTTTTTTGTTACAAATTTAAGCTACTTTCCGCTTATGATGTCATAATTATACCGTATGATTTAATTTTTCGGAATAAAATCAAAAAACTGGTATTATTACAAATTGCGCCCTCTAACAATTTTATTATGAGCTATCGCGTACCAATGGATGCGACAGTTAAAAGTACTTACCTTTTTCTTCTAAACAAGCCTAGGTTTACTACAATCGGATAAGTCGTTTAAAAATAACAGCGATTTAAATGATTACACATTCAATAGCTTCCCCCACTCTTATTAAGGTCGGTACGCCAATGAGCCTTAGACCAAAATGATGCAGAATTGTCTAAGCTTTCTAACGATGTTACCAAAGGTATGCCTTAATGTGGGAATTTTCGGAGAAATTTATAATTTTATTTTTTAATTTTCAATTGCGCCCCCTTGCGATGAATTACGGAACTTAAAAATAATTTCCAGGATTTTCTCGTGGCGACTTTTATAATGAATTTTTTTCTCCACTTTTTATGTCCACTAGTTTCTGAAATATGGCCGGTGGCCAGCCTTAATGAAACACCCTGTATATATATATATATATATATATATATATATATATATATATATATATATACATATATATATATATATATATATATATATATATATATATATATATATACAATGTTGTAGTTGCAAACTTATTGGCGTCTATATATTGCAATTAATAGTTGGTGTGCAATCAGTTTCAGCCGATCATTTTGACGTCTTAGTTTAAAACATACGTAATGTTATTATTGCAGCATATATGCGTAAAGGAGTTTTTTGTTCAAGGAATATGTGCAGTCAGTTTGACGCCTATTTTATGTTATCTAAAGCAACTCCCATTCTTACGTAAGGTTCCATTTCTTGCACATGAGCAAGTTTTGCAAAATAATGAAAATAACTGTGTCTGAAAATAGAGCGCAGGTGAGGTATTTTTCATTTAAAGCGCTATCGATACATTTCTCTAATTTACTTTATATTAGTCTCACAAACCTCCTCTGTTATGTAGCATCGCGATACACGTATGAAGTGGTGGATCGCGGACCCAATTCCTAGCGTTTTTGGGTTAAAAGAGGTAAAGCATAGAGAGAGTCAACTTTATGCAATATGTACAGCGCGCGCTGTTTTATTTTTGAAGTTTTAATATTCATTCAACAAATACTGATTTTTATTGAATAGCAATGAAATGCTGTTTTATTTATCGTCCGAGGAAATATGGAACGATGGTTTCTACCGGCATTTCTGCACAGTTTTGTTGTAAGTAAGAGGTACTATATCTAACACATCTTAAAAAGATGTCGTATTTTAATTTTACAAATCCTGATTTTTATCACAGTAAATTAAGCAGAAGACGGTTAAAATAAGTAACAAATAGAATTGGTAACGATGGTGGGTTGGATTCACTAAGTGTAAGTTAAAAAAGCGAACTCAATATTTATTATAAGTTATTGTTATGTATGAATAAGTTCAAAGGTAAATATGTAATTCAAAATTATTATTAATTTTCTTAAATACATAAATAAAAAGTTTACCTCGAGTATGATTTGACCTACCCACGACCTGTACTTTGCTAGAGTACCGCGCTAACCAACTGCGCTATCGAGACTCAAGCCCCAATCGATGTAAATTTTGTCTTTATGTTAGTAGAACTGGTGTAAATTCTAAATATAATGAGATTATAATCAAATTACCTATATTAATGGAATATGAACCTGCAATATCGCAAGGATTCACACATACCAAAGCAACTTGACTAATATTAATTTATTATCAGTTCTACATACATAAAGAGAAAATTTACATTGATTGGGGCTTGAATCTTGATTGCGCAGTACATTAGCGCGGTACCCTAGCAAATTACAGGTCGTAGGTTCAAATCCTACTGGAGGTAAACTTTTTATTTATGTATTTAATAAAATTAATAATAATTATGAACTCAATATTTGTTTTATACCGTTTCAGCAAATACATGAAACAAAGTGTCCGCAGCCAATCAATGCTTATTAATAAATTTCACACAAAAAAGAGACAGTTCATATTTCTAAACACAAAATGGCACACATTATCGAAAACATCCACACCAAATATGTAAGATAAAACAATTACGATTCGTATAATGTTGGAGGGATCTTGGGATCTGACTCCCTCTATATTCCCTCTCTCACTGCGCGTCTGCTTCTCACACTGACTACGGAATAATCCCGCAGCAGCATACAGTTACTGTACGTTGTGCGCTCTTTTATTTACTATCGTGTATAACATTAACAATGACGGGTTTCGGTGCATTACACCATTATCAAAGGTTAGACTCGTACAGGACACTGTCGAAGGAATACTTTTACTAGATTTGTCCAACATTTTCATAAAACCAAAAAAATGAACCATCTCCGTAGAGTTTGTATATCATCTCCATATAAATGATTCATTGTGCTTTGTTAAGAATTGTTGTGATTATATTTGGACTAAAGATAAGTGAGCGATTAGTTCAAAAACAATTAAATTCCGCGTATGCTACCAAATTCTATACAAAAAAAGCGTTGCGCTTTTGTTAACAATTATCAACAATCCATAAGATGCATTGTTCTTTATAAATTGTTTTGAAACAAATTCTTATATAAATTATATGCGTAATTTAGTAGCCTACCACTTTATGTACAGTTAGTATTGATTGTTATAGGTAAGTATGAAGTTAAATTTTCGTTAAAAATTCGTGCAGCACCTATTAATATACGTTTAAATAAAATCAATGCAATAATAATAATAATAATATTTATTGGTTACCATTTGGTAGAATATGTAACAATTTAAAACTAGAAATAAAAATACGTAACGTCTAGTGGTAGATAAAATATAACATCACACATTACATATACTCATTACTATCTTAAGTCTATATGTGTGGTTAAGGTACTAGAAACCAATGAATATTGGATGCGTGCTAGAAGTTCTACGTTTAGTACAATCAGCGTATTTCAGCCACTTTAATAATCAGACAAACAATTTGCTAAATTTATTTTCTTCACTTTTTTATTTATTTTACAAACTGCAATATCTTCACAACCATTCAACCTAAATAAGGTATCTGGTTCGAACCCGTTTCAGGCGTGGGTGTTTTGTAAGTATGGTGGGTTAGGTTTGTAAAGCAGCCTTGGTTAAAACCTTGTCTTTTGAAAAAATAAACTCAATAAAAGATTTCAACATGAAAAGGAGTGATACAGGTGCTGTGAACTCTTCCACAGTACCGCCTCACCCCCACTATTATTAGGTACTAGTGATGCTGTTTATTCACATTACGTACTTCATTATACCTTTCTGAATATAACACAAATGTAAATTTAATCTCCAAGACCAAGTACCTACCTGTAGTTCTAAACGTACAAATACGCACACCAAAACCAGCAACATGGACATCCTGATAAACGTATTCAAAGAATTTTCAAAAATCAATATAACTGTGACAGGTAACTTTAGAAGAAAAAATATTATATTATAACGTTTATCTGTAACGATATTTGCAGAGACTTGTAATAAAATGTGTACACCTTCAAGTCACCAGCCGTTCACGTCATTAATCATATACCAATACTATAATTATAATTTACTATAACACTTTTTGATTTGCGTTAAAACCAAAATGTCATCGTAAGTACAGTTGGTATTAAAAGTCATTAATCTTGTAGGGTTAGCAACCATATTTTATCCTTATCGCACACTTTGCAGTACGTATTTACAACTCAAAACGTAGTGCGAATATAAATCATGAAATATCTAGATGTTGTCACGTGAGATTTTGTTTACTTTGTTAAATTCACCAGTACGAACTTAACCTATTTGTTTTAAATTGTCTTAAACGTACACTTGACAACGCTGGTTACTACGTCATTGATTTAGTAAGTTTTAAGCTATGAGGTACAACGGCTGGTGGCTTGAATAGCGTATATTAAGCTTCATGGCGTGTTGTACCAAAGGAAAATCGAAAATGTGTTAGGAGAGTATTAAAATTGATTCATTGAACTATGATTGAATACGGTAGGTTTCGTAAATTAATACAACATATTCTATAGCATCAGATCAATTTAACAGTATTATTAGTTAATTTTAATTAATGGTAACATTCATGTAACGATATTTATTATAAATTTGACCATTTTAAATTTTACAAACTAATATACCGTGTGTAAACTTCTTTTAAATTAGCAATATATGTATTAAACTTAATTTATCACTAGATTACATATTTTTAAATCGAAATGTATGTTTTTCCATATTTAGATTGCATGGTTTGAATACGTACGGCTCCAGTATAAGCGTGAACTCATTTTGCTGAAATATTTTTTTTAATTTGACTAAACTGCTTTTAAATGAGCAAACGTTATCTTAAAATCTTAATTCTCCAAAATTAACATTTTTTTTTATCTGATTCAATGATTAATAAACGTTCAAATGCAATGTGGGCGTAAACTATCAAATACCAATAAAATGACACCAATTTTCACTTTTATTTGAATTAAATATATGACAAATGTGTAAATCGTGTTAAGAAAAATGACTGTGATTATGCATATCATTTTAAATTGGCATTTGATGTAAACAAGTTTTAAACTAGTTTAATAATTACGGCATTATTTTTTCTATTATTTTTTGCATACAGTTTCAAATCAGTAAAATTAAAGTATGTAGTTTATGAACTTTGACATATTACAATTACAATCCTAATAAGTTATGTTATCTAATTAAATACAACCATCAAACTGTTCAAAATTAGTATTCGTATCCATCTTTGTTATTAATTGAATCACATTTTTCGAACTTATTTGTTATCTTACTTTCATAAAGGAAACGTATCTAAAATATTTCCTAATAAAGGTCTTTTTACTTAAGCTGACAGTTTTCGATATATTTGCTAAAAAACTTTTTAATGTGTATTTATTATTCCAACAAAAATTGTCATAAACAAAGCTTATTCAAAATTGAATAAACTGTAAGAAAGCTCTCTTCACTTCTTAGTTTAAAGTGAATAATTTTGGAGTTATTCATATACAAGGTACATGAGAGCCCTCTATAAAGCATCATTGACTATGAACCGATTTTAACAAAACTTGATAACAGAGACATATTTCACCAGTAACTGTAACATAAAGTGTCATTAAAATCCGCGTACAGACGTGCAGCCGCACAATTTAGAGAAATTTGATTGAGAAGGCTCAACCTTGAATTACCGAAATCAAATAATAAGTTTCCGAGACTACCAAACGTCTTTTAAATATTTACAATTGGATTATTCCAGTAGACCTAGTCGACCGCTGATGATGATAGCGTAGCTACCGAAACGCGTTCGGTATTTTTTTTAATTTTGTGTGGTACGTGGGTGTATGTTGTTTGTTACAGATTCTGCCACAATTCCAGTGTTCCAGATTTTGCGTGTAACACCGTCGAAAATTCTATATCGACTTTTCACGAAAATAGTATTTTTCTTGTGAATAATAAAGTAAAATATGTCTTATACGTATTTATTCATTTCGAACACGCAGAATGGGGTATGTTATTGTCTAACTTTAATTTCAGAGAAGCCAACCCGAATGCGATTTAAAAGTCATACTTTTGAAATAAGGGTAATAATGTCATCTCAACCGTTAATAATAAGTAATTTTTCATTGAATTATGCCAACTGGTACCGTTCGAGTAAATACTGGGTGTCCCAAGCAAATCTACTCATACAAAACAACCATCATAGTTAGCTACCTATGACAAAACTGTAAAACACGTCAACCATCAATTAGCAGAAGCCATATTTTCAGGACTCACTGATACACACTCCTACATCTCTCACCCTCCAAAATCACGAGAATTTCAAATTATATAATGAACAATACGAAACGTACCTATTTGTATTTTTTATTTTTTGCATTTATATTTAAGAACAATTAATTTTGTTATTTTTGTGGTGAGTAAATAGAATGGTGTACCAGTGAACCTTTAAATATTTCGTCTCCCGCTCATTAGGAACGATGGGTAATCAGTTTTACAGTTCAACCTCAAACGTCACCTTGACTGTTATTTGAAGTGCAAGCGGTAGTTATTCTTGCTTGGAACAAGCAGTACATATGTATATATATATATATATATATATATATATATATATATATATATATATATATATATATATATATATATACACACATCATTCTATCAATTTTGCGTCCATCAATTTGGCTACAGTTTACATAGTGGCGTCTGTATATATATATATATAGGGTGTATTTTAAAATCACCGACAAACGAAACTGGAGATTCTATGATTCAAAATAAGACAAAAATGATCATAAACGCTTTTCCGAAAATGCTTCCTAACCGAGATACCAGTTGATTAAAAAATACTTTTTTTAAGGTTTTTTTAAGGTTCTTCAAAAACTACAAAAGAACTACTGAGATTTGGTACACCTAAATGTCTAATTAAATACTGTTAATCAGGTGAGTTTGAGTCAACTGACTCCATCCAGTGGCGTACAATGTTTTAAGTTAATCAGTTTAAGTAAAAAAAAACGCACGCCCTGGTTTTTTTGAATAAATATTTTTTGATAGATTCAACATTTAATTCTGCAAATAAAATCATACTTAGTATTTTTTCGATTCGGCACCCCGTTTTTGAAATATTTTGCATTAACATAAACGACCACATTATTCAATAAAAATCAAAATTTGTTTTATTCTACAAAAAAATAACGCAGTTAACTATTAGGTACATTATTAAAGAGATATTGAAGGAATCAAAAACAAAATAATAATTATTTTTATACATATTGTTCAAAATGTCCTCCTTCCTTTTGAATGCAAGCTTGTATTCTTCTTAGCAAATGAAACCTAGCACGCTGAAAAATTTGTGGCATCGCCCTAATCTCATCGCATGAGTTTTCAGATATCCCCACACAAAGAAATCCAATGGGTTTCAATCTGGCGATCGTGCCGGCCACGGTACTTCACTTCCTCGTCCAATCCAGCGTCCAGGGAACCATGCATTTAAAAGTTCTCTGACGTTTCGTGTAGAATGTGGTGGTGCACCATCATGCATGAAATACATGTTCATTCTAACATCTAAGGATACGTCGTCAAACAATTCTGGCAAATCTTCTCTCAAAAAATTTAAATAGAATTCGCCAGTAAGTCTTTGAGGAAAACGGATGGGTCCGATTAGATGATCGTCTAGTATACCTATCCAAATATTTTCTCTAAATCTATGTTGGTGAGCTGTAACTACAGTTGGATGCTGATTTTCATTTAACCATTTGTGGGAATTATGCAAGTTTATTATTCCATTTCGGGAAAAAATACACTCATCAGTGGTCAATGAGTTTCTAACAAATTGTACATCTTCAGCATTTTTATTTAAAAACCATTCGCAAAAATTCATTCGACGACGATGGTCAGCAGGCAATAATGCATGCGCTTTTTGTAGGTGAAAGGGATGTAAATTTTGTTCTCGTAATACTTTCCAAGACTTGCTATGCGACACACCAAATTCTAAACGTAACTCACGCGTACTTATTGGTGAATTTTCATAACCTCTATCTAAAATTTGTACACGAGCATTTCGTCCGGAATTTTTCTTTCGTTTTAAACTTCCATGCTCTAACAAGTTACGATGAACGGTTTTAAACGTAGTATGATGTGGATATCTTCTATTTGGAAATCTTTGTTCATAAACTGCTCACGTTCCTTGAAACTAACAAACTCCTTAGTGACCACCAATATGGGTTTAGGCAAAGTCGTTCAACAGGTGATCTTCTTTCATATGTGACCCAAGTTTGGAACAATACAGTAGATCAGTCCGGTGAAACAGTTGTAGTCGCTTTAGATATCTCAAAGGCATTTGACCAAGTTTGGCATAAGTATTTACTTGCCAAACTCACCTCGTTTGGGTTAAATGATATGCTCATCAACTGGGTTTCTAGTTTCCTTGATAAAAGACGAATACGTGTGGTAGTTGATGGTTTTGTTTCAAAAGAAGTTAGCATTAAGGCGGGCGTACTATAGGGATCCGTTATAGCGCCTACACTTTTTCTGCTGTACATAACTTTATTTCTTCAACAACTAACCCCATCCATTGTTTTGCTGACGATAGCACCCTTCATTGTAGTTCATCTCAGTCTACTGAGAAGCAATAATCTAGTTAAATTTAATGCTAACAAAAATCAGTGTTGCCTTGTGTCCGCCAAAAAAGATCGATCATTTCCTGTTGTAAGTATGAATGGCTCAGTTCTTAAGTTTTCAGACTGTATTACTCTTTTGGGCATGACTGTATCTTCAAATCTCTCATGGGTTGACCATCTTCTGTCAGATACCAAAACAGCTGCTGGTAAAATAGGCTTTTGTACATATCTAAGCAGTACTTTACCTCTCGACAACTCCTTCTGCTGTATAGGGCCCAAATTCGGCCTGATCTGGAATATAATTCTCACCTCTGGGTTAGTGCTCCCCAATACGCTCTCGATATTGTTGATCGTATTCAAAAGAGAGCGATTAGGCTTATAAATGACCCGTCCTTAACTTCTCACATACAGTCCCTTGAGCATAGAAGGATGGTTTCAGTTCTTTCTTTGTATTATCGTTATTACAACGGCTATTGTGCTGCTGAATTATATTCTTTGATACCATCTCGGGCTATCTTTGCGAGAAACACTCGGTTCGCTCATTCACATCATCAGTATGCAGTACAAATCTCCACTTGTCGTACCAAACGGGCGCAATCCACATTTTCCTACACAGCTTCTAAACTCTGTAATGATCTCCCTAGTTCTTGTTTTCCTCTCACTTATGATATGTGAAAATTTAAGGTAGCTGTTCATAGGCATCTATTGGCAATTCATTATCCCTCTATCCATCCTCCTAAGTGTTCCTGAGTGCTTTAGCACGATAGGCCAAATTTAGCCTATTCAGATTCACAATCATGAAAAAAAAAAGTCGAGCAACTGCACGAGCATTGCAATTCGTATTACCATAATATAAATGCATATCGACCAGTTCTCGTTTCGAATAATTCATTTTTTCACAGTAATTAGACACAAACAATGAATTACAAAACACGCGTAAATGAAACTATTTTAGCAAACATAAGATACGTAACTGTCAAATGCAAAGCAATCTCTGATTTATTTAATTTGGTTATTACTGAATAATGTAGTCAGTGTAATATCTTTTGTAGTTTTTGAGGAATCTTAAAAAAATCTTAAAAATTATTTTTAATCAACCTGTCGGTGGTTTTAAAATACACCCTATATATATATATATATATATATATATATATATATATATATATATATATATATATATATATATATTATATATATATATATATATATATATATATATATATATATATATATATATATATATACATACAAATATATAACTTCAAAATAAGAAAAGAAAATACGGTAGATGTGAATTCATAATGATATTAAGTAACATCAATTTTATATGTAGGTAGAATGACGTCAGAATGCTGTAGACCGAAAATATGAAATTACTTCAAATTAAATAAGAACGAATATTAGAAATTGGTTTTACAGTATTGCCATTTAACGACGTCTGAATGATTGTAAATGTACAGGATATATTTAATATATTTAGAAATAGCGCTGTGATGGCAAAATACTGAACTAAATTTATATAAAATTTTACGTATTACACGATTTTGGCGTCCATAAGTTTTCCAAAAATCTCAACCCATGCACAGAATGGGTATTACAGTGTTCATTCGGAATCGTCTGCTGCCAAGGGTACTTTTCTAACACTCATACTAAGAAAGGATTAAGAATTGTAATCTAGCGTCCATATACAGACGCCACTATGTAAACTGTAGCCAAATTGATGGACGCAAAATTGATAGAATGATGTGTATTATATATATATATATATATATATATATATATATATATATATATATATATATATATATATATATATATATATATTATATATATATATATATATATATATATATATATATATAATCATGCAATCATTATAGCATCAGTACGTAATTCCTTAGTATGGCGTCCCCTAGAACAAGACGTATTCTCTGACATTTTATTGAAGTATATAAATCAGCATTTTTTTCTGAGTTCCATAGTCTATTCCATATGCTTCTAGCTTTATTTTTACTATACACATAATTTTCGTACGTTTGACAATCATTCTGGAACCCGTACATTAAGGTAATGACTAACAGAGCAATAATTTTGACATATCGGATTAGAATATACATAATGTAGTTGTTGCAAACATATAGGCGTCAATATATTTTAGTTAATTGTTTGTGAGCAATCAATTTGTCGTCTGCTTTCATATTATCCAAAAATTGTATGTATGCGATCATTTTTGCGTCCTAGTTTAAAATATAGAAAATGTTGATGTTGCGAACATATTGGCGTCTATATATTGCAATTAATAGTTTATGTGCAATCAGTTTCAGCCGATCATTTTGACGTTTTAGTTTCAAATGGACATATAGTTTTTATTGCAGCATATGAGCGTCAAGGTGTTTTTTATTCAAGAAATACATTCCTTGCAATCAGTTTGACGTCAATTTTATGTTAACTAAAGCAATTCTCATTCTTCCGTAAATTTTTGTTTCTTGTATATGAGCAAGTTTTGCAAAATAATGAAAATAACTGTATCTGAAAATAGAACACAGGTGGGGTACTATACATTTAAAGCCCATCGATACATTTTTCTAATTTACTTTATATTAGCCACACAAACCTCAAAAAATTGTAAAGATCAGTAAATCTAGTAATTTTCCTGTTATATAGCATCACCCTAGTAGACAGAGAGATACAAGCACGAAGTAGTGCATCGCGGACCAAATTCGTAGCCTTTTCGCGCAAGAACGAGATAAAGCATACAGGGAGTCAACTTTATACAATATTTATAGCGTGCGCTGTTTTATTTTTGAAGTTTTAATATTCATTCAACAAATACTTATTTTTATTGAACAGAAATGGAATGGTGCTTTATTTTGTAAGCCACTTTGCTTACAATAATTATAATGGTTTATTTTAATTTGCCTCGGTCTAGCTCAAATCGGGTCTTGTCTTAACAAGACGGGAGTGGTTCGTATTTTGGTGCTTAACATTGTACACTTTGAATAATTACAATAAAATGTTTTAAACGTATATTACCTATTTCTTCTATAAAACTAAATAATCAGATACAAACTAGGTGAATTAAATTAACAGCAAGAAAAATTTTATATCAGGTGAACCGGAGAGTCCCCTGGTGGCGCCCGTTTTGGTTGGTCCCCCGTGGACGGTAGTGGTGGAATTATTGGCTCCTGAGACGTTTCTGTGGAAATATAAATTATTGTGGTTCAATTGCTAATGTGCTATGATCAAAAATCCTGATAATGACGATTCATTTTGATTTATTACGAACGCTTCGGCCGGCCCTATAAACGGTGGCGTGGTATTTTTCAGGTGTCGTTGTGTAATATTTTACGTATTACATAAGCAACGAACAACGATCGTGCTGGTGTTTGTAAGCAGGTCAAAGAAAAAAAATCAGTAATCTAAAGTAACCTTGGTGCGCATGACTATTCTTATATGTGATTTGGCTTTTAGACTGAATAGATGTGAATTCAGTACTTGGAATTCTTCACAAAAGACAGGTTAATATTTATACGTTTCTGAATGCAAATTGTTCGTACGCGTTTGATTATTTACTCTAACTGATCAGGATGGTTTCAGGATATCTTAATTAATTGAGAATGTATTTACATTGATTAATACATAACATTTAATTATGCCCGGCAATAAGATGCATTAATTCTTTATTATTAGAAAACGTCTGTTATTGTTAAACGCGTATAACTTTCTTATAAGTGAAACTTATTCTACCTATTAAATACAGGGAAGACGGAGTTTATCACGAACTACGTTAGTTATTATTAAAAATTGCTTCTATTATTAATTACTGTAAACAAATTAATCTGAGGCGGGTCTACACGATCTTTTAGGACTGCGTGAACTAAATTAAACAATTCTGTGAATTGTTTCAGATGGAATGCAGGTGTCTTAAGTACACGATTATTCTCGGGGTTAAAATGAGAAAATTTACACGTATAATTTTCGTAATTTATTCTGATGCTGATAAATTAGTCAGGCCTTCAGGAACGAAATAGTGGATAGTTTTTCGTGAAAATATGCTTGCGATACAGGAATGTTTATCTTACCGTATTTCCTTTATTAAGCAGTATTATTAGAAGAATATCTAACAAAATCGAGTCGGTCCGCGAGACGCTGGTACACCTTTGATGCAATTTATTACGTAAACGCACCACAGGTTCGTCTTTATTTAACTGGGGGATCACGCGGGTGATCTCTAAGAATACTGCTTCTGGTATTGAGATTATCTCCAGGTCTAGGCGTCGCTTGTTTGTATTGCTAATTTTTTCCAGGATCTGGTAGGTGTATTGTATGTGTAATATATGTTTAATGAAGAGCCGTTTATAAGATTCAGGGTCCAGCCGTCTACTGCTGTATAAAGGGATCTCCCGGGGAGCGGTAGAATTAGAGTGAATACCCTATTATTCTCGGGATTAAAATGAGAAAATTTACACGTATAATTTTCATAATTTATTCTGATGCTGATAAATTAGTCAGGCCTTCGGGAACGAAATAGTGGATAGTTTTTCGTTGCGTGAAAATATACTCGCGATACAGGAATGTTTATCTTACCGGATTTCCTTTATTAAGAAATATTATTAGAAGAATATCTGAATATCTAACAAATTGGAGTCGGTCCGCGAGACGCTGGTACACGTTTGATGCAATTGAATACGTAAACGCACCACGGGTTCGTCTTTATTTAACTGGAGAATCACGTGGGTGATCTCTAAGAATACGGCTGCTGGTATTGAGATTATCTCCAGGTCTTGGCGTCGCTTGTTTGTATTGCTAATTTTTTTCAGGGTCTGGTAGGTGTATTGTATGTGTAATATATGTTTAATGGAGAGCCCTTTATAAGATTCTGGGCCCAGCCCGTCTACTGCTGTATAAAGGGATCTCCCGGGGACGATAGAATTAGAGTGAATACCCTTCTTGGCACTGTAGTAAATGGAATTTGACTTCAGGGCGTTAGTCCGCAGTAGCAACGTCCTGGTTTGTGTGTATGGTTACAGAAGGTGACTTCAGGCTTTACAGCCTGTCGTGACTTCTAGTGTGTGTATGTTTGCAGAAGGTGACTTCAGGCATTACAGCCTGTCGTGTACTTCTGGTGTGTCTACTGGAACGGTGAGATAACTTCCGGGCTCTGCAGCCCGTTGTTTCTCTGGGTGTTTGGTGTAATGTTTAACAAAAGTGGTGCAATAAAACTTACGTGCTGTTAACCTTAGCGTATCTCAACCAGCAGCTTGATTGTATGACGCTGATTTACCGGTGACGGCGGCGAAATAACGCGACTAAAGATACACGCGAGAGTAGCGACTAGAGAGAGGAGAGCGGAGCGCGCAGAGAGTAGGATCGCGGAGCTCGCAGAGAGTAGAATTTCTTCCGGTAGCGCCGTGGTCTTTATAGATAATTCGCGGTGGGTGGGTACGGCTTCTATGCAGGGGTCTTCTGGCTGTGATTGGCTGAGAGTTCTCTGACGTAAGAGTATTTGATGCTTTTTGATATCTATGTCGGAGGGAATTAAAATTAATTATTTGTGATGCAATATCGCGCAATCTTTTGCAATTGGTTTTAATATTATGCAACTTTACATAACGATTACTGTAGGGCAATTAAAAAATAATTAATTACAAAAATTTTAGTAAAGTTAATCTGGATCTTTACAATTTGTCATTCGAGGAAATATAGAACAATGGTTTCTACTGGCATTTCTGCGCAGTGTTGTTGAAATCAGTACTTGTAAGTAAGATGTACGATATCTAACACACCTTTTGCCCTATTTTAATTCTACAAAATCCTGATTTTTATCATAGTAAATAAAACAGAAGACGGTTAAAGTAAGTAACAAATAAATTCGACCACGATGGTGGGTTGGGTTCACTAAGTGTAAGTTCAAACAAACGAACTCTGTTGTACTAAATTTGGTTTTATCATCAATATTTATTTTGTACCGTTCCAGTAAATACATGAAACAAAGTGAACGCAGTGAATCAAGGTTTACTAATAAATTTCACACAAAAAACACACAGTTCATATTTCTAAACATAAAATGGTACTTACTGGAAATAAATTGTGCAAAATCTAAAAAAAATTCTAGGGGACGGTCATAAAATCAAAGTTTTCAAATATTCGGGTATTATTTATAGGCACAAAAGGTTGCAGTCTAGATTCCTTCTTCTTCTTCTTTGCATTTGACCTATTACTACTTCTTCATGTTATTTATAGTATTGTTTGATTGTGATATTAATAGATAATAATAAATAGATCTTGATATTATATCTGCATCTTGTTCTTTGCATGGGAAAGAAATGCGTAATGTACTAGGAGACAACTCATCTAACACATCAAAAACCTCAACACCAAATATATGAGATAAAACAATTACCCATACGTATAATGTAGGGGGAATCTCGGGATCTGATTCCCTCTATATTCCATCTCTCACACGCGCGTCTTTCTCTCACACTGATTACGGAATGTTCCCGCACCAGCATACAGTTACTATACGATGTGCGCTCTCTTATTTACTATGGTGTATATCATTAAGGGTTTTGGTGCATTACACTATTATCAAAGGTTACACCCGTACAGGACAGCCATCACTTTCGAAGGGATACTTTTATTAAATTTGTCCAACATTTTCATAAAACCAAAAGAACGAGTGGTCTGCGTACAGTTTTTATATCATCTCCATGTAAATTGCCCTTTTGTTAACAATTATTAACAACCAATATGATGCATTGTTCTTCGTAAATTGTTTTAAAACAAATTCTTATATAAATCCTATGCGTAATTAAGTAAGTAGCTTACCATTTTATACACAATTATTGGGCCTTCCGCCTGCTATAATTCTGTTAGTGAGTTCAGTATTGCTTATAAATAAGTTTGAAGTTAAGTTTTGATTCGCGCAGTATCAATTAACATACTTTTAAATAAAATCAATACAATAATGAGTAATTTAAATAGTTCAAAATCTAGAAGAGATGCATGCTAAAAGCTCTGAGCTTGGTGGAGTCAGCATATTGCAGCCACTTTAATAATCAAACAGTTTCATGAATTTATTTTCTTCACTTTTTTAGTTATTTTACAAATTGTAATATCTTAATAACCATTCAACCTCAAGAAAGTCTCTGGTTCGAACCCGTTTCAGGCATGGTGTTTTGTAAGTATAGTGGGTTAGGTTTGTAGAACAGCCGTGGATAGAACCTCGCCTTTTCAAAAATAAAGTCAAGTCTAAAATCTTTTTTTTAATTTGGCTAAACTGCTTTTAAATGAGTAAACGTTATCTAAATTGTTTTATTCAATGATTAATAAATGTTCAAATGCAATGTGGGACTATCAAATACTTGAATATTTAAATTAAATATATGACAAATATATAAATAATGTTCAGAAAAATGAGGTTATGTATATTATTTTAAATTCACATTTGATCGTTGGATCTAATTTATTTCAACCGGTAGAATACGTATATACAAAAACATACAGTATATCATTTAAGAATTTTCAGGTTATTGTCAGTGAAACCCGAATTGTGTATTGTCTAATAGAAAATTTAGTGCGGTACATAAACTCCAAATGTAAAATAAATAGCACAGTCAGTTTTTGATATATTTGCTAAAAAACTTTTCAGTGTGTATTTATCAACAAAAATTGTCCTAAACAAAACTTATGAAAAATTTAATAAACTGTAAGAAAGCTCTCTTCACTTCTTAGCTTAAAGTGAATAATTTTTGGAGTTATTTTATCGGTGACTATGAACCAATTTTAAATAAAACTTGATAGAAGACGGATATTTCACCTGTAACTGTAAATATAAAGTGTCATTAAATTCCGTTGCGTATCTTTTAAGTTAGCCTGGCTACAGGCACACGCGCACGTACAGACGTACAGCCACACATTTTAGACAAATTAACTTAACCTTGAATTGCCGAAATCAAATAATAAGTTTCCGGCTTTACAAAACGGCTTTAACTATTCCAATAGAAAAATTCGCTATACGCTAATAATATAACTGGTTTCTAAACGGTACTAATTTAACGTGGTAGCACTAAAACAAAAAATGAATTTAATAAAGTACAATTTTCAATAATAAACGTAACCAGTTACTATGCGGTTCAAAATTAAGACATTTGTTTCCTAATCTTGAGTGCGTTAGGATTACTAAGCGAAATTCAAGCGCGAATATACCTACTTCGGGGTAAAATTTTCGGTTAAACAGTCTACCTCTAAAAATTGAAACAAATAATAACTCAACTTTAAATCTATGGATTGTTGATTAAAACTATGAATGTGGTGTACACAAATTAATTTTTAAATAGTCCAGCCACGTTAGGCTCAAATACATCGAAATTAGGGAATTTGGAGTACTGAGCTGAATTTTTGCACAAACCTATATTTTGTCATTATAAAGTTGGGTAGAAACCCCAGCAAAAAAATATCTGGAGTATTTTGAGATATCGGACGTGATTTTGAGTTTTCTGATAATTACTCGCTTAATATGCACCGTACGCCATTAAAAGCTATTATAAAAGTTGTAGTTTCACTACAAGATTGATAATCTGAATTTGTTTTATGCGATTAGCCGTTTCTGATATATGGCGCAGAAATGGGGGAGCGGGCGCTCAATTTACTTTTCCGATTATAGTCATGATGTAAACAAATCAGCTGTAGCAATCCCAAAGATTCTCAGTAGTTCGACCAATCAGAAATGTATCCAAAATGCAAAAAGCAACATGGTAACAAGTATAAATCATAACGCGAGCATACCAAAATTGGAAAAATGAATGTAGAAACTCGACTGTATTCTTCTAAGAGTTTAGATAAGTTTGCTGGTTGCAACAACATTCAAGAACTCGCACAACAGGATTGCCAAAATCGATTACAGGCATGTGAAACCTTGATTCATAACTTGCCTCAAGATGCACGTGTTTTGTTTAGTGACGACGGGCATTTACTCATTTAAGGATATGCGGTATTGGAGTAGTGTAAACCCTAAAATAATTCATGAGAGACCTCTACACAGTGACAAAGTTTGGTGTGCATCAACAGTGAAGGCATCATTGGGCCTTATTTCTTTGATGAACAATCACATTGTTACCATCAATTCTGAGCAGTATGTAAACATAATCCAACAATTTCTTGAACCACAACTTGAACAGATTAATTTGGGACTAGTGTGGTTTCTGCAGGATGGTGCCACGTCCTATACTGCTAGAAATTCGTTCGCTGTTCTGAGGGAAATATTCCCCGGGCGCTTGATTTACCGGTATTGTGATATTCCATGACCCACGCGCTCGCCAGATGTAACTCCGTGCGACTTCTTTTTATGGGGCTACCTCAAGAATAAGGTATTTCAACATCGTCCCAGGACCCTAGAATCCTTGCAGCATGCAGTACGCCTTGAAGTGGGCCACATTCTGCAACAGATGCATCGCAGAGTTATATCAGAACTTCAGAAACCGACTACAGCAGTGTATTGACAATAAGGGACATCACTTGAATGATATGTTTAAAACAAAGTAAAATTAACTTCCAGTTGTACCGTATTGATCCCACAATAAAGTTTTATTCTCAAATTTTTTGTTATTTTTTAATTTACCTTCAAAGTTAGGGATACTTCGCTGCCCCACCCTGAATAAATTAAGCGCGCGCTCCCCCATCTCGCGCTAATCGCACGAAAAAATTCAAGTTATCAATCTTTCAGTGAATTTTATTAGCTACAACTTTTATAATAGCTTTTAATGGCGTAAGATGCATAGTAAGCGAGTAGTTCTGAAAAAACTCAAAATCGTAACCTTTGACCTCTGATATCTTAAAATGCTCCAGTGATTTTTTTGGCTGGGATTTCTACCCAACTTTATAATGACAAAAAGGGGTCTGTGCAAAAATTCAGTACAACACCTTCGAAAATTCGATGTCGGCTTTTCACGAAAATAGTATTTTCCTTGTGTGCTATAATAGAGTAAAATGTGTCTTATATGTATCAGTAGAATTTAGAAATTAAGGTAGATGTGAGTTCATAATAATGTTAAGTAACATCAATTGTATATCTTGGAGAATGACGCCAGAAGGCTGTAGACCGTAAATATGAAATAATTTCAAATTAAATAAGAAAAAATATTAGAAATTGATTTTACAGTGCTGTCATTTAAAGACGTCTGAATGGTTGTAAATATACGGGATAAATACAATAAAAATATATTTAGAAATAGCGCTATGATGGCAAAGTGCTGAACTAATTTGTATACAATTTTACGTATTGCACGATTTTGGCGTCAACAAGTTTTTCAAAAATCTCAACATAGGGGTGTGAAATGCGACCCATGCTCAGAATGAGTATTGTAGGGTGCTATGGGAATCTTTTGCTGCCAATGGTGCTTCTCTAACACTTATACTAAGAAAATCAGTAAGGATTGTAACCTGGCGTGCAAACACAGACGCCACTTTGCAAAGCGTAGCCAAATCGATGGCAAATCAAAAAAATTGATGGACGCAAAATGATAGAATGATGTATATATATATATATATATATATATATATATATATATATATATATATATATATATATATATATATATATATATATAATTTTAGTGCACGAACAGAAGATCTACATAATAATATTAATTAACTGTATTTATATTAAAATAAACTTTTAAAGGACTTACAGTAAAAGATTAACTCGAGTAGGACTTGAACCTACGACCTCCACTTTGCTAGAGTGGGGCTCTTCCAACTGAGCTATCGAGGAGGCAAGTCACAATCGATTCAAACTTAAACTCTATGTAGACATGTTACCAGTTAAGAAGTACATGATGACTCATCAAAATCTGACCAAGAGATGATCAGTGGCGTTAAAAGTTAAATTGCTCGTAAGTATCATTAGTATATACTCCTTTTCTAAATACTGTTTAACTGAAATTGTCAACATGGCTGCAAATACTAGCCCAATTTTCTGGAGTGATCGATTCAAACTATTGTCTCCTTAGCTTCATTACATCATCAAGTTTAAATGTTCGATTCCTTGCTGCTACATACTGTTTAACGATAGCCCATATTTTTTCTATGGGATTCAATTCGGGGTGATATGGGGGCAATCTGAGAACTCTAAAATCATATTTTGCCATCTCAGTGTCCAAAGCATATTGGGGATTTTGAATCTTAATTCTTAATTATCTCATACAGTTCTGGTTTTGTTAATTGTAGATTATGTTGAATATCGCATTCTACGAGCCATGTTATCATATCTTTTTCTAATGTTGCACTGGTAGGATCTTTATTAATGACTACATTATGATATACAGCATTATCTATCACCAAGACACCACAAGGAGGAAAATTTGGTATTAAGCGCTCCTTAACCCATTTCATAAAATTGGAGTGATTCATAACGTCGTGGTCACTTTGTGAACCTAAACAAAAAGATACATTGTAGTACACACATATTTGTAAACAGACATTTATGTCAAGCACCTATAGTTCAGCCGTTTGAAATGCTGCAGATTATCTGCATTATTATAAAATTACCTGAACAAAATATTAGTAAGTCGTTATTGAGGAAACCATCTTTTCCCACTGCATGCACCATTATCAACGTTGATCCTTTTGAAAGTGCCTTTTTAAAGCAATGCTCCTATTCATCCCACCAACACTTTGATTGGCAGTGTGTGGTATGAGTATATGATTCATCAGTAAATATAATGGCCCTGCTTTCTATGACATACTGTTGCAATGGCCTTAAATATTTAATTCTTTTGCACGAATGTCATACGATTCCATTAAGATGCTTCGATTATCGGAGGTTTTTTCCAGCTGAAAACGCATATTTAATAACACAAACTCGTTTATTTCATTATAATACGTACATAAATCCTATGTCTTTAATTATTCTCTATATTGCAGTAGAACTAGTTTCAAAACCAACTTCACAATTCAATTAACTTTTGACGAATATCTAAAAATATTGCATTTTTGAATGTTTCACATGCAAAATATGTAGTCCCCACTAACCTTTTAAAACTATGAACTGCAGGTTAAAAGGTTGCATTAGTTACACAATACAAATAATTTATTGTAAGATAAATGTTACCTTAAGCCGGCAGATTTATTTAGAATATTTTTCTGCAAAGAACAGTTTTTTTCTTAACACAAGAGAGCACACTATGAAATTAGTAATCTAATAACGTTATAACTTATACGTATAACCAAACAAAGAGCGAGGTTAAGTTATGCACATGCGAAATGCGACGCTACTGACCAAGTAACCGAAACTCCCACAACATTTCAATATAGATCGGTCCACACCAAAAGTCGTCTCTGCGCATTGTGTACTTCTTACCTGGTAACTAGTTTACTTCCCTAGTTACGATGTATTATAATTTTCATATGCAATGAAGGATCACAGTTAACTTCTGTGTATGTTACGCGAGCCCGCAATTCGCTTATGTTTCGCACATGACAACACGTGACTGTTAATTTTTATTTGCTATAAGCAATAATATGAAACAACCCAACGTCCAAACTAAAGAAACTAGGCAAGGTAGTTAACATGAAAACATGAAGCTAACCATGCACCAAACATGTAAGAAACAAGCAAAACGTGTTACACGCAAATACAGAAATACACCAAACACGTAAATTAAGAAAACAAGCGACGCATGTATAAGCTAGTCATCAATCAACACCAAGAAGCAAGCCAACATACACAAGCACACAAATGCATTATCCAAACAGGCATGCGTTTCAAGTTTGGCTTTGGCATTTTTTAAGTGACTACACAATAAGCACTGGTTTTTCTTGAAATTTCCCTGTAAAAGTATGAGTCATCTTAACGGCATTGCCGTAAGGCAGTGAGCCATTAACGTGTTTTCAAATACCTTCAAATTATAAAACCATATTTTTGCATACAACTTGTGAGCATTAAGCAATGAAAAATAGATCACAAGTAAAACTAGGAGAATATTTTATGGTACCAAAGTACAGTATTGGTTAGCAAAATGAAAGACAACTGTAAAATTGCAAACAAAAATGTTAGTAACAAGTGTATGTACAAGGTAATAAAAAATGTTAATAATCCGATTAGTGGGCATGCGCAAAATTAAATTGGATATGTTAAATGTTTTAATATTTTACTTGTAAAGAACATGAGGTTAATTATCCAACTAAAATAAGAACTTAGTGATTTATGTTTTAAGATACGGCCAGAAAACTTTTATTTCCAGACCTGTTAAAATGACATTAGATGTTCCAAGAATATCTCCCTTATTAATTATTACAAAATTTATCCTGTCAACGGGACTTTGAATATTGGCACATTTTGAGGCATCGTCCCTGTAAAAGCACTATACGTTCTTCAAAATGTTGCATCGCGAATTTGTTAAAAAGATAGATACTAGGACGATTTTAACAATGAGTTTCTTATTTCAAAATGTTACTTTAATACCCTGTCAAAAGACCCTTAGGGGTGAGAAACATTTCAAATGTCACCCCTCCAAGAAAAATCTTAAAGAGGTATAGGAAATGGTACATGGAATATGTCTAGAATTTTCTGAAGAATCCAAACATTGAATAATATGCAGGATATTGCATATAAAATTTGAAAGTTGGTATTGGGCACTGTTACATGACATCCTGTATAAAAAGTTTTTGTTGAAAAATGCGCAACTAAAATACCAATCAACGCGTTTGTACGTTTTATTATATATATATATATATATATATATATATATATATATATATATATATATATATATATATATATATATATATATATATATATATAAAGGTGGTCCAGTTTATAACGGCAGGACTTTACCAAAGGGCAGTTAACGTAAAAATAATGTCAGTTTTTCATATAAACATGTATGCTGGAGAGCTTCGTTTTCGAGATACAGTGTGTTGAAATTTTATAAAATAAATAGGATATTTTGGATATATCTAAAACGGCACATTTAAATAATTTTAAAATTGGTACACAGTGTGAACTAATTGTCCCTCATTATTTAGGGCGTATGATGATAAAATACGAAAATCAGTGTAGGAGGGGCCATAGTACACGTACGACGCACTGTTTATTTTCCATAGCCATCTTTCATAATTGTAAATGAATTCGTTAGTTAATTTTATAAAAGTATAATTAACACATGAAAAGTTCAAATCGATTTATTTCGAAAACGGTGTGTTCTAGCGACTTCAGACAAGAGTATCATTCTTTTATGAAAAAATCGAATTTTTTTAAATTTTATGTTAAAATTACGAAATTTTGAAAAACAAAAAACTTGCGAATAACAATGTCCAATGCCCCCGCCATACGCTTAGGCATATTCCACTAAATAAATGCAGAATGCTATCATTTAAAAAGAAAAAAATTTGAAGATATTTGAATTAAACCGATGTTAGGGCGACATCTTCCAAGAGCTCCAGCTCTCTTAAGAAATATTTTTGTGGACACTCTGTATATATATATATATATATATATATATATATATATATATATATATATATACACACACACGCACACACAAAGTTAGTATAAAGTATGGAACCCCCTGAGTATGTCCTCAACGGTTTATTATTTTTAAATAAAATTGATCTAACACCTCTGGATTTTTTTTGTGGAGTTATTTGAAAAATAAAGCATACAGAAGTAGACCCACAAATTTAAATGAGTTAGAGATACGCATAAGAAACTTATTGCTACAAATGTCGAACGAATTTTTGCAAAATTCTTTGCAAGAATTTGAAGACCGTTTATTGGTAAGAACCACTTCTCAAAAACATGTTGCCGGGCAATAAAAATATGATTGTAGAGGTTCATTGCATCCAAAATTAAACAAGGAATTCAAAAATGTAAAAATATACAGGGTGTTGCATTTAAAACGACAAAGTTGATATGTATTTCCGGTGTAACCCGAAATGAGTGAGTGGACGAAGCTTTATGAGTGTATACAATATCGTTTTCAAAATTACTTATTGCAGGATTGTGTGGGATCTTTCGGGTTACAATTAGAAAATATTTTCGCAAAAATTACTACTCGTATACAGGGTATTACAACACAAAGTTATATTTTTTTAATTGGAACATACCGTATATTATTATAAATTTGGATTCCCTGGTTAATTTTAAGGGCACTTTATTCACTATATGAGGTATCTTAAACGCGCAATTTAGGCGCTGCATTCCATTTTCTGAAAATTTAGAGGTTGAAAAGAAAAATTGTAACAACCGTATGGAGAAATGTGTAACACAAAAATTTTAATGGTTGATTAGTCATAGACTGTGCTACATAAAATCGTAAAAATAGTACTATTATCTTATTTAATTTTCGAGATATCGTAATGCAAAGTATAAGATTTTCAATCATAGATAACTTGATTGTTTTAAATGGAAAGGTATACATTATTTTACATTGTTAGATAGGACATTTAATTACATTTTTTTATGATATAACATTGTTGGTATTTATGTTTTGCCGTTTTTGATAATCCAGCTTTTTACTGAATTTGCAAAGTTTAAGAGTTTTAATCATAGATAACTTGATTTATTTAAATGGAAAGGTATACATTGTGTTACATTGATAGATAGGAAATTTAATTACAATTTTTTTGATATAACATTGTTGGTATTTATATTTTACCGTTTTTTGATAATCCAGCTTTTTTACTGAATTTGCAAAGTTTAAGATTTTTAATCATAGATAACTTGATTTATTTAAATGGAAAGGTATACATTGTGTAACATTGATAGATAGGAAATTTAATTACAATTTATTTGATATAACATTGTTGGTATTTATTTTTTGCCGTTTTTTCATAATCCAGCTTTTTTACTGAATTTATCGATTTTGGAAGAAAATAAATGTTCAAATTGTCGACCACGCTGATTTAGACAATACTGAATTCTTTTAATAAAAGAAGCTTCAACCCGATCTAAGATATTAGGAGTAATTGTAGCAAAAACATTTCTAATTCGCAATTTCATATTCTCAGCAGTTGTTGGTTCTTCCTCATATACTTTATTCTTCACAAAGCCCCAAAGAAAAAAATCCAATGGAGTTATATCTGGAGATCTAGCTGGGCAAGGTATCGGTCCTTGTCTTCCTATCCAATTTTCGTGAAACGTCGAATTTAGCCACTGGGTTACAATTCTGGCATGATGAGGAGGTGCCCCGTCTTGTTGGAAAAACATACCTCCTCTTTGAGCCAAAGGTGCATTCTCCAATAAATCATATAATTCGTTTTCTAGAAAATTATGATATTCTACCCCAGTGAGTGTGCCACTGAAAAAAAAGGACCAACAATAGTTTCGCCGAATATACCTGCCCAAACATTCACTGACCATTTATTTTGAGAGACTAACCGAAATTGGTGTGGATTTTCATTCGAATAAAAATGAAAATTATGTCTGTTCACAAATCCATTTCGATGAAATGTACATTCGTCGGTAAATAATATCTCCGATATAAAATTTTCGTTCGCATTTAACTGTTGTTGCACCCACTGGCAAAAATTAATTCGATTTTGAAAATCTTGTTCTTTCAGCTCTTGATGTAATTGTACATGATAGGGGTGAAATTTATTTTTCTTTAACATTCGTCTCACGGAAGTTTGACTGATTTCTAAATTGTCATTTAATTTCGGAATACTAACGTGGGGGTTTTCAACTGTAGCTACAAGTACACGAAATTCATTTTCTTCATTTGTAACAACTTTAGCTCTTTCGTTTTTAGGATATCCAACACTTCCAGTACTTTCAAATCTTTCTAAAAGATTGCGAAACGATTCTTCTCTTGGTTGTCTTCGATCAGGATAACGCTGCCCATAGATTCGACGGGCCAATAAACAATTTTTGTTTGATTCTCCAAGCACAAACATCATGTCAACTAATTCATTTTGCAAAAAATTACTCATTATAATTCTTAAATAAACGTATTACGTATATGATGTTCGTAAAGTTAAGCGTCAAACATTCACACTGCAATAAAGTAATTAACTCAGTTACGTTTGAACATACACGCGAAATGACAAAACAGATACTACTGCTGAATTTTGTTTCTAATATTCTTTTGTTTTCATAGCTTGATGTGATTTAAACAATTATACATACATGTGTAAACCTACGAAAATCGACAAATTCAGTAAAAAGCTGGATTATCAAAAACGGCAAAAATAAATACCAACAATGTTATATCAAAAAAATTGTAATTAAATTTCCTATCTATCAATGTAACACAATGTATACCTTTCCATTTAAATAAATCAAGTTATCTATGATTAAAACTCTTAAACTTTGCAAATTCAGTAAAAAAGCTGGATTATCAAAAAACGGCAAAACATAAATACTAACAATGTAAAACAATGTATACCTTCCATTTAAAAAATCAAGTTATCTATGATTGAAAATCTTAAACTTTGCATTACGATATCTCGAAAATTAAAAAAGATAATATTACTATTTTTACGATTTTATGTAGCACAGTCTATGACTAATCAACCATTAAAATTTTAGTGTTACACATTTCTCAATACGGTTGTTACAATTTTTCCTTTCAACCTCTAAATTTTCAAAAAATTGAATGCAGCGCCTAAATTGCGCGTTTAAGATACCTCATATAGTGAATAAAGTGCCCTTAAAATTAACCAGGGAATCCAAATTTATAATAATATACGGTATGTTCCATTTAAAAAAATATAACTTTGTGTTGTAATACCCTTAGAAATTAAGGTAGATGTGAGTTCATAATAATGTTAAGTAACATCAATTGTATATCTTGGAGAATGACGCCAGAAGGCTGTAGACCGTAAATATGAAATAATTTCAAATTAAATAAGAAAAAATATTAGAAATTGATTTTACAGTGCTGTCATTTAAAGACGTCTGAATGGTTGTAAATATACGGGATAAATACAATAAAAATATATTTAGAAATAGCGCTATGATGGCAAAGTGCTGAACTAATTTGTATACAATTTTACGTATTGCACGATTTTGGCGTCAACAAGTTTTTCAAAAATCTCAACATAGGGGTGTGAAATGCGACCCATGCTCAGAATGAGTATTGTAGGGTGCTATGGGAATCTTTTGCTGCCAATGGTGCTTCTCTAACACTTATACTAAGAAAATCAGTAAGGATTGTAACCTGGCGTGCAAACACAGACGCCACTTTGCAAAGCGTAGCCAAATCGATGGCAAATCAAAAAATTGATGGACGCAAAATGATAGAATGATGTATATATATATATATATATATATATATATATATATATATATATATATATATATATATATATATATATATATATATAATTTTAGTAGAACAGAAGATCTACATAATAATATTAATTAACTGTATTTATATTAAAATAAACTTTTAAAGGACTTACAGTAAAAGATTAACTCGAGTAGGACTTGAACCTACGACCTCCACTTTGCTAGAGTGGGGCTCTTCCAACTGAGCTATCGAGGAGGCAAGTCACAATCGATTCAAACTTAAACTCTATGTAGACATGTTACCAGTTAAGAAGTACATGATGACTCATCAAAATCTGACCAAGAGATGATCAGTGGCGTTAAAAGTTAAATTGCTCGTAAGTATCATTAGTATATACTCCTTTTCTAAATACTGTTTAACTGAAATTGTCAACATGGCTGCAAATACTAGCCCAATTTTCTGGAGTGATCGATTCAAACTATTGTCTCCTTAGCTTCATTACATCATCAAGTTTAAATGTTCGATTCCTTGCTGCTACATACTGTTTAACGATAGCCCATATTTTTTCTATGGGATTCAATTCGGGGTGATATGGGGGCAATCTGAGAACTCTAAAATCATATTTTGCCATCTCAGTGTCCAAAGCATATTGGGGATTTTGAATCTTAATTCTTAATTATCTCATACAGTTCTGGTTTTGTTAATTGTAGATTATGTTGAATATCGCATTCTACGAGCCATGTTATCATATCTTTTTCTAATGTTGCACTGGTAGGATCTTTATTAATGACTACATTATGATATACAGCATTATCTATCACCAAGACACCACAAGGAGGAAAATTTGGTATTAAGCGCTCCTTAACCCATTTCATAAAATTGGAGTGATTCATAACGTCGTGGTCACTTTGTGAACCTAAACAAAAAGATACATTGTAGTACACACATATTTGTAAACAGACATTTATGTCAAGCACCTATAGTTCAGCCGTTTGAAATGCTGCAGATTATCTGCATTATTATAAAATTACCTGAACAAAATATTAGTAAGTCGTTATTGAGGAAACCATCTTTTCCCACTGCATGCACCATTATCAACGTTGATCCTTTTGAAAGTGCCTTTTTAAAGCAATGCTCCTATTCATCCCACCAACACTTTGATTGGCAGTGTGTGGTATGAGTATATGATTCATCAGTAAATATAATGGCCCTGCTTTCTATCACATACTGTTGCAATGGCCTTAAATATTTAATTCTTTTGCACGAATGTCATACGATTCCATTAAGATGCTTCGATTATCGGAGGTTTTTTCCAGCTGAAAACGCATATTTAATAACACAAACTCGTTTATTTCATTATAATACGTACATAAATCCTATGTCTTTAATTATTCTCTATATTGCAGTAGAACTAGTTTCAAAACCAACTTCACAATTCAATTAACTTTTGACGAATATCTAAAAATATTGCATTTTTGAATGTTTCACATGCAAAATATGTAGTCCCCACTAACCTTTTAAAACTATGAACTGCAGGTTAAAGGTTGCATTAGTTACACAATACAAATAATTTATTGTAAGATAAATGTTACCTTAAGCCGGCAGATTTATTTAGAATATTTTTCTGCAAAGAACAGTTTTTTTCTTAACACAAGAGAGCACACTATGAAATTAGTAATCTAATAACGTTATAACTTATACGTATAACCAAACAAAGAGCGAGGTTAAGTTATGCACATGCGAAATGCGACGCTACTGACCAAGTAACCGAAACTCCCACAACATTTCAATATAGATCGGTCCACACCAAAAGTCGTCTTTGCGCATTGTGTACTTCTTACCTGGTAACTAGTTTACTTCCCTAGTTACGATGTATTATAATTTTCATATGCAATGAAGGATCACAGTTAACTTCTGTGTATGTCACGCGAGCCCGCAATTCGCTAATGTTTCGCACATGACAACACGTGAATGTTAATTTTTATTTGCTATAAGCAATAATATGAAACAACCCAACGTCCAAACTAAAGAAACTAGGCAAGGTAGTTAACATGAAAACATGAAGCTAACCATGCACCAAACATGTAAGAAACAAGCAAAACGTGTTACACGCAAATACAGAAATACACCAAACACGTAAATTAAGAAAACAAGCGACGCATGTATAAGCTAGTCATCAATCAACACCAAGAAGCAAGCCAACATACACAAGCACACAAATGCATTATCCAAACAGGCATGCGTTTCAAGTTTGGCTTTGGCATTTTTTAAGTGACTACACAATAAGCACTGGTTTTTCTTGAAATTTCCCTGTAAAAGTATGAGTCATCTTAACGGCATTGCCGTAAGGCAGTGAGCCATTAACGTGTTTTCAAATACCTTCAAATTATAAAACCATATTTTTGCATACAACTTGTGAGCATTAAGCAATGAAAAATAGATCACAAGTAAAACTAGGAGAATATTTTATGGTACCAAAGTACAGTATTGGTTAGCAAAATGAAAGACAACTGTAAAATTGCAAACAAAAATGTTAGTAACAAGTGTATGTACAAGGTAATAAAAAATGTTAATAATCCGATTAGTGGGCATGCGCAAAATTAAATTGGATATGTTAAATGTTTTAATATTTTACTTGTAAAGAACATGAGGTTAATTATCCAACTAAAATAAGAACTTAGTGATTTATGTTTTAAGATACGGCCAGAAAACTTTTATTTCCAGACCTGTTAAAATGACATTAGATGTTCCAAGAATATCTCCCTTATTAATTATTACAAAATTTATCCTGTCAACGGGACTTTGAATATTGGCATATTTTGAGGCATCGTCCCTGTAAAAGCACTATACGTTCTTCAAAATGTTGCATCGCGAATTTGTTAAAAAGATAGATACTAGGACGATTTTAACAATGAGTTTCTTATTTCAAAATGTTACTTTAATACCCTGTCAAAAGACCCTTAGGGGTGAGAAACATTTCAAATGTCACCCCTCCAAGAAAAATCTTAAAGAGGTATAGGAAATGGTACATGGAATATGTCTAGAATTTTCTGAAGAATCCAAACATTGAATAATATGCAGGATATTGCATATAAAATTTGAAAGTTGGTATTGGGCACTGTTACATGACATCCTGTATAAAAAGTTTTTGTTGAAAAAATGCGCAACTAAAAATACCAATCAACGCGTTTGTACGTTTTATTATATATATATATATATATATATATATATATATATATATATATATATATATATATATATATATATATATATATATATATATATAATATGGTGGTCCAGTTTATAACGGCAGGACTTTACCAAAGGGCAGTTAACGTAAAAATAATGTCAGTTTTCATATAAACATGTATGCTGGAGAGCTTCGTTTTCGAGATACAGTGTGTTGAAATTTTATAAAATAAATAGGATATTTTGGATATATCTAAAACACATTTAAATAATTTTAAAATTGGTACACAGTGTGAACTAATTGTCCCTCATTATTTAGGGCGTATGATGATAAAATACGAAAATCAGTGTAGGAGGGGCCATAGTACACGTACGACGCACTGTTTATTTTCCATAGCCATCTTTCATAATTGTAAATGAATTCGTTAGTTAATTTTATAAAAGTATAATTAACACATGAAAAGTTCAAATCGATTTATTTCGAAAACGGTGTGTTCTAGCGACTTCAGACAAGAGTATCATTCTTTTATGAAAAAATCGAATTTTTTTAAATTTTATGTTAAAATTACGAAATTTTGAAAAACAAAAAACTTGCGAATAACAATGTCCAATGCCCCCGCCATACGCTTAGGCATATTCCACTAAATAAATGCAGAATGCTATCATTTAAAAAGAAAAAAATTTGAAGATATTTGAATTAAACCGATGTTAGGGCGACATCTTCCAAGAGCTCCAGCTCTCTTAAGAAATATTTATTGTGGACACTCTGTATATATATATATATATATATATATATATATATATATATATATATATATATATATATATATATACACACACACACACACACGCACCACACACACAAAGTTAGTATAAAGTATGGAACCCTGAGTATCTCCTCAACGGTTTATTATTTTAAATAAAATTGATCTAACACCTCTCGATTTTTTTATGGGTTATTTGAAAACAAAGCATAGAGTAGTCCCACAAATTTAAATGAGTTAGAGATACGCATAAGAAACTTATTGCTACAAATGTCGAACGAATTTTGGCAAAATTCTTTGCAAGAATTTGAAGACCGTTTATTGGTAAGAACCACTTCTCAGAAACATTGATATGTATTTCCGGTGTAACCGGAAATGATACAATAAGTCTGATTGCATTTTTGGATTCCTTGGATCTTTTTAGAAAGGGATGCCCAATTTAATTTAAAAATAATAAACTGCTGAGGAGATACTCAATACTGTATACTAACTCTGTATATATATATATATATATATATATATATATATATATACATGTTGCACATACGGACATCCTCTGAAGACATGATTCTCATTTTTTCAAAGATGTTTCGATTGTTCTAAAACTTTGTAGTACTTAATGACCTTAATAATGAAATGTAAATTAGTTTATAGAAATATCTCATAATTAGTTTTTCTTTAAAAATTGTTTCACTATAGGTTTTTATTATGTATTTTGTTTTTATCTAATTACGCGAATATAAAAAGAAATGTCCTTTAAAGGCTCATCCAAGAAGTCTCGAGCATAAACATTTTTGGATATGGCAGAGCGCTATAAAACTAGTAGAGAGACAGACTTGGAGGAAATTTCAAAAATAAATAGCGTTTCTAAAAACTGCTATGAGGTACAAAACTACCGAACGGTTTGAATATGCTGAAGCATATGAGAGACTAAAGCAGCAGATTAAAATAAAAGAAGCCACTAATGGTTTAAAAAGCTTCTAATGAGGAAATAAACCAAATAATTAAAGAAGAACTAATTCATCTACAAACTGTTTCAGTGGCAGATGAGGACCTTCACAATATTATTACCATCAATGCATTATTTGCAGTTAATAATAATAATACCTACTAAACTGAGAAAAGTAAATTTTCGTTCAATTAAGACGTGTCATTGGAAACCATCTAGACATCAAACTGATAATCTTGACTGAAAAATAACCGGGGCAGCTGCAAAATAAAACAAAGAGGACGCAAGGTCTGAAATGTCAAGATAAGGAGAAAGTTCATGAGTCACAATGGAATTATAAGCTGGAAAAGTCAGCTAGATTTATGTTGAAATATTTTCTTAAACACGATGTACAGCTAGTAAGAGTATCCAAGAAGATGTGTGCAGGGCCCTAAGCCTTAAAAAGCGATCAATTGCGGATTGCGTAATACAGGATCTAGAAAGAAACGCCACAAGAACAAAAGAAAAAATAGTGAATCAAGGCAAGACAAATTTAAGGCAAGGATAGCAGAGAGGAGTTTTTAGGAAGTGAGAACCACTATTGCTTTATTTAGAATCTATTTGGAGATCAGATTCGCCTCTACTAGTTTTACAAACGTGAATATTGCAATGAAAATTACAGTAGCGGATGCTGTAGTACAATACAGAAAATCAAGTGGTCTGTGTTTAGACCAACAAAGACATGACATGACATGATGTCTGATTTGATCACCGAACTAAAAATGTTATTGATGAACTCTGTAATCAACACGAAATTTTAAAAGAGGAAACTCGATCCGAAAAAGTAGAAGCAGTCTGAAGATGCAATTACCTTTACAGTTCAATCAGCCCTTTTAACCATAATTCAAAAATATCTTACCACGGCCACATTCAAAAATAGATTTTACCTGCAGATTATGGTGAAATATATAGAAGGGAATCCGTTTCCCTACGAGATTGAATATCTGTATTATAAGTGTTTTTTTTTGTAACTGTGGTCTCACATAAATTAAGGTATCGGCCTATTTCCATTCTGTACTATTTTTTTCATAAACGCTTGACTATTCTCGGATTCGAACTTGAAACCTTTCACTTACAAGTCAGACATCTTTACCACTCACCCACGTAGTAATCCATTGATGGTTTTGTGGTGACTGTAGTTGTAGTACAGGTGCCCCCCGTGCGGTGGCTTTCCCGTATACAATTGTTGTGAAAGGATTGTCATTCCCGTGTACAAGTACATCCAGGACCGGCAGTTTTTATTCCGACTACAATTCCATTGTAAATTTTATGGGAAATGCGCAACTAATTAGATGATGTAGGAAATCATCTAGCTTTTGCTTGCCGTATTGCCAAACTACGAAGGTATTATCCACTTATCTAAGCCACATCCTTGGAATATATTGCTCACTATGGGTGAAATATTACGACTAATTGATAAACATTAAACCCCTTTAATATCTTTTCTATCGCTGTTGCAAATGCGATTTTCTGCTGCTATTACAATAACAAAATATTGCCTGTCCCCTACCTACAAGTGGAAGGGGGGTTGTAAAACCCTTTAAAGTCAGTGTACAAATCCTAAAGGTCTATACGTATACTTCTACACGTATGACTACAAATTTTAGCTACTTAACAGTTTTGGTAGTAAATAGAAGGTTTGGTGCCTTATGCTAAGTCGTAGATTAAAGTCGGCCAGTTTCTTAAAATTATCGATTTACCTTATTAACCAAAAAATATTGGCATATACGTAGATATGTTCGCTTTAAGATCGGGGTTGATTCTTCCTGAAACTAATAGTCAACTACTCGGACGCCAAGTTTTATTAACACAACCTGTATTTAATTATAAACAGAAATATCTTATTGCTGTTGTTAGTAACGTTATAACCTAATGAATAATTATTAATTATCATTATGAGTAATTAATGGAATCAGAATACCTTATTCTTGGTCACACTGTAGATAACGAAATGGATGCATGCTGTGTCAGCGATTTTGGGAATTGTTGCGTAATATTACTTCAGGTTGAAATAAATCTAGATTTTTATGCTTCATAATTCCCAAATGAATAAAGTTTACTCTTGATCAATCGTACTAATACAGTAACTTAGATTAACGGTAAAATAGCGTAGATGTATTTAAACGTGTAAAGGTGAAGTAAAAAATAAAACGTAAACGTAAAACTAAAAAATAAAATTCCCTGAAAAAAAGCAAACGTCTCAAACTTTAATGTAGTAGTTTTTTATAACTCACGATAAAATTTGTAGCACTTCTTTTTAATTTAACAAGCAATAATGGATGCTACATCCGCCTCCTTAACTCAATCAAAAACGACGCTCAGGTGGTCTATTGCGCATGAACATGTCTAGATTGAATGCCCAAACGAAATGCGTACGAGTTCTAATTAAAATAATTAAATGCATGTTTTTATGCAACCAGATATGCAACCCACATGGCACGCAATGCACGTTTAGTTGCCTACAGAAAGGTGAATTATTAACAATACGTTCGAAGTTTGTTACACGAAGTACCGGGAAAAGGGTTTACAAATTTTACTAAAATTTGGTATACCAGTTGGGGTTTTTGGATGCGAAGGAATTTTTGCATTGTCTATTTTTCTTTTTTGAAAAAAAAGCGGGTTATCGATACACAAGGAAAAGGATGTAGCAAAGCTCTCTGGGATTTTATAAATATTTTCCTCCTGTTTATTTTGTTTAACAATTGTACATATCTTCAATTTTGATACATCTAGGAAAAGAAAAATCTCCAGTGAAGTAATTAATAATTCAATAAAATCATAATTATTTAATAAATGTGAAGAGATTATTAACTAATCAAACAAATATTAATCTTTTAAATGAAGTATCCAAACCTTGTTTTACACTAATTGTTTCATCTTTCTTCTAAAGTCTTCTAAAGTGAATATGGGCAGTTTTTTTTTTATTAAGGCGACGTATTTTAAAATAAAAAAGGCTACAATGAAGTATGAGAGGTTGGTATTAATTAGCCATCGCCTACTTTGTTATTTTAATTTCCCTGAACTAAAAACTATCATAAAAAGAAAAATTTGAAAGTAGATTAAAGATCCGGCGGGCCCGAAGGATTTTAATTTGTATCGCACTAAACCTCATACTGTAGGGCTTTTACATCGGATTGTTAGTTTTCTCACTTAAATCTCTTTAACGTAACAAACAAAAATAAACAAAATGCAATCAATTCTTTTTTCTGAATAAACTTATAACAGTTTTCGTTATTTCCTTCGGGGGTTTTTCAACTTTACATAAGCATCATATTTCACACCTACTCCACTTTCGTTAAGCGTCACTTCAACTCTCTACCATCAAAGGAAAGACAACAACACAAATAAAGATTACTCAAGTAACAGTAGGGGTGTTAGAATGAAGTAAAAGAACTTGTTAGATGAATGTTGCTTATAATTAACTGTCACGTAATATCCCTATCTCTGTTTGAATCTAAACCAAAAAAGAAAATACGTGCTTTTTTTTTGCAGATCATTTTCTTAAAACACTAACTAATTGTTAGATATTAGTTCAACCCCATTAAAGCCTTTGTTATCTATACCCGATACATATCCCAGTATAAAATTAATGAAGAATTTTAAGAACAAAACAAGCAGGTAGATTTTCGTTTTTATTTTCTAACATTCATTTCAACGGAATATAGATTAATACTTGCATAACTAATTGAGTATGTTTCAATGAATTTTGCTATGATCATTAAATGGATCATTAACATCATTTAAAATGGGTTTTGCTTGCAATATCCGGCTCTTTATGGGAATACAGACAGATCGAATTTAAATGTTTAGTAGAATTTAATTTATTCTAATGTAAATTAGCATTCTAATACATAATTTGTGATACAGGATAAGTATGATACTAATAAACACTGTGTCCAAGATAAGGATTCTCACTATGGGAATCTCGGAAATGCTAATAGATACAACTACAGTTAAATGGGAAAAAAGTTGTGTAATTAGAGGACCAATAAAATGACACAAAAAAGTTGATGGTGTGATTGTTAGTTTTTCAAATATTTGAAAAAGTTCTAATTTTTGAAATTCCTATTTCATGTTTTCTACCGTTATTATAAATGCTAGAGCAAAAATACAAACACTTCTTCATGACAACTTGTTACTGGCTTTAACATCGAATATTCAGTTTTTCAATCGGACGTCTTCTATTTTTATAGCCATCAACTTATTTTTTTTAAATACGATCCTGATATTTTGAAAATTGATTTTGAAAGGTTTTTTTATTACAAACTCAGCAATGTATCACATTTGTTGGTCTGATCGCGTTTTGAACTTTTATGAACCATCATCACGAAATTTTTAATACAGACGAACATTTTCAAATGTGTTTAATATTTTATGAAATAGACAAAAAATACTAAAATAAAATACACAGGCCTGTAAATTGACACTTTTTGATTTTTTTTTCACCGTAATGGGTGAATCGTATGTATTTTGGTGCGCTGAGTTCAAATATGACCTCAGTTCTTCTCTAGCACGTAGGGATTTTCCGCAAAATGAAAAAGAAAGTTATGTAAAACCCGCAGTACATATAGGTAAAAATGCATTTTTTCATCACCTTCTCAAACTGATTGTCTTTCATTAGTTTCCGAATGTCCGGGCCAACAAAAACACCCTCCTTTAACTTTGCCTCAGACAGTCCCGGGAATTTCTTTTCAAGGTATTGGAACGTTTCGCCATCTTTTGGCAATGCCTTGACAAACTGCTTCATCAGTCCAAGCTTGATGTGAAGTGGGGGTAAAAGCACTTTTTTGGGATCAACCAAAGACTCAAAGTGAACATTTTTTTCTCCAACCTTCAAAGATCTCGTTGGCCACACTCTTTGGCTCCAGTGCTGTGCTTTTGCCCGGCTATCCCACTCACATAGGAAACAGGGGAATTTCGTATAGCCACCTTGTTGTCCAAGCACCATAGATATGACTTTGAGATCACCACAGATAGGCCATCCAAACTCCTTATATTTCAATTTATCAAGGATAAAAGCCATGTTGTCATACTTTTCTTTTAGATGCACAGAGTGCCCCACGGGTACAGAAGCGTATTTATTGCCGTTGTGTAGCAAAACTGCTTTTAAACTTCTTTTTGACGAGTCAATAAAAAGCCTCCATTCATCTGACACATGTTGAATGTTAAACATTGACATCAACTTGGGAACATCAGAACAATATACAAGTTCGCCATCTTGAGAAAATTTGGCTTAAATTGTTTTCTCTGCTTCTGTACCAAGAGAATGAAGTTCCAGATCTCAACAAGTTCTTTTCTTGAAGTCTAGAGCCCAGTAATTCAGCAGACTGTTTAGAAAGCCCTTTTTCGGCATATTCATAAATATACGCCTTAAGGTAGGCAATCCCGCAGAAAAATGCATTTTGCGGAAAATGCTTACGTGCTGGTAAAAAACTGATGTCATTTCCGAACTCAGCGCACCAAAATACATAAGAATCGCCCATTATTTTAAAGAAAAAAAATTGGTCGCAGACCTGTGATATTGTTAATTATGCAACTTAACATAAAAAACTAAATGCTTGTAAAATTAACATTAAAGTTACCTATTTAAATGATCATTATCAAAGACTGCTAAAATACATACAGGGTGACGCATTAGTGCGACAAAGTCCCATATCTCCTTTATTTAAAGAGATACAAAAAAAATTAAATGCAAAAGTTGTCAGATATGTTCTAGTGCATATTCCAAAAATATTTTTAATTATACAGGGTAGATCATAAAAGCTTAGAAGTAATTTAAAATTTTTTTTTTATAGAAAACCCTATATATTATTACATATTTAGATTCTACATACAATTTTAGACAGATTTTATGTATAATGTCCTATACCTAAGTCTAACCGTTTTTGACAAATTTCAAATTTTTTGTCAAAAATGACGTTTGCAGACCAAAACATAGGTGGAAATCTTTTCTAAACGAAGCCTTTATCAATTAGTTATGGTTAGTTTCCTTGGAAATGGGGACCTACTCTAATGGGCTGTATTGATATTTTTGTAATACATTCATACAGGGTGATCAAAAATGGACAATAAAAAGTAGATTCAAAAAACCCTATAGTCATTTTTTTTAATGGAAACCCCCTATTTTTTTAATTCTATCTTATTTAGCATTAAAAATAAGAGTGTATATTCCAAAAAATTGTAGTTTTTGAAATAATGACAATTTAACATTTTTTTATTGTAAAAAGGCTATACGACTTTCAAGTTTTGTTGTTAGTTGGCCGTGACGGGGGGGCGCGACGAAACAAAAAAAAAATCGAGCACTTCAGATCGAAATATTACAATTTATTGAACCCCATTTAAATAATTATTTTGTTAAACGAACTTAAAGTAAACGCAATATTTTTGATTCAACAAATTATGTTCTAATCCTAATCATAAACTTAACACCTCTAATGTAACTAAACATGTAACTAACTATACAGATAAAAGTACTAGAAACACGTCAAATACGTACTACCTAATAAGTTTTTCGAAATACCCGCCTCTTTCTTGAATACACAATACGTCTCTCAAATTCGCTGCTTAAATTTCTACACATTTCAACACTAATGTTTTGAAAACAGTTTCTAATCCTAATCTTCATGTCTTCCTTTGTTGTAGGCGGTATTTTATAAACCTGCTCTTTGACGTAGCCCCATATGATAAAGTCTATTTTAGTAAGATCTGGGGATCTAGCAGGCCAAGCAACAGGCCCTCTCCTCCCAATCCAACATTCTGGATATCTAGCATTTAAGAAAGTTATTATCGGACCTGTATGATGTACTGGGGCCCCATCATGAAGAAACCGCGTTTCTTGTTGCGTATTCTGTGGCACTTGACGCAACAAATTAGGTAGATGGTTTTGCAGAAAGTCTAAGTATACTTCCCCTGTTACTCGTTGATCAAAAAAATATGGTCCAATTACATGATTAGACAACACCTCCCCAAACATTTAAAGACCATCTAGTTTGAGAAGTATATCTTATAAAATGTGGATTTTCGGTAGAATAGTAATAAAAATTGTGTCTGTTTACACTTCCGTTTCTGTGAAATGTGGCCTCATCTGTAAATAAAATCAAATAAACAAAACTTCTTTGTTGATTTATTTTGTTTTGAGCCCACCAACCTGCTGAGAAATGGGTCGTTGTCCAATATATGGATTTCCGGTAACTGTTAATAGTACATATAATTGATTTTCCTCAGTCTGTGCACGTTTTTCCCTAGTATTTTTTTCATATAACACATTGCCAGTTCTTTCAAAACGCTCCAAAAGCTTTTCAAATGCTCTTCTTTCAGGTTGCCGTCTCTCTGGAAACCGTTGTTGATATAGTCTTCTTGCTAAGAGCGTATTCTTATCACTAGCTCCCAAAACAAAAATCATATCAACCATCTCGGCTTGCGAAAAATTCATTATTTACAATTTTAATTCAAGTTCCAAATCAATTTGCTATAAAATACACTAATCCATCACACAAATTATCAACTGACAATAAATAATGACGTTTCTGATGATCTCTATTATTTTTATATGCCACGCCTCGCCGTCACGGTCAACTAACAACAAAACTTGAAAACCGTATAGCCTTTTTATAATAGAAAAATGTTAAATTGTCATTATTTCAAAAACCACATTTTTTTGGAATATACACTCTTATACAAAGTCACCCTTATTTTTAATGCTAAATAAGATAGAATTAAAAAAATAGGGGGTGGTCTCCATTTAAAAAAAATGACTTTATAGGTTTTTTGAATCTACTTTTTATTGTCCATTTTTGATCACCCTGTATGAATGTATTACAAAAATATCAATACAGCCCATTAGAGTAGGCCCCCATTTCCAAGGAAACCAACCATAACTAATTGATAAAGGCTTCGTTTAGAAAAGATTTCCACCTATATTTTGGCCTGCAAACGTCATTTTTGACAAAAACGGTTAGACTTAGGTATAGGACATTATACATAAAATGTGTCTAAAATTGTATGTAGAATCTAAATATGTAATAATATATAGGGTTTTCTATTAAAAAAAAATTTAAAATTACTTATAAGCTTTTATGAACTACTCTGTATAATTAAAAATATTTTTGGGATATGCACCAGAGCATATCATACAACTTTTGTATTTAATTTTTTTTTGTATATCTTTAAATAAAGGAGATATGGGACTTTGTCACACTAATGCGCCACCCTGTATGTACAATTTCCAAAAAAAGAAATTGATTTATCCAAGCTGATAAAAAGTTTTTCATGAATCTCGAAAGATAAAGGTAAATAATATCTTACAGTTCTATCTGCGACATCATAACAACAATGTGATGTTCTAGAAAAGAATAAATAAAAACAACCTACTTTGAAAAAAATAAAAACAGACGACTTTTAAGTAATTCAATATTTGTCATAATTTTATATTTTACAATTGAAGAGTGGAAATTAGAAAGGGCCTAAGTTGTAAAAAAATATTGTAGTGATGTAGGTTTTAGAAAATTTAAATGTTCTAATAAAGTTCAAGCTTAATAAAAACTCATACGGTGATGCAATTAGTACATTGATTAAACGCCAAAAGTAATATCCCTAACTATGATGATGTAATCTGAACCAGATAATTAATAAATAAGGAAATTGGGCAAAGTTTTCCCTAATTACAAATTATTTAACAAATTGAAATACTAACCTTTCACCACTAATTATAAGCCGTCTCGTCCACAATCGGTAGATTAAATATAGGGTGGGTTCTACTATATTGACTTGTTAACACACATGAAATGCGGCTTGTTTCTCTCCTGCTTAATTATTTTCCTTTCTCTAATTAATAAAAAACAATGTAAAAAAATTATAAAAAAATATATAATTAAATGAATTCTCGAGCGCCATGTTATCTTTGTCATAGGAATAACAAAACCTAAATAATGAACAATCAAAACTTTCTATAAATATCAAAAATTAACAATGTGCAATTAAGTTTATTTACCCAATATATGGATGGTTAAGGAGAGGAAAGAAAAAGGTTTTAAAACTAAGCTTAAAAAATAAAAAATCACCACATAAATACCTCAGTATAATGATTTTCTTATAGACAGCTTCCAGTGTTTAATTATGGATGCGGAACGGTCAACCAGTATGAAAGCGTTTCTACATCTTCCTTGCGTATTCTTGTTACAACGCGATCAACTATGTATTTGAAGAAATTTTCAATCCACTAAACTTATTGTATTCTTGATGTTTTATTTTATTAAAATTGCATTTTAAGATGATATTATTTGAATGAAGAGAAACTTGCGTAAATAAGTAACTTAAGAGCCATTTGAGATTAAAAATATAGTGACTTATAAAAGTACCATATCAAAGTAAGTAAAATATAAGTATGAGTAAGTAAGTAAGTAAATAAGTGCCTTAAGTGAGTATAAGGGAATAATATAAGTACTATAATGAGTGTACGTGAGTGCCACCAAAATCTGATGGCACCAAATATAAAAATTAAGTAAAAACCATTATAACAATGTCTTCTGCTTTAACATTCAGCAGCAAGTGAAGAAAAAAAATAGAGGCTTTCAGAATTGCTTCTGTAAGTGCCCCCCCTTAAGAAGTTGTCACGCATTGCGCGAAATACAATGATCGGAGTCCAATTTTTAAAAGAAAGGGAACTATAACTATTTATGTAATATTACACCCAAAATATATGTTCTAGGAAATGCAATTTAAGTTGCCTTTCTCAATTTTACATGTAAATAATTAAAAACTCCTCTAATTTTACGCCAAATAAATGAATGATCTTAGATTAACGTATTTTTAATACAACCACAAAAAAGGTTGTTACAAAGTGCCATTTTTCCGAAATTCACTTTTACACATAGAAACGTTCTATGTGCTATGCTTCATGTCCTATGAAAAATTCTAAGCGCCAACATTAAAATTTAACCTGTTAAGAGACCCTCGTGTATTTCAATAGTTGTATGTGCACTCCCATTTCCCTTAGAAAAGTCCTAAGTCCAATACTACAACTTCAGTAATGTCTTGCCATTTGCACGTATCTGATAAGTTCTTGATTTATAATATAATGGAAGAAAACCAAAGAAAAAGCAGAGGTAAAGGCAGTGGTTCATTCAACAGTGAACAGGCTCGTTTAAAACAAGTCATACAAAACATATAAAAAGAAGATGGTACATGAAAAAAGCTATCCAAAGGGACAGGTAAGAAATACAAACCAAATTTTTGCTTTTCCTGTTATTGCCGAGTTTTTTTTTTGTAGATCACATGCAAATGCAAGTTGCATTGCAAAGATGTTAGTTACGAAAGGAAACGTTCTCTTATTAAAAGTACTATGCACAAGATAATATGAAAATACAAAGCACTTTTCTAATGGGGCTTATAAGTACATATTTGTGATGTTCAAAGAAGGCGACATGGTTCGTATGAGGATGAGCAAAATATCCGACGTCAAGCAACAATATGCTATTCCCTTGCTGATGAACAAGGAAAATTTGTTCGAGTATGTAAGAAAACATTTCAGAATACATTCGATTGTTAATGATAAAAAAGTACGTGTCCTTATTGAAAAGAAGAAAATGGGCGAAACCTGTTATAATCATAAACGTACAAGACATGCTGCTCCAAAATTTTCTAAAGCTGATCGTCTTCTGGTAAAAAAAACCACATAAATATGACTCCAAGGGAAGTTGGTCATTATTCAAGGGCCAAATCTGAAAATTGCTTAGGGTGTTTGAAATTGAACATGGCAGTTTTTGAAGGAGTCAAGAATCACGAGGTTAACGTGAGATCTGCGCCACCGGAAGAGAGTATGGTAGTGTAAACCACCCTGATATGCGTAACTATAGGACTCTGTTGTTATATAGGAGAACGAGGCGACATTTCCCAATTTTGCTGTTACGTATCTTAATTGAAGGTTTCTCAGGCCGCATTTATTGAAGTTTGTGCAGTTTGAAAAATCATTGTAAATGGCTTTATAAATTTAAAAAAAACAGAGATTTGGTTTATGAAAATTAGTGAACGTCGTCGGGTGGCCGCATAGAGAACAGTTCTAATTCAAACAGCGGTGTATGGAGTCACCATACACTACAACATCCTACCAAAAAAAGGAATAAATTCGCATAGGTCGTGTAAGGGGTTGAGCCCGACACCACCTCTGCACTCCCACCAAAACATTGCATACTCACCACACATAAATTTTATGGAAGTCTTATCAGTCGCGTCCCTCACATTCACGTAAAACCTACCCCGATCCAAAAAAACCAAACAAAAAAAATAAAACATCAAATTCGGAGAGTACTCTACAATCATACTCGGAACGACACGATTCGACATGATCAAAAAGCACTTAACGCACACCAGAGAACGCACTTAAAACGTGAAAACTGCAATGACTGCTAACTCTACGATTCAATACAATTACAATAAATTGCATATATAAAGAAATCAGTTCGTAAATAAAAAATTGTAAATAAGCCGTCTGAATCAAACACGCTTCAAAAATCATTAAAATAACGCCTTGCATAGGTAAGGTAAAAACAAAACAGTTACGTTAACAAAGTGGCCGATTACATGCCCGCAAGCAATGTCGCAAAGGTTTGAATGACTGCACTAGGAACTACGATATCCCTGTTTCATAGCTTTCACATTCATATACACATCGCTCTGCATTTAAAATTATTATGCACAGGTTAGTTTTTAACTGCTAAACCTGTAAGCAATCAGTTTCTAATTGCAAAATCAGACCTAAATGTGACATCTGGACATGTAAACCCCAGCATGTTAATAACAAGTAAACTGAAGTTTATCATGCCACATTTATCCACGCAATTAAAACGCTATACGCGGGAAGAAATGTTAGTAAAACAATCCATAATGGTAAATCATACCAGCAATGAGAGGGGTGCCGTACAGTACTGATACCTCCCTTTAAACAGATTTCAACTTAATAACTGTATTTGAGAGATGGCGTATTGCTAATTAAGTTACTACCACATTTCTACCCTATGCTATCAAGAGATGATTTTGTGCGATTTGAATATCTTGTGATAATTAAATAATAACTTCTTGCAAGACTAATGTTCCCAAAGGCTACACCAGCTTAGTGAATGGTTTGTTGCAACTTTTGATCTAGAATTAAGTACCTACTTACGCTTCAAATATCATTTAATTTATTCAGTGGTACAAACACTTAACGGATTAAAATAAGGTGTTGATTATTGATGGGTAAAAGTTTGTTTGCACGTCCGCTTCGCGGTCGCGATGTAAGTTTGTTTACTTTATTATTATAGAAAACCAACAGAAAAAGGACAAAATATGCACTTTTAGTTTTTTACTATAACGGAGACGATACTATATTTATGGCCACAATTGTTTTCCAATTATTATCTGTAACAAAATAGTGAATCGCCTCACACCCGGTACGGACAAATCGAACTACAATTAACTGTTTTCTCCAAATCCACCACCGTTTTTCAAAAGCTGTTAATAATTTAAAAAAAAACAATAAATATTACGTGGGAACATTCCGCCTCTTTTCATACTGTCCATTAAAAGAAGTATTAATTTTTAAAATATTCACTCGTCAGTAACAAATCCTATATCTCGAATTTCAGCGTAACAACAGTGATTTTTCTGTATTCTATGGTGTAATTAATTACCAACCGGTGACATTTTACTCAAGTTCGCTTTAAGCGATTTGTCAGGGTCTATTTGAATAACGCATTTTCGAGCCGTCTATTTTTCTACACCAAACATTCTTTTCCTTTTCAACTCCTTATTAGATTCTTATTAATTACATTAAATCTTAATTACCTTAAATACACAAAATAAGATATACATCGAAATACCTTATGAAATATTACGACTAATTGATAAACATTGAACCCCTTTAATATCTTTTCTATCGCTGTTGTAAATGAGATTTTCTGCTGCTATTACAATAACAAAATGTTGCCTGTCCCCTACCTATAAGTGGAAGGGGGGTGGTAAAACCCTTTAAAGTCAGTGTACAAATCCTAAAGGTCTATACGTATACTTCTACACCTATGACTACAAATTTTAGCTACCTAACAGTTCTGGTAGTAGATAGAAGATTTGGTGCCTTATGCTAAGTCGTAGATTAAAGTGGGCCAGTTTCTTAAAATTATCGATTTGCCTTATTAACCAAAATATATTGGCATATACGTAGATATGTTCGCTTTAAAATCAGGGTTGCTTCTTCCTGAAACTAATAGTTAACTACTCGGACGCCAATTTGTTTTTAAATATGGAATAAACAAGTAAACCATTATACAATAAAGTTAAAAAAAAATGTCTACAACAACAAGTTTAATTAACACAACCTGTATTTAATAATAAACAGAAATATCTTATTGCTAATGTTAGTAACGTTATAACCTAATGAATAATTATTAATTAACATTATGAGTAATTAATGGAATCAGAATACCTTATTCTTGATCACACTGTAGATAACGAAATGGATGCATGCTATGTCAGCGATTTTGGGAATTGTTGCGTAATATCACTTCAGGTTGAAATAAATTTAGATTTGTATACTTCATAATTCCCAAATGAATAAAGTTCACTCTTGATCAATCGTACTAATACAGTAACTTAGATTAACGGTAAAATGGCTTAGATGTGTTTAAACGTGTAAAGGTGAACTTAGAGTAAAAAATAAAACGTAAACGTAAAACTAAAAAATAAAATTGCCTGAAAAAAAGCAACCGTCTCAAACTTTAATGTAATAGTCTTTTATAACTCACCATAAAATTTATAGCACTTTTTTTTTAATTTAACAAGCAATAATGGATGCTACATCCGCCTCCTTAACTCAATCAAAAACGACGCTCAGGTGGTCTATTGCGCATAAACATGTCTAGATTGAATGTCCAAACGAAATGCGTACGAGTTCTAATTAAAATAATTAAATGCATGTTTTTATGCAACTAGATATGCAACCCACATGGCACGCAATGCACGTTTAGTTGCCTACAGAAAGGTGAATTATTAACAATACGTTCGAAGTTTGTTACACGAAGTACCGGGAAAAGGGTTAACAAATTTTACTAAAATTTGGTATACCTGTTGGTGTTTTTGGATGCGAAGGAATTTTTGCATTGTCTATTTTTCTTTTTTGAAAAAAAAAGCGGGTTATCGATACACAAGGAAAAGGATGTAGCAAAGCTCTCTGGGATTTTATAAATATTTTCCTCCTGTTTATTTTGTTTAACAATTGTACATATCTTCAATTTTGATACATCTAGGAAAAGAAAAATCTCCAGTGAAGTAATTAATAATTCAATAAAATCATAATTATTTAATAAATGTGAAGAGATTATTAACTAATCAAACAAATATTAATCTTTTAAATGAAGTATCCAAACCTTGTTTTACACTAATTGTTTCATCTTTCTTCTAAAGTCTTCTAAAGTGAATATGGGCAGTTTTTTTTATTAAGGCGACGTATTTTAAAATAAAAAGGCTACAATGAAGTATGAGAGGTTGGTATTAATTAGCCATCGCCTACTTTGTTATTTTAATTTCCTGAACTAAAACTATCATAAAAAGAAAAATTTGAAAGTAGATTAAAGATCCGGCGGGCCCGAAGGATTTTAATTTGTATCGCACTAAACCTCATACTGTAGGGCTTTTACATCGGATTGTTAGTTTTCTCACTTAAATCTCTTTAACGTAACAAACAAAAATAAACAAAATGCAATCAATTCTTTTTTCTGAATAAACTTATAACAGTTTTCGTTATTTCCTTCGGGGGTTTTTCAACTTTACATAAGCATCATATTTCACACCTACTCCACTTTCGTTAAGCGTCACTTCAACTCTCTACCATCAAAGGAAAGACAACAACACAAATAAAGATTACTCAAGTAACAGTAGGGGTGTTAGAATGAAGTAAAAGAACTTGTTAGATGAATGTTGCTTATAATTAACTGTCACGTAATATCCCTATCTCTGTTTGAATCTAAACCAAAAGAAAATACGTGCTTTTTTTGCAGATCATTTTCTTAAAACACTAACTAATTGTTAGATATTAGTTCAACCCCATTAAAGCCTTTGTTATCTATACCCGATACATATCCCAGTATAAAATTAATGAAGAATTTTAAGAACAAAACAAGCAGGTAGATTTTCGTTTTATTTTCTAACATTCATTTCAACGGAATATAGATTAATACTTGCATAACTAATTGAGTATGTTTCAATGAATTTTGCTATGATCATTAAATGGATCATTAACATCATTTAAAATGGGTTTTGCTTGCAATATCCGGCTCTTTATGGGAATACAGACAGATCGAATTTAAATGTTTAGTAGAATTTAATTTATTCTAATGTAAATTAGCATTCTAATACATAATTTGTGATACAGGATAAGTATGATACTAATAAACACTGTGTCCAAGATAAGGATTCTCACTATGGAATCTCGGAAATGCTAATAGATACAACTACAGTTAAATGGGAAAAAGTTGTGTAATTAGAGGACCAATAAAATGACACAAAAAGTTGATGGTGTGATTGTTAGTTTTTCAAATATTTGAAAAAGTTCTAATTTTTGAAATTCCTATTTCATGTTTTCTACCGTTATTATAAATGCTAGAGCAAAAATACAAACACTTCTTCATGACAACTTGTTACTGGCTTTAACATCGAATATTCAGTTTTTCAATCGGACGTCTTCTATTTTTATAGCCATCAACTTATTTTTTTTAAATACGATCCTGATATTTTGAAAATTGATTTTGAAAGGTTTTTTTATTACAAACTCAGCAATGTATCACATTTGTTGGTCTGATCGCGTTTTGAACTTTTTATGAACCATCATCACGAAATTTTTTAATACAGACGAACATTTTCAAATGTGTTTAATATTTTATGAAATAGACAAAAAATACTAAAATAAAATACACAGGCCTGTAAATTGACACTTTTTGATTTTTTTTTCACCGTAATGGGTGAATCGTATGTATTTTGGTGCGCTGAGTCCAAATATGACCTAAGTTTTTCTCTAGCACGTAGGGATTTTCCGCAAAATGAAAAAGAAAGTTATGTAAAACCCGCAGTACATATAGGTAAAATGCATTTTTCATCACCTTCTCAAACTGATTGTCTTTCATTAGTTTCCGAATGTCCGGGCCAACAAAAACACCCTCCTTTAACTTTGCCTCAGACAGTCCCGGCAATTTCTTTTTAAGGTATTGGAACGTTTCGCCATCTTTTGGCAATGCCTTGACAAACTGCTTCATCAGTCCAAGCTTGATGTGAAGTGGGGGTAAAAGCACTTTTTTGGGATCAACCAAAGACTCAAAGTGAACATTTTTTTCTCCAACCTTCAAAGTTCTCGTTGGCCACACGTTTTGGCTCCAGTGCTGTGCTTTTGCCCGGCTATCCCACTCACATAGGAAACAGGGGAATTTTGTATAGCCACCTTGTTGTCCAAGCACCATAAAGATGACTTTGAGATCACCACAGATAGGCCATCCAAACTCCTTATATTTCAATTTATCAAGGATAAAAGCCATGTTGTCATACTTTTCTTTTAGATGCACAGAGTGCCCACGGGTACAGAAAGCAAAACTGCTTTTAAACTTCTTTTTGACGAGTCAATAAAAAGCCTCCATTCATCTGACACATGTTGAATGTTAAACATTGACATCAACTTGGGAACATCAGAACAATATACAAGTTCGCCATCTTGAGAAAAATTTGGCTTAAATTGTTTTTCTCTGCTTCTGTACCAAGAGAATGAAGTTCCAGATCTCAACAAGTTCTTTTCTTGAAGTCTAGAGCCCAGTAATTCAGCAGACTGTTTAGAAAGCCCTTTTTCGGCATATTCATAAATATACGCCTTAAGGTAGGCAATCCCGCAGAAAAATGCATTTTGCGGAAAATGCTTACGTGCTGGTAAAAAACTGATGTCATTTCCGAACTCAGCGCACCAAAATACATAAGAATCGCCCATTATTTTAAAGAAAAAAAATTGGTCGCAGACCTGTGATATTGTTAATTATGCAACTTAACATAAAAACTAAATGCTTGTAAAATTAACATTAAAGTTACCTATTTAAATGATCATTATCAAAGACTGCTAAAATACATACAGGGTGACGCATTAGTGCGACAAAGTCCCATATCTCCTTTATTTAAAGAGATACAAAAAAAATTAAATGCAAAAGTTGTCAGATATGTTCTAGTGCATATTCCAAAAATATTTTTAATTATACAGGGTAGATCATAAAAGCTTAGAAGTAATTTAAAATTTTTTTTTTATAGAAAACCCTATATATTATTACATATTTAGATTCTACATACAATTTTAGACACATTTTATGTATAATGTCCTATACCTAAGTCTAACCGTTTTTGACAAATTTCAAATTTTTTGTCAAAAATGACGTTTGCAGACCAAAACATAGGTGGAAATCTTTTCTAAACGAAGCCTTTATCAATTAGTTATGGTTAGTTTCCTTGGAAATGGGGACCTACTCTAATGGGCTGTATTGATATTTTTGTAATACATTCATACAGGGTGATCAAAATGGACAATAAAAGTAGATTCAAAAACCCTATAGTCATTTTTTTTAATGGAAACCCCCTATTTTTTTAATTCTATCTTATTTAGCATTAAAAATAAGAGTGTATATTCCAAAAAATTGTAGTTTTTGAAATAATGACAATTTAACATTTTTTTATTGTAAAAAGGCTATACGACTTTCAAGTTTTGTTGTTAGTTGGCCGTGACGGGGGGGCGCGACGAAACAAAAAAAAAATCGAGCACTTCAGATCGAAATATTACAATTTATTGAACCCCATTTAAATAATTATTTTGTTAAACGAACTTAAAGTAAACGCAATATTTTTTTGATTCAACAAATTATGTTCTAATCCTAATCATAAACTTAACACCTCTAATGTAACTAAACATGTAACTAACTATACAGATAAAAGTACTAGAAACACGTCAAATACGTACTACCTAATAAGTTTTTCGAAATACCCGCCTCTTTCTTGAATACACAATACGTCTCTCAAATTCGCTGCTTAAATTTCTACACATTTCAACACTAATGTTTTGAAAACAGTTTCTAATCCTAATCTTCATGTCTTCCTTTGTTGTAGGCGGTATTTTATAAACCTGCTCTTTGACGTAGCCCCATATGATAAAGTCTATTTTAGTAAGATCTGGGGATCTAGCAGGCCAAGCAACAGGCCCTCTCCTCCCAATCCAACATTCTGGATATCTAGCATTTAAGAAAGTTATTATCGGACCTGTATGATGTACTGGGGCCCCATCATGAAGAAACCGCGTTTCTTGTTGCGTATTCTGTGGCACTTGACGCAACAAATTAGGTAGATGGTTTTGCAGAAAGTCTAAGTATACTTCCCCTGTTACTCGTTGATCAAAAAAATATGGTCCAATTACATGATTACTGACAACACCTCCCCAAACATTTAAAGACCATCTAGTTTGAGAAGTATATCTTATAAAATGTGGATTTTCGGTAGAATAGTAATAAAAATTGTGTCTGTTTACACTTCCGTTTCTGTGAAATGTGGCCTCATCTGTAAATAAAATCAAATAAACAAAACTTCTTTGTTGATTTATTTTGTTTTGAGCCCACCAACCTGCTGAGAAATGGGTCGTTGTCCAATATATGGATTTTCGGTAACTGTTAATAGTACATATAATTGATTTTCCTCAGTCTGTGCACGTTTTTCCCTAGTATTTTTTTCATATAACACATTGCCAGTTCTTTCAAAACGCTCCAAAAGCTTTTCAAATGCTCTTCTTTCAGGTTGCCGTCTCTCTGGAAACCGTTGTTGATACAGTCTTCTTGCTAAGAGCGTATTCTTATCACTAGCTCCCAAAACAAAAATCATATCAACCATCTCGGCTTGCGAAAAATTCATTATTTACAATTTTAATTCAAGTTTTAAATCAATTTGCTATAAAATACACTAATCCATCACACAAATTATCAACTGACAATAAATAATGACGTTTCTGATGATTTCTATTATTTTTATATGCCACGCCTCGCCGTCACGGTCAACTAACAACAAAACTTGAAAACCGTATAGCCTTTTATAATAGAAAATGTTAAATTGTCATTATTTCAAAAACCACATTTTTTGGAATATACACTCTTATACAAAGTCACCCTTATTTTTAATGCTAAATAAGATAGAATTAAAAAATAGGGGTTTCCATTAAAAAATGACTTTATAGGTTTTTGAATCTACTTTTTATTGTCCATTTTGATCACCCTGTATGAATGTATTACAAAAATATCAATACAGCCCATTAGAGTAGGCCCCATTTCCAAGGAAACCAACCATAACTAATTGATAAAGGCTTCGTTTAGAAAAGATTTCCACCTATTTTTGGCCTGCAAACGTCATTTTTGACAAAAACGGTTAGACTTAGGTATAGGACATTATACATAAAATGTGTCTAAAATTGTATGTAGAATCTAAATATGTAATAATATATAGGGTTTTCTATTAAAAAAAAATTTAAAATTACTTATAAGCTTTTATGAACTACTCTGTATAATTAAAAATATTTTTGGGATATGCACCAGAGCATATCATACAACTTTTGTATTTAATTTTTTTTTGTATATCTTTAAATAAAGGAGATATGGGACTTTGTCACACTAATGCGCCACCCTGTATGTACAATTTCCAAAAAAAGAAATTGATTTATCCAAGCTGATAAAAAGTTTTTCATGAATCTCGAAAGATAAAGGTAAATAATATCTTACAGTTCTATCTGCGACATCATAACAACAATGTGATGTTCTAGAAAAGAATAAATAAAAACAACCTACTTTGAAAAAATAAAACAGACGACTTTTAAGTAATTCAATATTTGTCATAATTTTATATTTTACAATTGAAGAGTGGAAATTAGAAAGGGCCTAAGTTGTAAAAAATATTGTAGTGATGTAGGTTTTAGAAAATTTAAATGTTCTAATAAAGTTCAAGCTTAATAAAAACTCATACGGTGATGCAATTAGTACATTGATTAAACGCCAAAAGTAATATCCCTAACTGTGATGATGTAATCTGAACCAGATAATTAATAAATAAGGAAATTGGGCAAAGTTTTCCCTAATTACAAATTATTTAACAAATTGAAATACTAACCTTTCACCACTAATTATAAGCCGTCTCGTCCACAATCGGTAGATTAAATATAGGGTGGGTTCTACTATATTGACTTGTTAACACACATGAAATGCGGCTTGTTTCTCTCCTGCTTAATTATTTTCCTTTCTAATTAATAAAAACAATGTAAAAAATTATAAAAATATATAATTAAATGAATTCTCGAGCGCCATGTTATCTTTGTCATAGGAATAACAAAACCTAAATAATGAACAATCAAAACTTTCTATAAATATCAAAAATTAACAATGTGTAATTAAGTTTATTTACCCAATATATGGATGGTTAAGGAGAGGAAAGAAAAGGTTTTAAAACTAAGCTTAAAAATAAAAATCACCACATAAATACCTCAGTATAATGATTTTCTTATAGACAGCTTCCAGTGTTTAATTATGGATGCGGAACGGTCAACCAGTATGAAAGCATTTCTACATCTTCCTTGCGTATTCTTGTTACAACGCGATCAACTATGTATTTGAAGGAATTTTCAATCCACTAAACTTATTGTATTCTTGATGTTTTATTTTATTAAAATTGCATTTTAAGATGATATTATTTGAATGAAGAGAAACTTGCGTAAATAAGTAACTTAAGAGCCATTTGAGATTAAAAATATAGTGACTTATAAAAGTACCATATCAAAGTAAGTAAAATATAAGTATGAGTAAGTAAGTAAATAAGTGCCTTAAGTGAGTATAAGGGAATAATATAAGTACTATAATAAGTGTACGTGAGTGCCACCAAAATCTGATGGCACCAAATATAAAAATTAAGTAAAAACCATTATAACAATGTCTTCTGCTTTAACATTCAGCAGCAAGTGAAGTAAAAAATAGAGGCTTTCAGATTTGCTTCTGTAAGTGCCCCTTAAGTTGTCACGCATTGCGCGAAATACAATGATCGGAGTCCAATTTTAAAAGAAAGGGAACTATAACTATTTATGTAATATTACACCCAAAATATATGTTCTAGGAAATGCAATTTAAGTTGCCTTTCTCAATTTTACATGTAAATAATTAAAAACTCCTCTAATTTTACGCCAAATAAATGAATGATCTTAGATTAACGTATTTTTTAATACAACCACAAAAAAAGGTTGTTACAAAGTGCCATTTTTTCCGAAATTCACTTTTACACATAGAAACGTTCTATGTGCCATGCTTCATGTCCTATGAAAAATTCTAAGCGCCAACATTAAAATTTAACCTGTTAAGAGACCCTCGTGTATTTCAATAGTTGTATGTGCACTCCCATTTCCCTTAGAAAAGTCCTAAGTCCAATACTACAACTTCAGTAATGTCTTGCCATTTGCACGTATCTGATAAGTTCTTGATTTATAATATAATGGAAGAAAACCAAAGAAAAAGCAGAAGTAAAGGCAGTGGTTCATTCAACATTGAACAGGCTCGTTTAAAACAAGTCATACAAAACATATAAAAAAGAAGATGGTACATGAAAAAGCTATCCAAAGGAACAGGTAAGAAATACAAACCAAATGTTTGCTTTTCCTGTTATTGCCGAGTTTTTTTCGTAGATCACATGCAAATGCAAGTTGAGTTGCAAAGATGTTAGTTACGAAAGGAAACGTTCTCTTATTGAAAAGTACTATGCACAAGATAATATGAAAATACAAAGCACTTTTCTAATGGGCTTATAAGTATTTGTGATGTTCAAAGAAGTTCGTATGAGGATGAGCAAAATATCCGACGTCAAGCAACAATGTGCTATTCCTTCCTGATGGGCAAGGAAAATTTGTTCGAGTATGTAAGAAAACATTTCAGAATACATTCCATAATAAAAAAGTACGTGTCCTTATTGAAAAGAAGAAAATGGGCGAAACCTGTTAATGATAAACGTACAAGACGTGCTGCTCCAAAATTTTCTAAAGCTGATCGTTTTCTGGTAAAAAAAAACACATAAATATGACTCCAAGGGAAGTTGGTCATTATTCAAGGGCCAAATCTGAAAAGGAGTACCTGAGTCCTGACTTAAATATTCACAGACTGTTTAAAGCTTTTACGCAAACATACCCAGATTCGATAGTAACCTACAAATTTTATAGATCTGATTTTATCCAGGATTTTCCCAACCTATGTTTCCATAGGCCTCGAGTCGATACGTGCAGCACATGTGACAAACTAGACTGTGAAATTAAATCTAATATTGAGTCAACTGAATCTTCCAAAGTTCAGCTGGATATACATCATCGCAAAGCGGAAAGAGCAAGAGAGATATTAAAGCAAGATACGATTGAGTCTCAAGATCTCAAGAAATTTTCCTGACAGCAGGTCATGTTTGTTCCATCATTGACGCACAGCTACATGTTCTACATGTCTCAACTATCTTACTACTACTTAGGAGTGCATATTGGGGTACGAATGAGGCTTACATGTGTATGTGGCATGAGGGAGTAGCTTCTCGTGAAGCTAACGAAATTGCATCATGTATTGTTAATCGTGGACTGACTCTTAAGAAGCATTTGGTAATATGGTGTGATAATTGCGGGGGTCAAAGCAAGAATAGGATTTTATTATTTACATTAATCTTTCTGGTGGCCAATGGGGTTTTCCAAACTATTGAACAGAAATTTCTTGTAAGCGACCCTGCGATAGAGATTTCGCTTTTATAGAACAACGCAAAAAAGTAACTAAAGCATATGTACCCTCAGATCTCCACGCAATAGTAAAATCAGCAAGATACACTCCACCATTTAATATTATTTACATAACCCCAAACGGCATTTGTGACATAAAACAGTAGATGAATATATTAACACTACCAAGTTAAATATAAGTGAAGCTACACTGATAACAATCGAAGCGGCGAATCCTAGATTTATTAAGATTAAAACTGCATATTCCGATCTTCAAGGAGGGGTGCAAGTTAATGCTTTAAAAAAAGGGAAAGCTTTAGCTATTATAATGAAGCTTCCATCAGAGAGCAAGGTGTCGGAAAATAAAAAGGTATCTCTGCGAAGCATGGTTCCTTATCTACAAATTGCAGAACACCAACGTTTTTATAAACAACTACTTCATATCGAAGACAATGGATTGGAAGAACATAAGAAGAACTAAAATATATGTTATGAATGTTTCTTGAAAGAAAATGCAAATTTTTGTTAAGAATTATGTTTCGTTTTAAATGCGTATACTTGCTAAACCCCTTACTTAATAAAGTTTTCTGATTTTTATTTAGTTTTTATCAAAACTTTATTTTTGGCACTTAGGTCCTTTCTAATTTCCACTCTTCAATTTTGTATTTAGCTGGTACTAGTATTTAATTCTGAACTAGTTAATTTATGGTAGTCATTATCAAAAAAGTATGGCGCAATATTCATATGTAGAAAAATATATGATATCGTGTTACATACTATGTCTACGAAATTTCAAAGAAGCGGAACGAATGTATTTAAACAAATATCCAGAGAGCAGCCCCATAAAAACCACATTTAGGGACTTGTCAGTCGATTTAAGAGAAAATGGTGCATTTAAAAAGCCTGTAAATTCCCGTAAAAAACCTTGCAATGAAGAAAAAGCAAATAATTTTTATTAGCTGTGACGGAAAATCCAGAGATTTCTACACGACACATTGAACAAACAATTGGAGTGGCTCATTCTACTGCTCATTTTATTTTACAAAAAGAAAAAATTCGTCCATCTCAATTTAGAATTTGTCAGGGACTTCAACCAGGTGATTTAGCAAGACGCAGAGAGTTCTGTGAATGGTATACCAGGCAATGTGCAGACAAAGAACAATTTCCATATAAAATCATTTGGTCGGATGAAAATCAGGTGACCAATAATGGAATTTTCGACAGAAGAAACGCTCACTTGTGGGCGAAAGAAAATCGTAGCGTTTATAAAGTCCGTAGACACCAACGCTGTTTCGGTTTTAATATGTGGGGTGCAATATTCGGAATGCGAATAATAGGTCCATTTTTCTATAACGGGTCTTTAAATTCTGAACGCTACGTTTATTACATATGAAGTAGAAGCAGCTTTAGCTGATTTACCTCAAGCTGATATTAAAGATTATTGGTTTTTACAAGACAGTGTTCCGGCACATAATTCCAATACCGTCCAGGAATCTTTATCGGCAAGGTTTTCAGCAAGGACATATTCCAGAGTAAGATGGCCGCCAGAGCGATCCCCCGATATAACAGCTATTTTTTTTATGGGGATATGTCAAAAATTATATTTACCGACACAATGTTGAAAATGACAGCCAATTGCGGAACTTAGTTCTCTAAACATTTGAAAGTATTACGCCAAAAATTCTTCGCAATTTGTTGATATTAACTTATAATATTAAGAAACTTTATTATGGTCTGTGTAATAATCCCACGGGAAAGTTACTGCATCAACTTCTTGAAAATGTAGGTCTGTATTCAAAAATTTCATGATGACGTTCCATAAAAATTTCAAAACGCGATCAGACCATCAATGTATCACAGTGCTGAATTTGTAATAAAAAAACGCTTCAAAATCACTTTTCAAAATTTAAAACAGATAAATTGATGATGGCTATAAAACTAGGAAACGTCCGGAAAACTGACTATGTCATGCCAGTAGCAAGTTGCCATGATGAAGTGTTTGTATTTTTGCTCTAGCATTTAAATGGCCAGAAAAAAATGAAATATAAATTTCAAAATTTCAATTTTTTTCAAATATCTCAAAAACGAAAAAATCACACCATCCATTTTATTGGTTCCTTAATTACACAACTTTTTTCCTATATAACCGGAGTTGTATCTATTAGCATTTCCGAGATCCCCATAGTGAGAATCCTTACCTTCGACATAGTGTACAGGAACTAAAAACGACAACAAAGCTATAAAAGTGATAAATACTAGGGGCGCGTAAGTAAAAAAATTGCTTCCCTGGGCTTTTTAATGTCCAAAGAATGCTTTTTTTCATCGTAGATTATACCAAAAATAGTGCATTGCTGGTTAACACTCTTAAACTCACCTAATGCAGCAGTTGTGAGAAAGCTGTAATGCTATGCATGATTTTTCGTTGAAACTTTTAATAAAACAAGTGCTCTTTTAATATTTAAAAATTTATTTCAAAGTAAGTAACCTTATCCAACTCCTATAGTGACGCAAAGTTCTAAATTAATTATTGTCAGTTTCATTATCCAATAAGTCTTCATCCGAATCGGTATATTCTTCTGGCTTTTGAGCGTCTTGGACATTCCGCTGAATTCCCAAATCACCGACACTATATTTTAAAAATTCCATACGCCGACGACCATTTCGCTGACTGCGCCATTCCGATGAATTTCAATAGGGAACCATTACATCGAATGTAATCAAAACGTCGACGACCATTGTGGCTAACCTTACTGCTGGACTATTAAGTTGACAATTTGACCAAAGTTCCGAATGACCTAACCGTCAAATTACCAAAGCGCCGAATGACCAAACACTGAATTCCCAAAACTACGAATGCCCAAAATGGCGATACGATTATTTCATATGTCTGCAACACCGAAACTTAGTAGTATAGGAGCACTATATGCCGTCCTCAGTTTTTTTATAGCTTTCAATTAGGTAACTTAAAATGGAGTTAAAATAAATCTACGGAAAGATGTGTGGGTTATGTAGGTTTACAAGTGCGTGTAGATAAAATATCAATTCGCGAACAGGTCTGCCAATCCAGACAAATTTCTGATTGTACAGCCGTGTTATATTGTCTGGGTATGTCTCTATCGCTGCAGACGCATTTTGTCTTTACTTATATGAGCATTTACCCACTACACCAAGCACTATTTTGTTAACTACTATTACCTCAAATGCCTGGTATTGTGTTGTTGTGACGTGCGTAATTTGATTCCTCGTATTTAGTCCACATTTACAATTTTTTTTAATATTGTGCACATATACATAAGTGAAACCCGTATGTAACGCCATTGACTCTTGCATATCATTCTTATTATGTATTCTCTAATTAAATTGTAATTTTCTATTCTGTGTGTATGCATAATTATTTAACTCATGGCTGCATAGCCTTATTTACTTATTTCTATATTGAGATTAACTTATTAACATCATTATATAGATTTCATAAAAAATTGCGGCATCTAGCGGTATAGTTAGGATCTTATTGGCTAGAAGATAACCTTTTTCCAAAAATATGAAAAATATGAGAAATTGTATTACTACTGTTTGGTTAATGTTTTAAGCATCATCACATTGAATTTTTCAAAATGAAGGGAAAATGTACAGAAATAATTAAAAAAATTATTTAACAAGTAAAATTTAGATAAATTTAGACCGGGTGCGGTTTCGCGTAGATTCTCTTCCACGGTTCTTAAACGAACCGTTGTTGAACTGACGACGTTTCGGCAGAATCTCATTTGCCATTTTCAAGTATCTGTGTTCTGCTCCTGATAACTCGAACTGAACTGAGGTCCTCGCTGATGGTCGGCAGTATTTGTATGCTGACTTTCTTGGTCGATGCCCTGGTTATTGGTCGCTGTGCGTATACTTTTACTTCTACTTCAACAATGTGAGAAGAGAGGAACATCGTAACGCAATACAAAAAGACCACAAAATATCTTCACTGGCCCAACATGTAAAGGAAACCTCACACGCGATAGATTTCGACAACACAAAGATAGTAGCAAACATACAGTACCTATCACATCGGATTATCAGAGAAGCTAACGAGATGGAAAAACGACCACAAAATTTGAATTCACGAGACGACACTCAGAGATTGCCATCGACCTAGAAGCCTATTCTTAGGAAACACGCAGTCACGAACTAAAGGGAAAGGAGAAATCAGTTAGAGAAAGATGAAGAACAGGATACAGTAGAAGTGAAAGTGAAAATATCAGCACAACGAGCAATAATCAGGGCATCGACCTAGAAAGTCAGCATACAAATACCGCCGGCCATCAGCGAGGACATCAGTAGAGATCGAGTTACCAGGAGCAGAACAGGGAGGACTTGAAAATGGCAGATGAGATTCTGCCGAAACACCATCAGTTCAACACCGATTCGTGTAAGAACCGTGGAGGAGAATCTATGCCAGATCGAACACCAGCTTCGATATATATATATATATATATATATATATATATATATATATATATATATATATATATATATATATATTACATACAGTTGAAGTTTAATTATTTTTTTGTTTTTTTTTTAACATCTTTTTACAACGAAGTAATAAGCGGAGGAAATTTTGTATACAGGGGATTTTTATCACGCAGAATTCAAATATGACCTTAGTTCTTTTATTACTGATAGAGGGCGCCACATACAGGTTTCCATCATTTTCGACTGAAAAAATTTGTTTTCCCATCTTTTCTGCTTCAGAAACCTATGGAAGTCGCTACGACCAACGGTTTACGAGAAAAATACATCCGATGCATGCAAATTATTCAAAAGCACCAAAGTAACTTATTTGAAAAAACAATGACACTTAAACAATTAAATTTTAATAGCAACAATGAAGGGCAGTGATTAAAAAAAACATTACATTTTTAGAAGATGTTCAAATTGTTGTCCTTATACTTGAATACATTTTTCAATTCTTCTTCCTAAGGATTGACGGCATCTTTGAAATATTCTTGGGTTATTACGGAATCTATATGCGGATTCCATAATTCTTATCCATAGTTGCTCTTCATTATGTATTTCTACAGAATAAACATCATTTTTCATGAATCCCGAAAATGAAAAATCGAGGGGATTAAGGTGGGTACTATGAACTGGCCAAGGGTACAGGTCCTCCTCGACCAATCCACGTATTTACAAATCACCTATCCAAAAATTCCCTTGGCAATCGAGAAAAGTGAGCTGGCGCGCCATCATGCATGTAACGCATTCTACCAATAATAGCCAATGGAACATCCTCTGATAACGTATTTACTTCATTCTCCAAGAAATTTCGATACAGTTCACCTGTCAATCGATTGGGCAATTGAAATGGGCCAATTAAGTAATTGTCAATTATACCTGTCCACACATTAATAGAAAACCCATATTGGTGTCTTCTAATTACGGTTTGATGAGGATTTTCATCACTCCAATGGTGCATATTATGTAGGTTCAGAACACCATCACGACTAAAACCAGCTTCATCAGTGAACAAAATTGAAGAAAAAATATCGTGTCCTTGATTTTGCAACCATTCGTACAATTATGCACAAGGAAGATAGTCATGTTCTAATAGTGAATGAACCTTTTGGAAATGATACGGGCGAAGAAGTTGTTCATTAAAAATTTGTCTATCTGATTCACGATTAACATTTCGTACCGCTGAACTTGTTTTCCTGGTGCTTGTTCTCGGATTATTCTTAAAACAGTTTCTTCGTTTCGCGCAGTGCGACGAGTTCGGGAAATTCCACCATTAACTTTTGGTTTTTTAAAACAGCCATCTTCACCCAAACGCCTATGCACGTCAATAAATGTCCTATTATGAGGAATATGCCTTCGCCGTAACACATAATTATGTACCTGTATTCTTCAAAAGTGTAGTGAACTATTTTTGAAAGTAATTTTGAAAAATCAATAAGGGAATCAATGAAAAACTTAATCAAGAACACAAAACACCTCAAACAAGACAATAATATTTTGACAAGTGTCATAGATTTCGTTTGTTTTTTCCTAAATTTCCATCGCCTGTTATTTTCATCACTCCATACATATTATTTTGTGTTCCTAAAATGGTTCACTATACTTTTGAAGAATACAGGGACATGATTATGTGTTACGGAGATGCTCGGTCAAATTTCTCCAAAGCTCAAAGTATCTATCGAGAATTATATCCTTTAGGACAGGTTCCTAATGTTCGAACATTTATTGACGTACACAGGCGTTTGGATGAAGATGGGTGGTGAAGATGTCTGTTTAAAAAAAAGTTAATAGTGGGAGTTTCCAGAACACGTCGCACTGTTGAAAAGGAATAACATGAACACATTATTAGAAGATGTTTCATTGGACATTGTTGCAAGAGTGGACTTTATGCTTGATGGCAAGCCAGCTCACTTGAGGTGGATTTGTCGTGGGGGGCTTGTAATATGATCACTAGTCTTCAATAATAAAAGAACTAAGGTCATATTTGAATTCTGCGTGATAAAAAGCCCCTGTATACAAGATTTCGTCCGCTTATTACATCATTGTAAGAAGATATTAAGAAAAAAACAAAAAAATAATTAAACTTCACCACTCTATATCTTTTAAACGAAGGCGTTGCGGACCTAAGTTCTTAGGAACTTTTGTTCTTATTTTAGTGTCCTCTATCGCGTGGCTCTATGCATGGCACTTTTTTCTATGTCACCCTGTATATATATATATATACATATATATATATATATATATATATATATATATATATATATACACAGTGCGTTCAATATAATCGGACGCACTCAATAACTCTTTTGTATTGCGTTTCACAAGAAAGTGTTCAAATAGTTTTTTATTCATTTAAAAATACTCTATTAAGTGCTTGGTTTAGATAATTTTTTAAGCTTCCGGTTTGACTGGAAGCGCACATAGTTTTATTTTTTTAAATCACACTGTATATATATTTTTGCATTTTTGCATTGCCTATTTTTTTCTCAATACATACGTATAAAATTCTTATAGGGTTTTATAAAAAAAATTAGAGAAAAATGCCATCGAAAGTTTTTCAATTTTATTATATGATTAGAAAAATTAAACAAAATCAGTTATAATTAGCGAATAAATTGTTCAAAGTTGCCACCATTCTGTTCTAGACATGCTTCTAATCGTCGCCTGAGTTCATGGTTAGTTGCTTTTTTGATTTGCTGCGTAGTTAAATTAACACATGCAGCTGTAATTTTATTCTTTAAGTCTATAACATTTAAAGGTGGATCGGCATACACCACGGTTTTTAAATGACCCCACAAGAAAAAGTCTAACGGTGTAAGATCCGGTGATCTCGCAGGCCATTCTACCGGGCCGTTAGTTCCTATCCATCGTTCATTGATCGTTTGGTTAAGATATTCTTTTACTATCAACGCGTTGTGGGTTGGAGCTCCATCTTGCTGGAAATACAATTGTTGTCGCAGAAGCAGAGGAAACTCATCGAACATTGTTTGTAGCACGTTATCTAAAAATTCAAGATACCTATTGGCGTTTAGATTACCATCATAGAAATAAGGCCCTAGTAATTGGTTTCCAATTAAACCGCACCAAACATTAGTACCCCATACGGTTTGATGGTTAGTTTCCATTGACCAATGTGGATTTTCGTCAGACCAATAACGATTGTTTTGTTTATTAATAACTCCATTATTTGTAAACTTGGATTCATCTGTCCATAAAATATGATCTAAAAATAATGGTTTGTGATCACATTGCTCAACTATCCATGCAATCAAAGTTAATCTCCGATCAGAGTCTTGAGGCCGCAAGTGTTGAACCAAATCGACTTTATACGGCAGCATTTTGAATTTTTTTAATGTCCTGTGAATTGAGCCAACTGATACACCTACTTCTTGCGCTACATGTCTAATAGATGACCGTGGATTTACTCTAAAATAACCCAATATTTGTACTTCAATATCTCCGGTCAAAACATTTCTTTGTTGTTCTAAATTCTGATAATTTACTCCTGGTAATGTTCCACGCATTCTAAGCGATTGTTCAATGTTTCGTATGTAACTTTGGGAAGGATGGTATCTATTGGGATATCTTTGTGCGTATAATTCTACCGCTCGTCGAGAATTACGTTTACGTTTACATTCACCGAAAATTAACAACAGGTCAACTTTTTCACTGTTATTCATTTTAAACAATTATTTCGATTAAAATCAAATTAAACTTTTATCTGATTGTTAATTGCAATAAACGAAAAAACAATTGCGATGCGATATTGTTGACGTACGCTGCCTACGGTTTTGTTTGATTCTTCTAATCGTATAATAAAATTGAAAAACTTTCGATGGCATTTTTCTCTAATTTTTTTTTATAAAACCCTATAAGAATTTTAGACGTATGTATTGAGAAAAATAAGCAATGCAAAATGCAAAAATATATATACAGTGTGATTTAAAAATAAAATTATTGCGCTTCCGGTCAAACCGGAAGCTTAAAAAATTATCTAAACCAAGCACTTAATAGAGTATTTGTAAATGAATAAAAAACTATTTAAACACTTTCTAGTGAAACGCAATACAAAAGAGTTATAGAGTGCGTCCGATTATATTGAACGCACTGTATATATATATATATATATATATATATTACCACCATACAAGTTATAGTTCAGTACTACATTCGTTTCTTTCCACAAGATACTGAATTACCTACAAAGATTACGACATCACTTTTAACAACAATCACTACTCAAAACATAGTGGTCTACTAAAAGGAGGTTGTAAACAAGGTATAATCGTCGGTCCATCAGGTTGCGGAAAAACAAATGTTATGATTACCTTATTAGAACATCCAAATGGTTTAAATTTTGAAAATGTTTATGTATACTGCAAATCTTTGTATCAACCCAAATACCAGTATCTACGAAATTTACTGGCACCTTTAAAAAATATCGAGTATTTCGAATACAGTGATAACAGTGACGTTACATCCCCTAGTGATTCACGTAAAAATTCAATAGTGATTTTTGATGACGTAGCATGCCATAAACAGAATGAAATAAGGGATCATTTCTGTTTTGGCAGACACCAAATCAATGATTGTCTCGATCTGTGCCAAACGTATTCTTCTATTCCAAAACAGCTTATACGTGATAATGCGAATCTACTAGTTCTGTTTCAACAAGAAAACACCAATCTTAAGCATGTGTATGATGATATGGCATTTGATAGATTTAAGGACCTGTGTTTCTGTTGATGACGTGACAAATTTGGATTTATTGTGATGGATAAAGAGAGTGATGTTAATGCAGGCCGTTTCTGTAAGGGATATGACTGTTACATTGCATTGTAAATACTGCACTTAGTACAATACATTTTGCGCGCTCGCAAGAGTGTGCAACAAAAATATGCTAGTTTAAAGGAAGACTTACAGAGCGTGTAATGGAGGCGCATTTTAAACCTATAACACAAGCATTGAAACAATTGATTACTAAACAAGATGGTTCTTTCGTCAAAGCAGAACCCTTTACACCAGAATTCGGAAAAACTGAGCCTGTTGCACATGAAAAGGAAGTTTTTTTTACATCATACCCCTAAAACATTTGAAACTCGGAGGACACCATGTATTTTTGTTCCTGACGCCATTCCACAAGTTTTAGAGGAAACTGTGATTGCTGATACCACCCATGATGACGAGAGGGAGATTCATACTTCACAACAATTGAAATCAGAACTGTTAGCTGCTGGATCTCAACCGGCCTTTGAAGAGTACCTTAGTCAGTATGAAGGATTAGCGAAATATCATGTGGAAGGTATATTTAGAGATCCCGAAGACAAGTATGATTTAATATACGGAGAAATTTTTTATTGATGATGCTGAACTAGACTTTGTTGGAGATAATTTTCGTATCGCTCTTCCTGATGGATCATCATTAGATTACGATGGAACTCCGGGATTATATGAGCTGTTTAAAAAAGCTCCTAGGGGATACAAAAAAAGTGATCTGCAATACAATAACATATTGCGCCGCACAAATGCTGTCCGACGTAATTATAACCCAGATGACCAAATCCAAGGCACTAATAGTAGGAAATACATTGAGATCATTAAACCAATACTTCAACCTAAAAAGGACCCGCTACATCAGCTATTGCACCTCCTGCCACAAGATCTCGCACAACTTCTGTCTCCAAAAGAGGGGGTGGAATGCAACTATTACGATATAATAACAGAGCGATTGAGTTTGTACCTTGGAATGATCCGAATAAATTAGTGGATTGGTTTCGGGAGTTATTGGAATCAATGTCGGCAGGAAATACTAGCAATCACAACGAAATAATACATATAATTGACGAATTACGTAAATCGAAAGTAATAAAGTAGGATCTCTTGTTATAAACCTATTACTATATTCATTTCATTTTATTGTTACAACGACCATCACTATACGTACGACATATGCAGCACTTCATTATGAAAATTTCATTTCTTTCTCTGCAATAACCATTAAAAAGAGAATTAGTATCCCTACTGGTATAATTGACACCTATACCTTTCGCTGTAACGAGGGTACCATAGTGTATTGCAAGTGGAGTCATCCAGGTCTCCAGCTAAACATAAATGATAAAAAGTTTGCGCTTGCTATCGATGTAATTGGTCACCACATAACCAGGAATGCCGCATTTAAACTAACTATACCAGAGTTTATACAGTTTGCAACTCCCACGATGTTCCATGTAGAGCTCGTAGTATAATCCAAATTGATAAAATGAGTAAAGCTGATGTTGAAGAACTACACAAGCCAGCAAGAAGAAATTTTCCGCGGCGTTGTGTGGTACTTAAAGGTTTAAATGATCTATTTCAACCTGATTTAGTAGAAATGATACCTTATGCTCGGGTAAATAAAGGATTTCGATACATTTTAGTAGTAATAAATGCATTTTCTAAATATGTCTGAACTTATCCCATCAAACGCAAGAATGGCAAACTAGTTGCAGATGTAATGAATAAACTTTTGTCCGGTTTGCAATGGACGCCTGCACATATACAATCTGACATAGGAACGGAGTTTTATAATGCTGAATTTAAAAAAGTAATGAAAAAATTTAATATTAATCATTATAGCAGTTATTCAAACTTGAAGAGTAGCATAGTTGAACGTGTAAATCGCACTCTTAAAGCAATAATGTGTAAAACATTCAGTATGCAAGGTACCTATAAATGGCTATCAATATTACCTCAATTTGTTGCGGATTATAGTTCAAGAAATCATAGAACCACCGGATATATACCTATAGGTGTAACGGAAAAGAACGCTACCTCTATTTTGAAACATTTAAAACGTCATAAAGTTCTTTAGCGTAAGACGCTAGCGGATTATGTACGTATTGGAAAATACAAAAGCATATTCTCTAAGGAATACACGCCTAATTGGAGTTATGATGTCTTTCGAATAACAGCAGTGAAACGTTCCAGTCCAACTACCTACACATTATGTGATAGTCGAGACGTTTCTATGAACAGAACTTCAAAGTGTTAAACATCCTGACATTCACCTAGTTGAACGTGTAATACGACGTCGAGGAAATATGTATCTCGTTAAATGGTTAGGGTTTGATAATTCTCACAATTCATGGATTTCTAACAAAGACATTATCTAATATGCTCTGTACGATTCCTTTTATATGTTGTAAGTAATTAATAACTCTTTTTTTATTTAGAATTTTTGTATTTATTATTAATACATACAATACTATACACTACTAAAGCGTTTCATAAATACGTAATCACTATGTTGCTTTTCCAGGACAGCTGAAATTATTTTACTACTCTCTTCTATTCTTTTCCTAAAGTGTGCCGAGTCTCTAGGTAACTGATCTCATTCTCCTTTTCGCTCCCGTTCTACTACATCGTGAACTACGTTTTTGAGCTCATTAATGCAGACCCCCTTCACTTGTCGTTTTGTCATCTGTTGAAATATAATTCGGTAAATGACATTCTATTTCATGCACATATTGTTCCAAAGATATTAAGGTCTTCTATTAATCGTTTAATACAACAAATGCACTCTACACCATCGTCATGCGATTGAAAATATTTCTCACACAGACGTATTCCACTACCATACTTATAAGCTAGACTATCTAAATAGTCATCACTAAACGTACTCCGTCCATACACTTTTTCATGTTCAGCATCAAATTCTAATGATTGAAATTGACATATTAGTCTTTGCACTGAATTAACGCAATCTACGGCCTTACGCCACGACTCTGCACTATAACATCCACATATTGACTAAACATTTATTATTATCCCTATTCTCGATATATTCATTACCCCACTTATTACATAACGCCTTTCCTCAACTTCTACCTCAATATCAATTTTACGCTTGGCAAATTCTATAATTTCCATAACACAAGCTACATTAAGACCAAATATATCTTGTAATGGAATTATTAACCTGCGTATGTCAACATCAGGCATTTCCGCTGCCGCGTATATTATTTTATTATAAAATGCAGGAAATTCCATACTAGGTACTAAATCCAATCCGAAACTGGCTATCTTAAGAAGTCTCCATGACTGTTCTATAGACTCCCATCCTAAATAGATTTCTGATTCTTCACAATCAGAGATGCGTATAATTTTCTTCTTCTTAACAGTTTCATACGATATCGTTTTCCAACCCATCTTTCTAGGTAGCCATGTCCCTTCAGGTGTGTAGAAATAATTTGTAATTATCCCTTGATTGTCCATAAGTATGCGCCATTCCTGCATATCAAACAACACTCCATTAGTTTTAGATCTACCAAGTTCCACGACAGGTGACAGACCGACACTAACATACTTCGATTTACTTTTATTTAAAAAATACTGCATATTGTTAATTAAAATATCACAACATCCACTTGAATTTTATAACACTCACAATCTTCGCCTTTTCTACCGCTTGCCGTAATATGTTCTCCATTACATACAATACTGGTTTCACATGTACTCCCTCTGCATTTATATCCTACTTTCCCCACCATTTCTCCCGTCAAGGTTACCTGCTTCACCTTGCCTGCCACACTGCACGTTACTTCAGCAATCCTACCGGTTCAAGGCCTTCATTCACGCCGTTTCTGCAAGGTTGGCAGGATCTCACCAATCACTTCAAGGATGTCTCCTTTACCTTTCCGGTCCCCACATTTTCAAGGTTCCTACAATTACTATGTCCTCCCCTTCTCGCGTTTACCACTTTTCCACGGTTATGCTATTCAAGGTTCACACAACCTCAAGGTCCAGTTCTTCTTCAAGGTTAACTATACATACACTTCTTTCTTTAAAAGTAGGGGTTACTACACTTATACTATCGTGTTATTTCCAACAGTGTCAGTATGTGTGCTATCCCAGTACAAAACAATTGGGATGATAGGGAGTACTACCAACCATTATCACTTTTTAATCTGAGTGTGCGGCGAGCATAGGAAATAATTCCAAACTGGGTGCAATTTGAAAAAAAAGGGAATACTGCCTTCTACGACATTAGAAGCGCTAAAGAATACATTTGAAGATGTGCAGTGGAATACTGAATGGTTTGCCAACCTAGACAAACGAATCAATACTTCTTCCATCATGCCTTCATGGGCAATCTGGAATATTATTCACACACATTTGCCCTCCATACTCGTTATCATCTTGCTGGCCATATGCATTTATGTTATGACTGCTACAAAGCATTGCAACCAAGTGAATACCGAATTATTGACGCAATTTACCACATGTCACATCAAGAATATTGGTGCTCATCATGTAGAGCGTCCCTAACAATGCTGCACAAGGTATATGAAGATGATTCATGCATACTCTTCGGTGAAGTGTATTATTTAGACAATTAGTTTTTTTTGTACTGTATATATTGTATGTAATAAATTATTTTCTGTTAGTGTATTACTGTGTTCTACGTTGAGAAGATGTGTGACGTGACTCCAACCTTTTATTATCCTCAGTATTACAATTGTTTCGATAAACGTTTACTTACGTATCGAACATGGTCTGAAGTTCACTCACCTTCATCGCTTGCAACAGCGGGGTTCATTTCCATTTCTTTAGACGACACAGTTGAATTCTTTTGTGTGGAGTTCGAATAAATCAATGGCGGTCATCTGACATTCCGCTACAGGAACACCACCGATCGGCACCACTCTGCACGTACGCTCAATTACTTGCACCACGTCCACGCAGGTGTAATGATACAGAAGTGGAAAGGACCTTTTACACTTGTACTAAATCAAAATGTTTTATTCCTAGAGAAAATCATATATCTGAATAGTGTACTAATTACATTTGTGCAAACGAGTACAACAAATAAATATATTAGCATATCATTATCTTTTTTTAATTGTGTTTTAAGTGTGGTATCGAAGAAGTGTAAACAATTACATGTGCAAGCCTTGAAAAAGTGCGATGGCTATCTGAGTAGTGGGGTGCGCAAATAGCCTTGAGAATGTGTTGAATGTTAATGACCTACGCATGTTGTTTCACCTTAGAGCTATGGTAAACTTAGAAATGTTCAATCTTGGGAAAGTTGTGTATAAACATGGCCTACTTATTTTGCGACCTTGAGCCTGTAGGACCTTGAAATTGTGGTAACCTTAGAAATGTGGGACATTGGAATCGTAGTGTGTTCCAAAAGTCTCCAATCTTACCTCTTCTATATATATATATATATATATATATATATATATATATATATATATATATATATATATATATATATATATATATATATATATATATATAAGTGCGTTCGTAAAGGAGCGCATAAATTCAATTAAATTTCGAATTGGAGTTTAGGAAGAAAACGTTCGAACCCGTCGATTTTTATTTTCAATTTAGAATTTTTTTTACGTAAAAGTTAAATATACAGGGTGTGTCAAGAAAAAGATATCACGTGATCGACATTTTTAAATATCAACCCCCATTTTTTATCGCAGAATTAGAAAGGAATTCATTGTATCCCAAACTTGCGTCCGCGGGCGATACCTCCCTTATTTGATGAAATAGGAGAGCAAAATATTAAAGTGTAGTAGAAAGAACTGAGGCACATATTTTAAACTTATCTTAGGTTATACAAGGTGTTTCATTTATACAGGGTGAACTAAACATTGATTTTTTTTAATAGGACACCCTGTATGTCATTTCAAAGTTTGATTCAGCACACTTCGGCCATTCTTTAAATATAGGTTTGATTATGTTTAAAAGATGTGGTCATTTTGAAGAAAAAATTGTACCTAAATGGATATCATGTATTATTTCAAATAAGAAATATTCAATGACTTTTTTAATCAAATATATTTTGATACACACACAACTTTTTGAGGTTAGGCTTGATTTAGTTGTAAAATGACTCCACTAATTTAAATTAACAATCTGACAATAACCAAGGCAATTATCAAATGATTTGTGAACTTTGTCGGTATCATCTGCGGTAATGTTTCTAATTTCTTGTTGAATTCGCGTATACTTTACTTTTTAAGTATCCCCACTAGAAGTAATCTAGAGGATTTAAATCTGGCGATCTGGCTGGCCACTTAATTGTCCCTTCTCTATCCACCCAACTGGATAGATAGTTGTTTCGCCTTTGCGGATATCGTTTTTGTTCCTGAGTTCTCACTTTGAATAATCTACTGCTCTTTCCTACGTACGTTCTGTCGCATTCGCTTGGTGGCTTGTATACGCAATTCTTGTAATTCTGGTCTTCAATGTGTGGTTTGGTTTTGGTTAGTATTCCTATGAGCGTTTTTACCGTTTTAAAGATAGTGTGTATCTTGTATTTAGTGCCTATCTTTCCTATTTCGTCAGAGGCACCTGATATTATCGCTGTGCATTTATGTTTTTGTTCTTCGGTTACCCTTTCCCTGTTTAGGTTAGGTGTTGGATTGGGGTAGTCAGTTTTTTTGAAAAATCGAAACGTCGCGATAACTGGAAGCAGAGAGCAAGAGAGAGTCGATTTTGTTCATTTTTTTTTTCATTTCGAAAAAAAATTTTCTGATTTTCTTTTCCTGAATAAGCTCATATTTTATTTAAAACTTTGAAAGGCAATCTCGTCCCAAATAATGAACCGATTTTGACGATTTTTTCCTCGGTTCGTTTCGACGAGAGGAATCTAAAAATACCAGTGTAGCTCCCCATTTCCTTCAACTTCTATATTTTCGTATATAAATCGAGAATTCTAAATACGAAGGTGGAATAAGCGACAGTCAATGCCGCCCGTTAAGATACATCGTTTAGCTTTTAAATGGTATCACTATCTTTAAAAATACAAAAGCTATCAGCATTTATGTGAATTTTAAAAAATTTAAACGTCGCGAAATGAAGCCGATAGTGAAAAACAGAGTCGATTTTATTCATTTGAAAACAAAAATTCTTTCGGATGCTTTCCGGAATACTAAGTTTAGATTTTAACGTTGTTTTCTTTTTCTTTTTTCGGATCGTCTTGTTTCGAGCATATTTTTTCAGCTCGTTCGTACTAGCATCTTGCCGGCACTCCTTTGACTAGATTGGAATTGTAGTGTAGGTACCCCCCCGTGTGGGTGAGTTTTCTGCATACATGAAAATGTTGTTACTTCTGTGTACAAGTACATCCAGGAATGTCAGTTTTGGTTCCGACTCCAATTCCATTGTAAATTTGATGGAGGGTACGCGGCTATTTAGATGATTTAGGAATTCATCCAGCTTATTCGTGCTGTTTGCCCAAATTATGAAAGTATCGTCTACGTATCTAAACTGCATTCTTGGGTTTTCCGTGAGTTCGGATATCGCTTGATCTTGGAAGTGTTCCATTTATATGTTGCTCACTATGGGTGATAGTGGCGAACCCATCGCCATCCCACGCTCTAGTTGGTAGAACTTGTCTTCTACTTGGAAGTATGCTGTTCTAATGCAGATTGTCAGTAGTTCCATAATTGTGTTTACCAAGAGTTGCGTGTGTTTGTGTAACGTTTCATCCTTTTCCAGTCTGTCCCTTATGATGGTTAGTGCTTTGTCGGTGGGAACATTTGTGAATAGGTTCGCGATGTCGAAGCCTTCCAGTATTTCTTCCAAGTTGGGTTGGAAGTTTCTGATGGTTTCCACGAAGTGCTGCGTATTCTTGAGCATAGACTCGGTTTTTCCAGATATAGGTGTGACCATGCCTAACACAGTGTGCTAATGGATAACGAGGGGAATTTTTCGAGCTCACAATTGGTCTTAGAGGAATTTGTTCTTGTGGATATGAGACCACAGTTACAAAACTTAAATATGGAAGCTAAACGTAGTTAGTAGCCTAAAATTTTATGGGTGTAAATGAAATATGAATGTCAACCCTTAATAACTTTATAGACACAGTATAGTTAAAAATAGATTCGTATATAAATGAACTACTGCTTAATGCGGTCCTGTTTCTATAAATTTAAAAAACAGCTATTATTTAGGCGTTTCGGACCTGTGTAGGGTAATCTGATCATTTTAGTGTTATTCAATAATAGTAATAATACGTACAGTTGGGGCAACAAAAAACGGGACACTACGGTTTTACAAGTTCAATGGGCATATCTACTTTAATTAGTAACTGACTACTTAATTTTATTATTGAGTAATCCCAACACCTTAGATTACTAATAATAATGACAGTATGGCAGATAAGGGTTTTGAATAATTACTTATTTCTGATTTCTAAATATTCTTGTGTTCCGTTTAGTTTAGTTTAATAGTATTTCTACTATAGCGAGAGCAGTCGGTAGTGGCAGACGAAGAATATCTACACCAGCTGAAGACGAAGAATTAGTTGCTTATGTAAGAGATCATCCTTTTACGAGCTACAGGGTTGCTAAAAATGAAACAGTATTTACTGCATGTCGTGCAACGGTTCGGGCTAGATTAAAAGAAGTTGGAATAAAACAATACGAAGCGGCCACTAAAGAACTATTAACAAATGATAACAAAGGATGTCGTTTAGAATTTGCCAGGCGATATATCAACGAACCCTTGGAGTTTTGGAGTCGAGTTATTTTCAGCGATGAAAAAACTTTCAGTAGCTCTAACAATCGACCTCTAAAAGTATTTCGACCGGCTAGAACCCGATGCAAAACAAAATATGTTAATTTTAAAAAAACGTAGTGGTCGTTTTTCTGTAAATGTTTGGGGTTGGGTAAGCCATCGTGGGCCAGGAGTTTGCTGGATAATTGACGGGCGCATGAATTCCGAAACATATTTAGACATACTGGAAACTATCATGACTCCTTCTGTTCAAGTTTTATATGGTGAAGAACACTACATTTTCCAACAGGTAAGTTAAGATATGAATATTATCTTATTTAACTTTTGAATTTTTACTGTGGTTATAATGAATTTATTGTTACAAAGATAATGCACCTATACACACGTCACGGAGAGTCCGAAATTGGCTTCAGGAAAACAACGTTCGTTTGTTACCGTGGCCAGCAAAAAACCCAGATCTCGATATCATTGAAAACGTTTGGGCTTTGGTCACAAAGACAATTCAAGACCAACAAGGACTACATTTCATTGCCCAAAACTGTAGCTCATAAAAGGATGATCTCTTACATAAGCAACTAATTCTTCGTCTTCAGCTGGTGTAGATATTCTTCATCTTACTACCGACTGCTCTCGCTATCGTATGTTGGACAGTCCATTTTATTCGCACTCGTCCAACAGTAGATCGCGACACATTTAATAATCGCGAAATTTCGCGAACACTTTTACCACTCTCTAACTCAGCAACGATACGAGCTTTTAAATCGATGGTAGTATGAACAGGCATTTTAGAAGGAATCCTAGAAATACTATTAAACTAAACTAAACGGAACACAAGAATATTTAGAAATCAGAAATAAGTAATTATTCAAAACCCTTACCTGTCATACTGTCATTATCACTAATAATCTGAGGTGTTGGGATTAATCGATAATAAAATTAAGTAGTCAGTTACTAATTAAAGTAGATGTGCCCATTGAACTTGTAAAACAGTAGTGTCCCGTTTTTTGTTGCCCCAACTGTACATAACATTACATATTCGAGGAAATTTTTTATTTTGGTACGTTACTGTTTAAATAGGTACAATGTAATGCATGTATATAGTATGTAGTGAGTATATAATGAGTAAAATTCCCTCCGCAAACCTTTGGAATTTCTCTACTGATGGACGCCTGATTATCTCGCAACCTGAATATCATAGCGATATGAAGCTATAGTAAATTTAATCCCACAAGAAATTTAAATTTGTGAACTTTGTTACTTTAAATGTTAGAATTGCTAAATAATCTTTGACAAAGATTATAAAATGATCAAAGTTGCCTTCATAGAGCGGGATGACAACCATTCAAAACTGTTATCGAATCTACATCTAGCTTTATTTACGGCATAGAGATATTGGGAATATCAATAAAAACGTGTATAAGAAGTAGGGAGTTACAATGTTTTCCCCTAAGTACAATTTTAAATGGTATGAGCTCCAGTAAGCCTTTTAAACAGGCAATTGATGAGCTAAATTTTACTGGTTACACGAAATGTATCTGTCTTGGTTATACCTTTAGTTTATTGAAATCTTGATTTTATCCTTAAATAATTCCGAGTATCCTTGCTTCACAGGAGCTCAAAGTTCCTGTCGACCAGCACCTTTTCTGTTAATTTTTATATCACAGCGCGCCTATTTTGTTTTACACTCTAACCTCCCCTTCCGTCTTTGATGCATATTTATGTGCTTGGCACTTATTTTTTATAGTAAACTAATTATTAATTTTATTCTATTGTTTGATATCACATTGTTGAGGACTTGCAATGAAATCATACCGTTTCTTCATTACAAATTAAATATCCAGAGTCAAGAACCATGTGAAACCATTCCCATAGATAAGTTTAGAATAGGACCTAATGTAATTAGTTTAGGATTAGTTTATATCCAAATCCCTTTCAAGGGTAGTCGAGTTGTGCAAATTCAAAATTCAACTGTATGCGTCATTAAAAAAAAAAAAATAGGGTTCCTGTATGTGGTTCGATTTGGACCAAAGAACAATAAGGTTCTTCTCCTGCCGTAGGAACAAATTTAACAAAAAGTTTTTCAGTTAGAATTACTGGGCCTAAGTAAAACAAGTAAATAGGATGTAAGACAATGAAAACAATTAACTCTAATGTAAAGTAAACAATCATTTATGTCAATAGAACAAATTCATTTTAAAAGAAAGTTTATCAACCTTTACAAGGTATCTGCAAATTTTCAGAATTGCACTTTGGCAAAACGTAAAAGATGTTCCTTGTTTGACACATTGTGAACTCAAAGAACACTTCAGGTATCTTCTCTGCCGTAGACATTATTAAAAGCAAAAATTGATAATTAGGCATTACTGTTCCAACTAACGTAAAACGTAAAATGTCACATATTAAAACTTAATTACTACGTAAATGTTTTTAACTAATTCATTAGATCTAAAAGTCTTAAATTTTCTTTTAAATTTTCACATGAGCGCAATTGATCACCTATTCAAGGTATTCAATATCAGATATGTACTTTGGCAATCTTCTTAAACATCTCCCTCTTGTTGACCATCTCGTCTGACTCTGCACTCTCATCTTCATCTCTTCTTCTCTTACACATCTACAACCATAATTCCTGATTCATCCTTGCAACGTTTCTAATCTCCTCTACTGTCACATTCTCTACTCCTTCTACTAAATTTTCTTCAATCTTAATCTTTAAAAGACTATTCCTTCTCTAAATCTCTTCATCACTGCAATCCAATCTCTCAGATACTTTTCTTCCCTATTCTTCTCATTTATCTTTCTTTTATTTTCTTTCATTTTCCTTTGCTCTCTCCTCTTTCTCCCTCTTTCTATTTTTCTCTTTTTCTCTCTCCCTCTCTTTCTTTTCTCCTTTTTCTTTTCTCTCTTCTTTCTCTCTCTCTTTTTCTTTTCCTTCTTTTTTTCTTTCTTTTTTCCTTTTTTTTTTTCCTTTTCTTTTTCTCTCTTTTTCTTTTTTTTCTTTTCTCTTTTTTCTCTCTCTTTAGCCTGTCTTCCTAGGTCGCAGGCTAACACAGTTTCCTATGTTTTGTCTTAAAAGCTAGAAATAGGTCCCTTATTAGAATACAATTTCAAATTTCTCGCAATAATTAATCAGAATATAAACACTTAAAGACAAATTCAAATTAAAATTAGCCGCCAAGGGACCAGGGGCTAAAACCCGAAAGCAAGTTAGGAAGCCCTATGTCTGTCTTATGAGTTAGGATTAGGTCTCATTATTGTAATACAAGTTCAGATTTCCCCTCATAGATGGCGTGACAAACAAATTCAGATTTTTGGTTGAGGGGCGAGGGCCTGAGAGTAAGTTGCAGCCCTACATCTGTCTTACAAGTTGGCATTATACCCCTTATTATAATACAGGTTCATATTTCCAGCCATAACCTGCAGATACTTAAATACAAATACAAACTCAATTTTTCCGCCATTGCGGCCTCGACAAGGGACAAAGCCCCGAGAGCATGTTGCGCAGGCTTACACCTGTCTTACAAGTTAGCATTAGGCTCCTTATTATTATAATAACATTCAAATTTGCTGGCAAGAGTACCACAACAATATACGAAGGCCTACGAACAAGTTGCGATGACGACAAGGGGAAAAGACCCGAGAACAAGTTGCGACACCCTACACCTGTCTTACAATCTCGGTTATGCTTGGGGAGGGTTGGAGTGGAATCACCGAAACAGCCTTCGCCGAAAGCCTGGCGTCGCGAAATTTTACCTATACGAGATATGATATCTCAAAGATCTGCCGGTCATAACTCAAAAACCTTCTTTCGACAGTTCATCCGAGACAGAACCTGTATGTAAAGCCGTCGTATGTGATAGCATAGCAGGCCCTTATCGGTAAACATTCAAAGATTAAAAGAGGCCGATATACTTAATTTGATTGTAACAATTTATTTTGACCGAGGTAATTCAGCAAAGATAGAGCTTGTATGCTGCATAGAGGCAAAATCTAGCTTAAAGCAGAAGATGCAAGCCATTTTTTTTTCGGAGTATACACCACTATATTGAAAATGCAGTCTTGTGTATTAAAAAACATCCTACTGATTCGGAGTTGGATAAAGAAAGATGTATGCGGTACAGCTTCAGGGGCAAAGAAGAATTGAAAACCTATGTAGTATTTCAAGGTAGCGTGGGGAACTTAGCTAATATTTAAGAATAATCCCATATCTGTGTAATACTAATGGTAAAATAAAATATTAGACATTAGCCCTTGCGTGTATTTAAAGTACAATTACTAACGGGTGAACATTATTATGAAGCAGCATCAGGGTAATATTAGATGTTTTACTAGTTAATAAGCTATAATCGCTCAAGATGAAGTGGATGAAGAAAATGCATCTCAGATCCTTGATGGTGATGTGTATTATGCAGTAACGGCTTTTTTTAAATATTTGTAAGACACATTGATTAACACGACGTTGACTACTGATTGATACTTTCCAATTCATAACTGCATTCCATAATCATGTAGGTGAAATCATTTTAAAATGTTATAAATAACAAACATCGTTTTATATATAAATTCATATAAAGTGGCTCTAAGTAGTGTGCCAAAGTGAAAGGTGAATACGGGCTGCAGTAAGTGTGATAGAGACAATTAGGTTTGTAGATTTTACATTCTCAAATTACTTACTTAATGGAGGGAAAACCAATAGCCAGTTTTATATCAACTATCCATAAGTATAAGTATAAAATTTTCAATATGTAGTTTAGTTCTCCAGCGCAGTTATTATTAGAACAATCGAGAGTAAAACACATCTGAAGATATGCGTATTATTTTTTAATATGTGTTTTACTTGATATTGTTCACAAAAATGCCAATACACATTTTAATGTGTTATTATAGGGGGAGACTGTCATAAAACCAACCAACTCTGCATCAGCTCTTATTCTACCCGATCTCTACCCATTTATTTAGTTAATTAGAAAAAGGTGAGAGTGTTACGCTATTTCTTTAATTAATTAATAGCATTATGCGGTACGTATTTGTTGGTTTTAAACTTCGTAGTTATTGATTTGCCTATAAAAATAAACCGTTAAACCTTCTGTCTTTTATTTCCGTTATAGCACTTTGGTATTTTGAACTGTGGTTGATTTTGAGCAAGCAAACTGTAATTAATTAAACCAAATCAGTTTTTGAACTGTAAGCTGGTTCCGCAAACTGCAAGGCATGGTTTATTGATTTTGGTTGATTGGTTAATTGAAATTGATTTGATCGAGCATAATTTGTTTGAGATTCATCCGCTTAATTAATTAATTGATTTGTTTGTGTGTGAGAAAGAGCCGAAAGACAGAGAGAGAGAGAGAAAGAAACGGATAAACGAGAAAGAGAGAGAGAAAGATAGAGGTGTGCATGATCAACTTCTATTACAGAAAACACTCGCTAGTTTAAAAATACACAACTAGATAACGCTAAAAATCAATTTTAACTCAAAGGGGGCTAAGACAAGGGACGCAGACCCTAACACACGTTCTTATACCTGTCTTACAAGTTAGCATTAGGGCCGCCTGTGATGCAATTACGAAACATTCAATTTCATTCCATTTCGATAGAATAAGTAAAACACATTTAAAAGTTAAACTAGTTAAATTACTTAGTATGCAAACATGCAATAACAATTATTACAATATAAATAGACCAATGTACTAAAGGAATTGTAAAGTCATGCATTCTTATCAACACACTTTTCACTATTATAAATAGAAGTAACTAGGTAAAACTAGAACAGATTGTAAACAGATACTATAGGTATCGGTAAGAGTAGTACTGAAACGATCTTGTCGTTAAGTACATCATTGTTAATTTGTGCAATAAATAATATATCTAAAACATGTGAGAATAAATATTAACACCACTCTAACCTTAAACAAACACCAATTGGGGTTAAATACTACACACCTTATTAGAATACAAATTTTTATAACGGGAGGCGAAGTCATACACCTGTCTTAGAAGATTAAGCTAGTACCCACATACAATTATACAAAGGGGGCCACGATAGAGGCCAAGTCCCAAGAGTTAGTTTCTGCACTTGTCTTATAAGGTTAGGACCCCATACCATTTCCAACCAGGGGGCGACAGGTGGCGAAGGCCCGAGAACAAGCTTTGAAGATCTACACGTGTCTTACAAGTTAGCATTGGGGCCCTTTAATAGAACATTGTATGCGCACGCATTTTCCTACCTTCCAGGGGCTAAACTGCCAAAGTGGCTCTTAATACAACCAAATTAGGGTGAAAATTCCATCAAGGGGTTAAAAATGACCACCGAAAAGAAGCCATAAAAAAAGGTTCTTAACACACAGTGTTGGGTAAGATCCATTTATTTAGGATCTAGATACAGATCCAAACACATTTTTAAAAACTGATCTAGATAAAGATCCAAGATCCGTACGTAAAAATGGATCTAGGTAAAGATCAAAGATCCTTGAAATGGGATCTAGATCTTTTATAAAGATCCGACATTCCTAAAATTGTTTCGAGATTGTTCTAATTATTAATATTATCTTTAATTGCTAGTATTGCTACTGATGAGTAGTACTCCATTCATGATCATTTTCATGTAATACAAATATTAGTCCGTAAGGTTAAATTATTAAGAAAATAATATACAAATATAATTTTTATACGTTTTTATTGAAAACTGACATTAATTATTTAACGCACTACAAATTACAAAATTAGTATTAGGTACACATTTACACTTGCAAGTTGCAATGTTAATTGTTAATTTAACTTAACACATAGTTATACAATTATAAGGATAAGGACATGTATCTAAATTATTATAAGTATACTTTACATAATTACATTTCATTATCTAATTTTATTTTATTTTGTTTTAAAATTAATAGCATCTCTAATATATCATCATCTAATCTATTCCTACGAGGAGTTAAAATTAGTCCACCCATACTAAATATCCTTTCAACGGGGGCAGATGAAGGAAGTATAGAATTATATTTTAAAAAGATTTCTTTTATAGCGGGATACATATTTAATTGCTCATAGTTAGTGCTTGTGTCTTTAAAATAATTTGTGCATTCTGAATCAAATGTTGTTTGCGATTGAGTATTTATTTTTAAAAAATCAAAGAATTCGCTTAAGATTGGCGGAACTTCCATTAATTCAGCTTCGTCACTCATTGTTGATCTAACTAACAATTAACAAATGTGCTTTTAAAGTCGTATTCTTAAGAACTGAAGATAAGATTGTTGTTTTCTATACCTCCTTTTGTTCGATTAAATTAGCAACAAATTCCAGTTCCACTTAACTTTTACCTACTTTAATGGATGGATGACCCCATTTTACTCATTAAGTCATTAGATTAGCACTTAGCAGTCATTACTGCCTTTGTAGCTTTGGAAACAAAACAACCGACGGAAATATTAAAAAGAAATGAATAGTTCTATTATTGGTTATTTCGAATTTAACATGCCTCAGGCAGTTAATTGTAAATGTATGTATCTCGTGGGTACAGATGTAACGTAACGGAGCATAATGTATTTTTAAATATAAAGCTCTGTTCAAGCCAGTTAAAATTTCACAAAATATTAAAATACATTTTAAAATCTTCTAATGGATCTTTGGATTCAAGTACTAAAGATCTGTTAAAATGTGATCTAGATCCAGATACTAGATCCTAGCAGAGCAAAGTATCTAGATCCAGATCATAGATCCGTTTAGTGGATCTAAATCCTGGATCTAGATCACTTTGATCTAGATCCTACCCAACACTGAACACAACCGAAAGGTGAGGTGCCCGTATTCTACTTACGGTTGTTGCATTAATGTTATTTTTGGAAAAATGAAGCGAATTCAGTAATAGGATTCAATAAAAAATATAATTGTAATTTAGGAATAAAATACATTTTTAATTTCTTACACACCGAACAAAATATTAAATAATTATTTAAGATACAGATTTTAACTTTTAGCAGACAGTACTGATTATAAAATTTTAAAATTTCTTTAAAAACCATATTTATAGTATGTAATAAATTTCAGAATAATAACAAAACTAATTGCCAAGGTTTAATAACGGAAGAAGTGGATGTTTTTCTATAATAGAAATAAAATTAAAATGAAAAAGGGCTATAAAATGAAATTCCCGGAGAGGTTAAAGGTATATGTAGCATTGAAAGAAAAGTGGGACCGTATTATGTCAATGGGCAAAAGGGGTATAATTGTTATGGAAACAGGGCCTACTATATGAAACTAAAATGTTTTCTTGAAAGAAATGAAGAAAAGTGCTAATAAAAAAATTGGACTTCTTACTCAAAATGTCGATTCAGCAGAATTTTATTATCACCGATATTGAAATTTTAATTTTTATTATTCTATAACATGTTGGGTTTTTTTTTATTAATTGCGTACTTTCAATTACACTATTATTAGAGGAATTCTTTACATAGAGCTTTGTTAGGTTGAATCTATCAGAATCAGTACAGTTCGTTAAACAGTTGGGTGGACAGAACTTGTCACACATATTAAAGAATAATAACTTAACGCTACTATCAAATACTTTCTTGAGAAAAATGAGTCTACTTACTTACAGAAACATGCCCTCAATGTACCTACTAGTTTGAAACATAAATCAAAATGCTAAATCATAAGCTCCAAATGAACTCGCACATTACAGCACAGATTATTAGAACCAACTAAATATTGCTGAAGCAAACGACTTTTAAAGATTTTCACGTTGTTTAATATTAAAATTGTAGTTATTTTATACAATAATTATACGTACATAAACACGATAAGAGGTTGAACAAGGCACAATACGTCCAACAATGGAGATTTAATAAAATACTTATCTTTTTTGGGATTTTTTAATGGTGTACTTTAAATTATACAATCTAAACGTTTCGATAACACTTACAGTTATCTTCGTCAGTAGTAATGTTTGTTAAAATTTAAAGATGTAGTAAACAGTTTGTCAAATTTGAAAATTCAAACATAAACATAATCTATTAATATAACAGTTTGAGAACGTATAACCAACTAAAATTGTAGTAAAGAATAACTAGGTCATTAAAATTAAATATTGTTAAACTGCCTCAAAGATGACAAACCAGAACACTCTCTACGACGAAAGCTAACAATGAAATTTGCCAGCCAAAAACACATTTAACAAAATTTAATCGAGTTATGATGAAGTAAAGTTGTGAAAACTTCAATTTTAAAATGATAGAAGCATTCACAACCAAACATTACATCAAATAAAACAACCAGTTAAATCTAACAAAGAGATATCTTTATCAATAATTGGAAGTGTTATTAACAATGAAAAGCACAATGCAGAACGTTCTTTGTAATTTTAATTTCAACTACTTATGTTAAATTATAGTGCTGTGAAATTTAACATATAATTGGTAAAGCATTTGCTTCAAGGTCTAGGAAAACACAGCAAAAACCTAGACAACAAGTTGAAAACAAATTAAAATCAAGGTATCATTATGCTCTTTTTAATTATAAGATGCCAAAACCTATTTAAACGGAGATTTTCTTCTTGTCTATTAAAATTATTCGTGTTTATATATTTCAATAGCTTCACGTTGCAAACGAACATAATAATGGTTTGTCTTGACAATATTTCATATTGTCAAATTGAATGTCATGATTTAGATTATTCAGGGCATGGTCAGCCACAGAATCTCTGGTTGAAATCTACAAATCTCATATGTTCTTTGCGTCTTGTATCAAAGCTACGTTTTGTGGTCCCGATGTATACTTTTCCACATGAACAAGATAACTATCACTCCGGAAGATGATAAAGGGTTTGACATCTTTAGGTGATCTTAAATGTTCTTTAATTTTTTTGTAGGTTTAAAAATAGTCCTAATGCCATATTTGATTAGGATTTTTTCAATTCTATTTGTAACATTAGCTATAAAGGAAGAAAAGCAGTACCAACATTAAGAACTGGTTTTCTTTAAGGTTACGCCTAGAATGTAATAACATTATTAATATCTGTAAGTGAATATCCATTATCTTGTAAGGATTTTCTTAAATATTTATATTCATCATTCAATTCAGGGTCATGTTTTGCTCGATCTACTAAAGATTTAATTACACTAATTTTGACGTGGATGGTGGTTGGATAATTTATGGCTATCATGTGTTTCTGTAAACCTTAAAGATAGTGAATTATTATTTTAGATATTAATATGTCAAAGTAAACTTATTAGTTTTTTCCATGGTAAGAATATAGGATGTATACAAAAAAAAAAACTCATGGTTTTTCCATGTCTCCAAATAACAAATGTGTCATCTTATCTTAAACTGAAGGTTTTTAGGTGTATTTTGTAACGTTAATGTTTCATATCACCTTCAAAACATCTTACATTGTTATTACAACCTCATATAGGAAAAACACCCATTACATTAAAAATTCTGCCGACTTTGTTGAAAAATGCATAGTTTCAAAATTGAAGAGGGTGATATAATGGTTAGTTTTGATGTTATTTCACTTTTTACAAAAGTACCTCTAAAAGAAACTATTGAATACATAGATCATCTTTTTCCAAAGGACATAACCATTCTTTTTCAGCACTGTCTTACTACAACTTATTTTCAGTGGAATAGTAAATTTTATGAACAGATTGAAGGTGTAGCAAAGTCCCTTAGTCCTGTTATAGCTAATTTTATATGGAAAAATTTGAAACATTAACGTTACAAAATACACCTAAAAACCTTCAGTTTGGTATAGATATGTAGATGACACATTTGTTATTTGGAGACATGGAGAAGAAGCACTGCATGAGTTTTGGTTTTTATAAATGGTATACATCCTAGTATTCAGTTTACCATGGAAAAGAAACTAATGGAAGTTTACCATTTCTTGACATATTAATATCTAAAATAATAATTCACTATCTTTTAAGGTTTACAGAAAGCCGACACACACTGATAGATACCTTCATAAATTATCCAACCACCATCCACGTCAAAAATTAGTGTAATTAAATCTTTAGTAGATCGAGCAAAACGAATTTGTGACCCTGAATTTTTGAATGATGAATATAAATATTTAAGAAAATCCTTACAAGATAATGGATATTCACTTACAGATATTAATAATGTTATTACACCTTCTAGGCGTAACCTTAAAGAAAAACCAGTTCTTAATGTTGGTACTGCTTTTCTTCCTTTTATAGCTAATGTTACAAATAGAATTGAAAAATCCTAATCAAATATGGCATTAGGACTATTTTTAAACCTACAAGAAAAATTAAAGAACATTTAAGATCACCTAAAGATGTGTCAAACCCTTTATCATCTTCCGGAGTGTATAAGTTATCTTGTTCATGTGGAAAAGTATACATCGGGACCACAAAACGTAGCTTTGATACAAGACGCAAAGAACATATGAGATTTTGTAGATTGGTCAACCAGAGAGGTCTGCTGTGGCTGACCATGCCCTGAATAATCTAAATCATGACATTCAATTTGACAATATGAAAATATTGTCAAGACAAACCCATTATTATGTTCGTTTGCAACGTGAAGCTATTGAAATATATAAACACCGAATAATTTTAATAGACAAGAAGAAAATCTCCGTTTAAATAGGTTTTGGCATCTTATAATTAAAAAGAGCATAATGATACGCCTTGATTTTAATTTGTTTTCAACTTTTGGTATGTCTAGGTTTTTGCTGTGTTTTTCCTAGACCTTGAAGCAAATGCTTTACCAATTATATGTTAAATTTCCACAGCACTATAATTTAACATAAGTAGTTGAAATTAAATTGAAATTAAAAATTCAAAGAACGTTCTGCATTGTGCTTTTCATTGTTAATAACACTTCCAATTATTGATAAAGATATCTCTTTGTTAGATTTAACTGGTTATTTTATTTGATGTAATGTTTGGATTTGTGAATGCTTCTATCATTTTAAAATTGAAGTTTTTCACAACTTTACACTTACATCATAACTCGATTAAATTTTGTTAAATGTGTTTTTGGCTGGCAAATTTCATTGTTAGCTTTCGTCGTAGAGAGTGTTCTGGTTTGTCATCTTTGAGGCAGTTTAACAATATTTAATTTTAATGACCTAGTTATTCTTTACTACAATTTTATAGTTGATTTATACGTTTCTCAAACTGTTATATTAATAGCAGGCTTATGTTTATGTTTGAATTTTTCAAATTTGACAAAATTGTTTACTACATCTTTAACAATTTTTAACAAACATTACTACTGACGAAGATAACTGTAAGTGTTATCGAAACGTTTAGATTGTATAATTTAAGTACACCATTAAAAATCCCAAAAGATAAGTATTTTATTATGAGTGTTAATGGTGAAAGTTTACATTTTCATAATGGAGATTTAGTTTATCCAAAGGGAGAGCTAGCGAAGCCTCAAACAGGTTAAGAAGCGTAACGTTACACTAGTTTTATAATACTTGTGCCAAGTCCTTTATTATAACAAATTATAACAAATTAATTAAGTTGAACTCACTCAGCTACTCTCACATTTCCGGTGACCCTCTGGAATAATAATAGTTTTTATAAATTCTCAAACGTGTTAAATAGATTTCGATACAACAAAAATATTAAAACTTGTCAAAAACGGTTACCTTTACTAAAATTTCTTGAGACTAGAAAGTTAAATGAACGATTTCAACTCCATAGACGTACGTCAGAAAAAAACAGAAAACACAGGATTCATTAATGTTTCAATTATTTATTAAATATTTTATCTGAAGTTTTCATAAAACATATGCTTTAATAAGGAAAGTATTATTTCATACCAAAAAACTCCTAAGTGAGAATGGAAAACATTAACTTAAAACTAAATGTTTAAGAAAATATATCGAAGTCGTGACATTTCCGCACTGTAGCTGTTCCATGCTTGACGCAGTCGGATGCAGTCGATTGAGTGAAATAACCTAAAAAATTGTCTGTGTTCCACAAATAGCCGTATTCAGAAAGAAATTGGGGTTTGTTAAAATTTTAGTTCCATGCTATTCCGCTTATTAATACCGATCTAGTTGGACTCGTGGTAATACAATTCACTTATCATTCGGGAGGTAATAGGTTCCAACCCCGTTACAGTCTACATTGCGATTTTTTAGGTGGTTTTCCTCATACACATATAGCAACATGATCACTGCGTATACGCACATCATGAGGCGATTGTAGCAGTATTTCGAACTTCTTGATCAATTGACCACAATCCTTAGTACAATACATGTATACGTAATGTATATATGTATGCTGAGAATCCATCGATGTGGCTGAAGGGGTCTGGAAAGCTGGAGCCTTTCCCTTTGAGTAGGGAATGAAATACATTGGTTACTTTTCCTCACTAACACTGCACAAGAAACTCAAATAGGCTACTATAATTGGTTTTACGTTTTAACTGGTTTGGTTCCGAAGTAAAAATTATGACAAACAGACAGGCGGTCGGATTGACAAACTAAAACATGTCTATATTTTTTGTGTTCTACAAATTCTGTTTACAAAATTTGATTACAATTAAACCACTTTTTCTGTAGAGTTTTAAGATCATTCGGATATCGGAGTGATAAAGTTCTTGACTAAGACAGGGTCATATAATACAGTTATTTGTTGGTGTAACCAATTTCAATCAGGCAGAGAATCGATACAAGATGGCTCAAAGTGTGGAAGACCGAATTTATTTCCTATGTTAAAACAATTTCTACAGAAATAACGTCCAACAAGTTTCTTCCTCCTCCCGAAAATTGGCATTTTTTGTATGAATAAAACAAAATTTTTTTTCCATCCACTTTTATCTTTATATTCAGTCATTTATTTGCAGTTCACTACGTGTTTCGGAATTCCTCGTTTATATTGCTATCAGTATCGAAATTAAGTATTATTCTACATTTTACTGGAATAAAAAAACTTAACCGTGTAGTTTTTAATTAATATTCTCAGTCCGCCTTATTTCGACGCTTCTACTTCGACAACGCCACTTCGACGCGAGATCGTTTTGACGCGACATCATCTCGACGCGAGATCATCTCGACGAGACCTCTTCTCGACGCAAACTCATCCTTTAAATAATCACGTTTGTATTATTGATTGATTGAACGGTATAATATAAATCGGACCGTCTTATTTCGACGCGGTCACATCGACGCTCCTGTTTCGACACCACTATTTCGACGCGAACTTATCTCTCCCCATCAGAATCACATATACGACTATTATTATAATTAATAGACTAAACGGTATCTGTTTTGGGTGGCATGTTTTCCATATGATCGAATTTTTTTGCTTTAATCGCTCCAAAATGGTACTAGTAATAATAATTCCACTATGCGCGGGTCCAAGAACCTGTGCTCAAATTTTAATTAAACAAAATGTTAAAAAAACATGAAAAATCTGGAATACTGGAACTGATGATGATAGCGTAGCTATCGAAACACGTTCAGTGTTTTTTAATGTTTTAATTTTGTGTGTACGTGGGTGTATTTTATTTGTAAAAAAAACATGAAAAATTTTGCTTTTTTATTCTTTGAACTAGAATATCTCAAAAGCTATTCATTTCAGAGTAAAGTTGCAAAGGAAAAAAAATTTCGTAATTTGACTTTAAACAAGAAACAGGTAATTTAAAATCGAGAAATACATTCTTAGTATTGCAAAAATAGCAAAAAAACAATGAAAAAATGTAAAAAAACAAGTATTTTTGAAATTTCTTTTTCGAATACTCATATGAAAGGTAGGGCCTTTATACTTGGCAAAATAAAAACTTATTGGTATGGTACATCACCACACTAAATTTGATCGGTGTGGACAATAATTTTGCAATCTATATTTTGGAAAAAAAATTACAATTCTTTAAAAACAAACAGAGCCTAAATTAAAACCTCTAGATACTTGAAAATTTAATGACATATAAAAGAGCACTCAAACTCTCAAATGCCTTTTGAATAATTGAAATTCATTAATTAAGAGAGCCGTAGTAATTTTTTAAACATTTATGTAAATTTTGGGCTTGTAAACTATTAGAATAGCTTTGCGAATTATAGATTTTTTTTATATTGAAAGTATTCGGAATTATTTGTTGAAAAATTTAAAAAAATTAGTAAAATATACTTAAATATCAGTGTTTTTTATTTTATTTATTTTTTAAGCGCTGTATGTTTTATGTTAATACCATAGAAAATATATTCATTTTATTTAAATTTTTTTTCATACGAATTATATTTTTAATTTTTTCTTATTTTTATATTTTAAGAAGCGTCTTTCTGAATACTTTCAATATAAGTTTAAATATAAAAAAAAATTATATTTCGCAAAGTTATTCTAATTGTTTATAAGCCCAAAATTTACACAAATGTTTAAAAAATTCCCTCGGTTCTCCTAATTAATGGATTTCAATTTTTCAAAAAACATTTGAGAGTTTGAGTACTCTTTATCACGTCATTAAATTTTCAAGTATCTAGAGGCTCTTTTTTTTCAAAATATAGATTGCCAAATTATTGTTCAAAAGCTATCAGACCGATTTTAATGAAATTTGGTGTGGTGATTTATCATTTATGTTATATGAGTGCGCGAAAAAAAAATTTCAAAGGTACATTTTTTCATTGTTTTTTGCTATTTTTGCAATACGAAGAAGGTATTCTTCGATTTTAAATTAGCTGCTTCTTATGTAAAATTTAATTACGAAACTTGTTTTCCTTTGCAACTTTTCTCTGAAATAAATAGCTTTTGAGTTCAAAAAAAAAAAGCAAAATTTTTCACGTTTTTTTAACATTTTGTTTAATAAAAAAATAAGCACATGTTTTTGGACCCGCTCATAGTGAAATTATTATTACAAGTACCATTTTGGGTCCATTAAAGCAAAAAAATCCGATATGGAAAACATCCAAACATGCGCATTTTAAAACATACCGTCTGGTCTAAAACGCCATTTCACATTTTTGTAAATGAGTCGTAATTAAAATGAAAAAAAACACACTTATGTTATATCATTTTAATCATAAATGCCAACAGTTGAGGAATAATTTGCATTATTTTCCTGTTTACAAAATGACTTAAAAGTAAAAAAAAAAAATATAAAAAACCTTAATCCATAAGAAAATTGTGTGATATTCCTCTTAGGTATTCTGTGATTTCGCGATTTTCGTAGTCTTGAGCTAATGCCAAAATACGTCGATCTGCCAGCGCATACCTACAACGTTTTCTTGGTGCATCATCAGCAACAAAGCGCTCATAACTTGGTCAATAGATTTCTGAACACCGAATCCCATCAATAAATTTCCATAAGGTTGGATGATCTTCACCAAATTCAGATTGCAAGCGTCTATGTGCCGCTTCAGCATAATTATTTGTGCGTGATTCATTATTTAAGGTTGTCGTATAACAGGACCAAATTCTATAATCGAATAGAGGTCGACGTCGGCGATTATTACACTGCATTCTACCAATATACGTGTCCTCAAAATAGTCCAAAATTGGTTCCATTCCATTCGGTAATGAATTATTTAACGCTTGCATTCCGTTTTCCAGGTCAATCTGCATTATAATTGTACCGACTTATGAGGCGTTCTTGTATCAATTTTCTTTTTAAATTCTTTACTAAGTAGAATAAACACCCATTCAACTCTGCATAAGAAAAATTAGACTTGAAAGCATTAATTACAGCCAGTTCAAAATCCAGAGATATCTGAGACGGTTGGGAATTTGGTCAAGTATTACAAATTAAATGTATCATGCGCGTGTACGTCTCTTCCATTTCATTTGACAACAGTGCATATAAAATGGGTAAAACGAAACCACCACGTTCTGCCATTATAACAAAGATCTGAAAAAACAATTTACACAACTCAAAAATTCATGTATCAATCAAATTTATGTTTTGAATTTATCGTATGAATAAAAAAACCTAATATGTATTTAATTTTAATTTTACGTATCATCGAAAATTAAAGCATAATGAACTTTTAACGTGTCATTCTTTAGAAGAATAACTGAAGGATACTCTCCTGTTGAAATAAGTTGGGGGTAAGTCGAAAAGTCCCATCAACGTAAATTTTTCTTACGTGCATAATCCACGTTTGAACACTGGCTTTACCAAAAATGATAATTCTCATGTCGTCACCAAATCCAGAATCGCAAGTAAAAAATTGTCTTCTCCATAATTCTTGTAATTATCAGATATTACAATAGATGCACGATCTAGAGGTTGTGCTGGTGTTGCATTAACCAACTTTCGGGAACGTTGAACTATTTGTTGCACAGCATTTTGAAAACTCATAACTCCACCCTACATGGTTCGAGTGATATTGGTACGGATTTGATTTGGGATTTCTCGAGTTTCGATAGCTCTCCGTTTAATTACGTTAATTGTATGCACCACTTCGACCTGCGCAGCATCACTACCATGACAATGCGTACTGACAAACCGAACAAACTCGTCACTTACAGCGTCTGTATAAATACGACTTTTACATCGAATATTTTTATTTAGTTCAACATCACACCACCATGATTTTTCCGTACCATTAGCAACTAACTTATCGAAATAATACAGGTATCCATTGTGTTCATATTTTTCCCTGTTGCGAATTGAACGTATCATTGTGAACGCAATTTAATTAATCGTAAGGCACGCGAAGAACTACTAAAATCAAAACCTGCATATTTCTGCAAAATTATCATCCCCTCTTTCAGATATTTGAATTGTGTGTTATTAGAACCACCAAAGAATATTAATTCATTTGTAAGTAATTGTTTCTTAAGTCTCATTATATTATTATTTAGCAAAAAGCGTTGTTTGCTCTATCTGTGTTTAATCGTAATGGAAATCTGATACTTATCAAAGATTATTTTCAATTGTATTTAATCCCTTAATTTGCATTTTTCATTAAACGCAGATTTAATGGGAACACCTTTGCTAATGTTGTTTAATGAGACTTCAGTATCAGTAAAAATTTTTTTCTTTATTTATTGACCCGTTGATTGACAGATACTGTGAATGAGCTCGCGTCGAGATGATCTAGCGTCGAGATGATCTCGCGTCGAGATGATCTCGCGTCGTGATGATCTCGCATCGACATGATCTCGCGTCGAAGGGGCGGTGTCGAAGTAAAAGCGTCGAAGTGGCCTCGTCGAAATGAACTGTTCCGTTTACCTCTACAAATTTAATTCAGATGTGACAGATGTGTAATAATGTGAAGAAAAATGGTGTCACCGGCGACAACAAATGTCGATATCTGTTCATAGAAGATATTCACTCAAAACATATAAATAAACTTAAACTTGCTTAAAACGAAAGTAAAAGGCAAAATTATATTAAATATCAATACCCATTTATGACTGAAAACGTAGTTCGTGATGAACATGCGAAAATTTCAAAATTGTATTTATTAAAGTAAAAGGTCAAATTACTTTTTGTACAATTGCCATGAGACACCGAAGAATCCAGTAGAAATTATTAAATTGGAAATTCATATTAGATTTAACAAATTATTCTATTTGACGCATTAAATGGAAACATAAGCAAATAAATTTAACCAAGACCGTCTAAAGGGTGCTGTATATTAATTTTTATCGGAGGATTGAATGTATTTATACGGTGAAGAGTATATCACGAAGGTGGGGTTCATTTTACATCGACGCGAAACGGTCGAAACTTTAAAATTTGCAGCATTATTATATATATATATATATATATATATATATATATATATATATATATAAAGTGCATTTCACGAATAATTAGACCTCTATAATGTGGCTGCCATTCCACTATGAACAACATCCAATTATAAAATAACTAAAATGCTATAAGTGTAACATTGTAATGTGTAATGAAAGGGATATTTCAGTTGGCTACTCTGAACCGCATTTTCCATCCTTTCCTACAGCATTATAATAGCAAAAGGCAAATATAATAACAAATACGACCTTCAAACGTCTTAAAATATTATTTGCCAACTCAGTAGCATATCACGCAGAGAGGTAACTTAGGTTAGTAAAATTGAAAATTTTTCAATTAAATTAATATTATTGTAAGAAATATACATCGTTAAAATAAAAGAATGTTCCAAACAAATATCATTATTGTAAGGAATTTCTGAAAATTTACCATTACTAATTCGTAAATAATGTTGAAACTGCAAATTACGCCATTAGCATAATGTGAATTAGAAATCAATTTTCCATTTTGCCATTATACTGTAAACAATAATTTGTAACGGTTGTAATGATTGTGTAGTTTTTATACTAAAATGGAAGAAAGTTTTGTTTTAACTGAAGACGAGAGCTTTATTGAAAATTTGCACAGTTATAGTGCAACTTCGGTAAGATTATACAATATTTTCTTAATTGTCACATTTTAACTGTTATTATTACAGCGTAGATCATATATATATATATATATATATATATATATATATATATATATATATATATATATATATATATATACATACATATTTATTTTAAATGTTTATAATTCTGCGATTTTTAATTACGCAATAATTATTAATAAAATTATTTACTAATATAATAGTTAAAATAATATATAATAATAATATGTGAGCGTGGTATGGCTAATTTATTAATACTAAATTTATTTAAATAAGTTTTTCACTTTTTCTATATGACAAAAGTATACGCCAATGAGTGCTCGCTTTATTTGGTGACAAATTTAAATGACGACCATATTGTGAGATCTAATTACTCGTGAAAAGCACTATATATATATATATATATATATATATATATATATATATATATATATATATATATATATATATATATATATATATATATATATATATATATATATATATATATTATACAGGTGTTTGGTACATCGATGCAAATATTTAAATGATATAATAGGTGATTTTGAGTCGATTTACAAACATACTTATATACAAGTGTTACCGTTTTGAGATAATGCCACTTTTAATATTTCTTGATTTTACCGTGCTTTTCTGCAAATATCGAAGTGTACAAGTGTAATAACGTCTTATCGCAAACTTATACTAAGTTTTTTATTCCTCATGAAGTGATTGTTCATATTATTTTATCAGAAAAGCCTAAACTGTCTTTGGTTCTTGCTAGAACTCTTAAACATGAAAGTTTTAATTTATAAAAAGCAATCACTAAAATTCAAACGTGGATTTAGTCTAAAATCTTCGTTAATTTTTTCAATTTCAGTAAAACTTCCTTGGGCAATGGTCTTTAAGATAGCATGAATAGATTTACAAAAATTTTTACAAATTGAAAAAATGTCCTCGTTAGTCAACTAACGCCCGAAATGGTTCGAAATGTGCAGCAGAATTTGTAGATCGATTAGACTATGGTCAGTTGGCTAACGGAAGACATGTCGAGCATTTGCTGAAATAAAATTATTTTAAGTTTACGAATCTTTGTTATCGATATAATAAAACGTTATAAAAAATTATTTTATTTTTCGTTTTCTTCATGATCTTTTTCAATTTTTAAATTTTGAATGCGAATAACTCAAAACGCTTGGACTTAGGTATAGCACATGCTACATGACAAATGTTTAGAATTGTAGACAATCCAAAAATGCAATAAAAATTGGGTTGCAATTTGAAAAAAAAATTTTGTTTAGCAAATCTTTTCTCAAAATATGCCTGAAAAATATAAAATCGACGGGTCCGAGCGATTTTGAAAAAAATTGTGCTTTACGAGATATTGAATTTATTCCAACCTAAACGTCCACACGGTTTATATATATATATATATATATATATATATATATATATATATATATATTATCGTATCACCATGTACCTTACACTAATCTCAAACGGCTGAAAATATTTAGATGAAACTTTATAAATGTGTATTGGATGGTGAAACTTAAAGATAGGATAGTTTTTATCTTGATATGACGGTCAATATTTTTATTGCAAATTTTTGACAAATGTTTAGAATTGTAAGGGCAATCCAAAATGCAATAAAAAATTGGGTTGCAATTTGAAACAAAATTTTTTAGCAAATCTTTTGAGACACCCTGTATAAATTTTTTTTTTAAAATATGCTGAAAAATATAAAATCGACGGGTCCGAGCGATTTTTAAAAAAATTGTGCTTTACGAGATATTGAATTTATTCCTTACTTTACACCACCGATATATATATATATATATATATATATATATATATATATATATATATATATATATATATATATATATATATATATATATATATATATATATATATATATATATACGTATGTCCCGGATCGACTTTAAAGAGGAAAATTCTCTATTTTTGATTTCTCAGAAAATTTCATTCTTGCTGATTTGTGCTTGTTTTCAAACCCCGAAACACAAATTACTGCTATTTAACTCAAACGGTTCTCGAGATAATATCATTTTCTTGAAAAATTCGAGCTTTTCGTAATTTTTGAAATAAATTGATTTGTTTCAAAGGAAAATCAAATTGGTCTCACAAGTTTTAATTAATAAATTTAACAATTGATGGTAAATGAAATGAAATTCTCAAAAACTGAACTATTAATTCTATTCGAATAATGCTCCTCCTTTTTCCGCACAGATTTCAATGCGAGCTCTGAATTCATTGAAACTGCGCCTTATTTCTTCGGTTGAAAGGGACTGGACAGCATTCCGTATTTTATTTTTCAATTGCTCTTCATCATTGTCTAATGGCTCACTGTACACAATTTGTTTTAAACGACCTGACAGATAAAAGTCCATTATTGCGAGATCAGGACTTTGGCGGCCATAAAAGGACCATCTCTTCCTATCCAGTTATCATGGAACTCTGTATTGAGCCACTGGCGAACAGTACCGGCATAATGAGCAGGGCACCCATCGTACTGGAAGAACATTTCAATTTGGTATTTCAATGGCAATTCAGCCAGTTTATCAGTTAAAAAATTTTGAATATTTTAAATATGAATAAGGTGATAAAAAATACTATTCGATAATGTAAAAATCCAAGATGGCGTCCATATGAAAAACAATAGTTAGTGTATGTATTTCGAAAACAAATGACTGTAGATAAATTTTGGTACTTTTTTTAAAATTGTCTTTTAAAAGTGTCATAATAATGTACAAATCAAAATGTTGTCAGACTTCAAATAAAAGAGCTACAGGGGGGTAGTAGTAAATGCACAATTTTTGTTTTCTTCAATTATTTCAAAAACAAAAAAAGTTACTTCAAATCTGACTTTACCTTGATGATAGCCATAAAATTCTCTAAAACATTCCCCATTTAACCGACATTCTATTTTCAATATTAACGAATATAGCAATACATGCATGATGAATCTCACACACTGTTATATACATATATATATATATATACAGGGTGTCCAGTTTAAATGAAATGCATGGGGATATTGGAAACCGTTAGAGATACAAAGATGGTTAAATGGAGAAAAAGTTGCGTCATTATATGCCCAAAGTAACCATGGTTACATGTCAAAAATCCTTCCATTTACTAGACACAGGGTGATAACTGAAAATATGCGTTTTCTAAAATCGCTATATCTTGTTTCTTAAGCAAGATACATCCACGATTTTGCAGGATGGGGTAACAGGTAGCGAGGATTTCAAAATGATTTTGAAAAATCTAGGCCTACTAGATTTTGAGATAATGCACGCAACTTTCGATTTTCTTATGGACGCCATATTGGATTTTTGCATTTTGAATTCTTCATAAAAATGCTTTTCAACCATATATCATATGTTTATAATCTGCCAATGAGAAAGTGTCAAATTACACAATTAAATTTATATCAAAGCAACCTTGACATATTATGTATTTTAATTAAATGAAAATTAATCTACAAATTAAACTAACTATTGAGAACAATATTGATTATTAACATAAATCATAATAATAAAAGTGACAAAAACAACAAAAATAAAATTTAATATTATACTGAATTTTACTATTAATTAATCAAATGCTCGAATAAACCTCCATTCTCCTTCAAACACCATCTGCATCGAGTTAGCACTGCATCACAAGAGTTCCTTATCATCTCCGGGGTAATTTTATTAACAGCTTCGATAACTGCATCACGTAATTCGTCCTCATTGTTATACGACTTTGAATAAACTTCGTTTTTAAATAGCACACAAATAAATCAATGGAGAGAGATCAGGAGCTCTGGGCCATCTTATTGGTCCCTGGTTTCTATCCATCCATTAGGATATTCCATATTTAGAAATCTGTAATAATATGGGCACTATGTGCAGGAGCCCCATCCTGTTGGAAAATCATATTTACTGTAGCAAGAGGGAGCTCCATTATCCTTTTCGCTATTTGAGTTTGCAACAGGTTTAGATAGGTAGCAGAGGTCAAGTTCTCGTGATAAAAGGGCCAATATGGTACCAATAATACCTAACCAGACATTAAATCCCCACTTCACCTGTTGCCGCGTTTCACGGTATAAATGCGGATTTTGGTCCGACCAATAGTGGGTATTTTCCTATTAATAGGCCACAATTTGTAATCTGCTCTCATCAGACCACAAAATATTCTTGGTAAAGTCTGGATTTTCATTACATCGTTGGATAAACCATTGACTAAATTCCATCCTTCTTACATGATCCCTTCTCAGCCCTTGGACCGGTCTTTCACGATAAGGATGGTATTTATTACGTTTCAATTACTGTTGATCGGGCAACTCCTGTTGCTTCAATTTCACGTAAGGATGAGCGGGCATTTTCAACTACAGCTTGTAATACAAGATTTTCATTGTTTCGTACTATTTCTGTTTTCTTTACCTTAATGAAACTACCTACCATGATTTATTAAATTGTCACGTATGCGGCTAAACATGCTTCTTCCTGGTTGGCGTCTCTCAGGATAATTATGAAAATACATCCCCGCAGCTCTGTCACTATTTTCCTACAGAGAATGAAACATTCTAACATATCGTATTTTTCACTATTTGAAAACGAGTTCATTTTTTCTTATAACAGAACGTCAAAATTAAATGACGTTTGTACAAACGTAACTAACTATGGTAATTCAATTGCTTATAAACATGTCAAAGGTGTCAGCACCTACTATTCTTTGCAATAATTGAATAGATGGTTGATTGGCAAAGGCCTAGTTTGATATAAATTTAATTGTGTAATTTGACACTTTCTCATTGGCAGATTATAAACATCTGATATATGGTTGAAAAGCATTTTTATGAAGAATTCAAAATGCGAGATGATAAGGAACTTTGTGATGCAGTGCTAACTCGATGCAAATGGTGTTTGCAGGAGAATAAAGGTTTATTCGAGCATTTGATTAATTAATAGTAAAATTCAGTATAATATTAAATTTTATTTTTGTTGTTTTTGTCACTTTTATTATTATGATTTATGTTAATAATCAATAATATTGTTCTCAATAGTTAGTTTAATTTGTAGATTAATTTTCATTTAATTAAAATACATAATATGTCAAGGTTGCTTTGATATAAATTTAATTGTGTAATTTGACACTTTCTCATTGGCAGATTATAAACATCTGATATATGGTTGAAAAGCATTTTTATGAAGAATTCAAAATGCAAAAATCCAATATGGCGTCCATAAGAAAATCGAAAGTTGGTGCATTATCTCAAAATCTAGTAGGCCTAGATTTTTTCAAAATCATTTTGAAATCCTCGCTACCTGTTACCCCATCCTGCAAAAATCGTGGATGTATCTCTAAGAAACAAGATATAGCGATTTTAGAAAACGCATATTTTCAGTTATCACCCTGTGTCTAGTAAATGGAAGGGATTTTTGACATGTAACCATGGTTACTTTGGGCATATAATGACGCAACTTTTCTCCATTTAACCATCTTCGTATCTCTAACGGTTTAATATCCCATGCATTTATCTTAAACTGGACACACTGTATATATATATATATATATATATATATATATATATATATATATATGTGTGTGTGTGTGTGTGTGTGTGTGTGTGTGTGTGTGTTATATGTATATATATATATTATATATATATATATATATGTGTGTGTGTGTGTGTGTGTGTGGTGTGTGTGTGTGTGTGTGTGCGTGCGTGCGTGTGCGTGCGTGTGCTGTGTGTGTGTACGTGCGCGTGTGGTGTGCGCGTGTGTCGTGTGTGTGTGTGCTGTGTGTGTGTGTGTGTGTGTGTGTGTGTGTGTGTGTGCGTCCTGGTATCCACGATAACTATAGAATGATAAAATGTACGTGATTAATCTTGATTTCACTTATGAAGGAGCTGATGATATTTTAGGAGAATTCCATTGGCCGAGAGGGGGGTTATTCGGCACATTTTTTTGTTTTCACTAAATATTTCTGAAGCTGCATATTTGAAATATTTAAGTTTATTGACGTATAGATCCTAAAATTATAAATTATTTATGTTTCCACGCAATTTTTTTATAGACGCGCGGTTCGGCAGAAAAAAAATCCCATAGTGGAATTTATTTGTAAAAAGCCAAATAAAGGTATAGAGATTAATTAAAGAAGACTGAAAATGCTTACATTGTACTTTTGATGTATATTTAGAAGCGGGCAGAATTTTTTTATTCATGTTAACATCTATATGTCTATTAACCTCTATATTCGTTGAAGGTTTAAACGTCAATCTGAGTAACAATAGTTGTTGTTGCCTATTTGCGTTATTAATGATTTATAAAAAAGTTTGCATTATTATCTTAAAAAATGCATTATTTCATGTCTTTTAATTTCAACTTTGTAGATTGTAAGGTCGCTATTTTTTTTATTTTTCTCATCTGAAGTGTATTCATATCATTATATTTGCTATGCGCCCTTTTATAAAACGTAGTCTTCGTTTGCTTACTACATTTATTTATTTTCACAGGCGGTACTCAAGAAATTCCATTGCGTACTAAAATTTTAAAATTTGGTTAGTTATGGAAATTTCGAGTTATCAAAAAGATAGGATATTTGAATTTGTTTTAGAAAGGATTGAATTTATTTAATGGTCACTACACTTTTTTGTGTGATACATTAACTTAACACGGTTAAAATTTCAGAATAAATCTCAATATTAATTCATTTATTCATTATCTTTGTGAAGTGAGTAATTTTCTTATACACCAAAGGTATACCAACAGCAAAGATTTTTGGTATTCATTATTTCCTTTTTCTGGAGTTTAAATGAAACATAGAGAATGAATACATAAAACGTTCAAATTTATGTAAAGCTTGAAATAACTAAACGTCAAGACTGTACGTTCAACCAACTAACTTCAGAATATTATTATTGTTATGCGTTCATGTATAATAAGATGAGACAGATCACGACTAAGTTATTTTTCTTATCTTGTTAATGATTTATCACATCAACTTATCTCCTAGTACATAAAAAACTAACACAACTATACGTTAATAAAAATCTCTGAAGAAATAAACACATACCTACTAACGCCACAATCTAATAATTTTTATTTAAAAAACTCTCACCTTAATATGTTCAATAAGCTAAATTCCATACTTTTAAGATCACTAAAAATGTTCGATCACCGTAACTTATATTACAGTCCATGTATTGTAATGTCTACATTATGAAGAAATCACGTTCTGTTTTCAGCACAACACCTTACGTTTTAACAGCTACTGAACTTGATTTTACACCTGACCGCTATGATAGCGTGATCTTAAAACTACGCAAGCTTATCAAAGCTCCCAAAATAAAATGTTCTTAGACTTTTCAAAATTAACGAATAGCCATAATAAACAAGTATCTTAAATTAAAACTGCACAATAAGCTTAACAATTATAATTTAAGATGAATGAATTTCAGTTTGAATTATTTTTGACTAAAGTAATTTTCATTGAGAGTATAAAGATTTATTTTATTATTTTAGTTTAAAAGTCTAGAGAATAGAAACTTAAAAGTTACCCCAACTTCCCTTAATTAAACCACAATAGTTGCTTTGTTATCTTTTCATTAAAATGATTGCTTTATAGCGCAGGTCCGGAGGCTGTTCTTGTAAATAGTTTTCATATTTCTTGATGCTTAACTAAAAATCGTTATTTACATTTTGCGTTCAATTAATTAATTAATTATGACTGTAAAACGTTGACATCGTACTTCTTGGCAAGAAATAGTCAATATAAATCAAACGAGGGAATTCTTAATTGGTGCACGATAATCAAATTTAACCAGAATTATTGTGCAAACCATTTTCGAACCGGTAATTAGCCCATTTAGACCATGCAATATTGTTACGGTTAATTAAGACTCCTAAATCACTAAACTGATGTTATATTAACGGAATTCCAAACTTAAAAATTTTATAATAATTACGGGAACTGTTTTCGGATATTTCTTAACGGTTGGGTGATTGTTAAATATTGTGGAAGTATGCAAAGATGGCTAGATAAAGTGACAATTTTTGTCAAATTTTAAACCACAAGGTACATTTAAAATAAATGATAATAGCTGCTACTCTAGAATTATATATACAGTGCGTCCCAAATTTGGATTACATGTGTTGCTATCTCCGAAATCGTTTTAGCTACAGGGTTGGATAAATTTGCAAAGTTTTAGAGAAGTTTATTAGAAGTCTTAAGATTTAATTTATGTTTTGTGGTTTTTGGGTAATGGGGAAAAAACCAAAATGGTGCACTTTTTACTTTTACCGGCAGCTCGTAAATGAGTGGTTTTTTGATTAATACATGATTCGGATACTGTTATAGAACGAATTTAATAAAGACGAAAATAATTTTCTAGCTTCGTTTGTTTTCGGGATGTTTACATGAACTTTTTATTTGCTTACCGACTCCATATTGGATTTTTCCATTTTTGGAAAAACCTCTTCCAGAGCTTTTCAATGATATGTTACAAGTGTAGGTTAATAGTTTTTGGTTATAATTTTTTTTTATTGTAGGCTTTGATTACGCATGCCCATCACGAACATCGTAGCCTCGTATCGCTGAGTTGCGTAATTTATTTGTTTTTATAAAACCTCAAAGGTTTTTTCAAATACTTAGTATGGCTACTAGTTATACCAATGAAGAAAATTTAGATATGATTGAACTCCATTTTAAAGCTGACAGGAATACAGAATCTGCAGCACAAGCATATTATGAAGAACAATTTTAAGTTCGACACCAACTTAACCAGAGACTTTTTATATTTTGGGTTACAAACTTATTAGTGTATGGATTATTTGAAACCAAAACTCAAAACTCATACCATAAATAATGTACATAATAGAGCATGACAGAGACGACCCAAGTACTTCGGTAATAGAAGAAAATGTTGCAATTCACCAAATCAACTGCATCGAGTTCTAAAACAACATCGTTTAGATCCTTACAAACGTCGAATAGTACAGTGTCTTCACTTAATAGAAGAATTAGGTTTAGTAAATGATTTATAAGGAAATGTTAAAAATACCGAACTTTCAATCAAACCTTTCGGAACAGACTAAACATGGTTTACGATTTGTAAAGTATTTAATAAGCATAATTATAACTGCTAGGAGACGGAAAATCCAAATCATTTAGACAGAAGGCGTCTACAAACAAGATTTGGGTTTACCCCAAATGTGGTTTAAAATAGCCATTATTACATATGACTAAATAAACGTATACTGTTGTATTTTAGATAACAAATTGTTTGGGACGTTCATTTTCGATGAATATCTAAAGGGCAATAGATTTTTGTGATTGTTGCTGGAACAAACTGTTACTGCTATTAGGAATGCTGTTCCCCCAAATGAATGGTCCAATTTTGGTTTAAACAGATACGCCAAAGATAAAGTGTACGAATATTCTATGCCTGAAAATCGCCAGAAATTGGAAGATTTGTTTATTAACTTTCTTATATTAATGTATTTCTTAGATTTTTGCTCCATAGTTATATTAATTTTAATAAAGTTCTATTTAATTATTAGGTAATTAGATGGTTATCTAAAATGCCTCTTGTTACCTTAATATAAATGAAAAAAAATAAGCCCGTCTAAACTTAAGGAAATGGAATAATGACACATGGCATTCTTTTATTTCATGATGGCGGACATGTGTAATCGAAGCCAACTGCGAGAGAAACAATAATTTCGAATTTTACAGCTTAAAGAAACTATTAACATAGGTCTGTAATACGTCACAATGTGACGCCGGTAAAAAAATAAAAAGTTCATGTAAATATCTCGATAAAACTAAGCTAGAATATGATTTTTGTTTTAATTAAATTAAATTAAAGTGCCCCCATAATGTATTAATCAAAAAACATAACGTTACTTATTTATGAGCTACCGGTAAAAGTTAAAAATGCACCATATCGTTTTTTCCCATTATCTCAAAAACTACAAAAAAATGAATCAAATCTTAAGGCTGATTTAAATTTGTAATAAATCTCTCTAAAACTTCCCTAATTTAACCAACCCTGTAGCTAAAACGGCTTCCGAGACAGTACTACATGTAATCCAAATTTGGAACAATATATATATATATATATATATATATATATATATTGCCACGTGTCTAACCATCACATGGCATAAAAAGAATGAGTAGGCTCGACTAAACTCAGGCGTAGGGTCGGAAGACCGCAGAGCACTCGGATGCGTGGTTGTTTTGGAGGTGTAGCTTAAAATGATAGTAGTCTGGTTAGATAGGAACCGGATACGAGTAGACGCCACAGGCTTTAATAAGGAATTACTCAACTAGTGCTGAAAGGAGAGTAAACCCTGTAAAGCCTGAAACAGCATTTACCAAAAAAACAGAAAAAGAAAGAAATAAGAATGAAAGGAGGAAGTAGAAATGAGTTGACAATTCCCCCGATAAAGTAATTTTTATTGTCGGTATCTTGACAAAAGAATAAAATAATAAATATATATATATATATATATATACATATATATATATATATATATATATATATATATATATATATATGATATATATAAACATTCCACAAAGCCCACGATGGCAAGCAGTGAACCTCAGCTTGTGCGCATGACAATTATAATTCTAAATTTCAATTAAAATAAAAATAAAAGTAAAATTATTATATGCCCCCTTCCGGCCGTTGTAAGATATTACCATTCGTATTCGGAATTGGCTAATTTAACACATAATCCCATTGGGATGTTTAGTAAGAAAAAAAAATAAAGAATTTAATTAAGAAACGGGCTTGCCTTACGCTTCACACTGTATACAGTAGATAGGAAAGCTTGTTCGGCCCACAGTAAATAACTACAATAATAAACAAAGTAGTCAAGAAATTTATAGGAAGTAAATTGACCCGAACAACCTTGTCCACAAGAAAAGTAATGTACATAACACATAAAGATTATGAGATAAAAATTACAAATTCATATAAAATTAAATGTTTAACATTTGTAGTAGTTCACGTAATACAGATGATCGTTACACCCGATATATTGCAATTCAAGTAGGAGTTAAATTATTGGTTGAATTTAACCACAGAAGTTAGAATTAATTAGTCAAAATGGAAGCTAAAACTGTTTAGGTGTGGTCTATCCATTTTAATGATTCAATTAAGGTTTTAATTATGGCTGAGTGCAAAAATTATTCAAAACTGAATTAGTGTATATATATATATATATATATATATATATATATATATATATACCGTTTTAGATAAAATGAACTTTGTGAAAGTGAACTGCTGGAAGTACCATAAATATATAAATTTAAATAAGGGGTAACAATTTTCTATTATTTGATTACAAAGGTAATAATAGCAGTCCATTTATTTTCGTTGTAGAAATTCACTAAGAACCTCCTCGTAATTGAAATTTGGAGACACAATCGTGTAACCAGGTGATAAAGAAAGAAAGAAATATCTGACCTTTATTGTTGAAACTATTACTTATTTAATCTTGCAAATTTCGGGTACCATTCCAATGATCTAGCAGCCTTCACGTATATGGTCATGGATATCAGCAAGGCTCTTACGCCTTCCAGCGGTAACCATGTAATTTGGATGTAACGTAACAGTAAAATGTGAGCAGAAAGCTTAAGAAGGAACGACGTTAGAAATGCAGATAGTATAGAGATTCTCGTACGTAAGTGGTACAGAGATACTCTTACATATGTAGTACAGGGATGCCCTTACGTAGGTAGTACAGAGATACTAAAAGCAGGTAGTACGAGATACTAAAAGCAGGTAGTACGGAGATGCTAAAAGAAGGTAGTACGGAGATGCTAAAAGAAGGTAAATATAAGTACGATGTTTAAGTTTAAGTAATTATGACCATTCATACCTCTTACAGGTGACAAACAAGCCGATAGTGAACATTCAACGTAATTTCGATTGAAGTGTCTTTATATGTGAAGAATTAGTATTTAATGCTTTTATATTCGAAAGCCTGAAAACAATTTTAATTACCATGAGGTTATCGAAGCATATGCCACTTACCGAAGATGTGGACGAATGAATAATTTCAATTATATCCGCCTTTTAAGAGCGTTAGTAATACTTGTACTTAATCAAGCATTACTTTAAGTGAGAATTTCCCAAAAAAATGATGCTTCAGCATCCAGAACCAGAAACAAAAATTCTCTAGAAACTCAACATCCACCATCAATGGCGTTCTTAAAAGGAAGAAAGAAAAATTGGCCAACACCTTAAAAATCAATTTTACAAACTTGAGAAAATTTTTATTTAAATCATTGTTGCCAAAGTTAAAATTTTTGTTAAAATATTTATTTATTATATGTATTTGTATTATTTGACCTTAAAAGATCCCAGGTTTCTATTTAACTGCTTTATATTAAATGATCCGAAATCTCAGAGATGTCACTGAAGGTATTACATTTTGACTTATATAACAAAATAAGAGATGTGTACGAAAGTTACATACGTAAATATAAATACAATTAGAGATGCATAAAAATTTGCGAAATAGTGAATTGGAAGCATTCAACCGAAGAGTAAATTGCTATTTTTAGTAAGTAAATTTGACAAAATGACTTACGTTATCAAAAAGAAACGTTCTCCAATTAAGCACGTAATATATATATATATATATATATATATATATATATATATATATATATATATATATATATATATATATATATATAGACAGCGTCCGCTGTAAGGTTGGGTACACATGGGAAAATTTTTAATTATTATTTTTAAAAAAGTTTATTATTATTGTTGAAAAATGGGTTAATTTAACAAGATGTCGAAAAATGTTACTAAAAAAAATTGTTCAAAATCCCCTGATCTTTCAGCAAAAAAGTAAAAATTTATATTTTACTCCTAATAACATTAAAGGAAAATAACTTTATTTAACTGAACTACGTCAGTTTAATATCAAATTAGTCGAATTCCTTGTGAAATAAACACTTAAGGAATATAAACTTAATTAAAAACATGGGAATAAAGAGCATGGGTACAGTTAGCGACACGACCAAACGGTATTTTTATATTTATGTTCCTTAAGTACATATTTCACTGATACCGAGCTGGTAGACTGTCTATTAATGATTGAAGCTGACGTCATGTCAAATCTAAGAAATTTCTTTGCTTAGTATTTGCAACACAGAGTTTTTCATTAGCTTTTATTATAATTTTTCCTTCATTCTTCTTTCCTGTATTAATTTTTCGTTATAGTCAAAATCAGTTACTTTCATAATTCCAGATTACTTTTTGTTTGGAAAGATTAAAGACAATTTTTATAGAAATAGATTGCATAATTGAGATGAATTAATGGAAGTAGTTGAACACGGGAAGAACTTCAACATATTTTTGAAAACATGAAGCGGAGAATTATTTTATGTCTACAGCATCAAGGTCATCATTTTCAACATTTTTTTTAATTATACTAATTTAATGAAGAATGTTTGTTTGTATTTTTGTCATAACAATAATTTTAAAATTTATTTTATTAAATAACTGTAATTAGCAAATATTGGCAATAAACATTTCCAAAAGTAGGGGCATTCTGCTTAATTTTAACAAACAATGTTTATAATTACATCAAAGGTAATTACCCCATGGGACGCTAATGTCAACCGTTGCGACCGAAATGAAGTGTAGTGGTACCAACCTAACCAAAGTTTGCTACATGACGTCATCTTCAATCATTAATAGATACCCGTTAGTGGTGCTACAACCTCCTTAGCATTCGGAAGGTAATGGGTTTGATTCCCGTTACCGTCTACCTTGTATGAGATTTTTTCAAGGGATTTTCCTCATACACTTGTAGCGGCATGGTCACTGCGTATATGCACACCATGTCCGACTACTAAGGCGAAGGCTGGGGTGGTATTTTCCCTCTGAACTCTAACTCCGTTCCTTCCGATCCTATCCTGACCAACCGATCATTAATCCCACCATACATATATACGTAATGCATGTATGTATGCTGGGAATCCATGATTGTGGCTGAAGGAGGTTGGAAAGCTCAAACAGCCTGCCCTCCCCCTTGGGAAGGGAATGAAATGCGTTACCTTTCCTTTCCTTTTACTAATTTCATACCCAATTTTGTAGATCTATTAGGATAACATGACAGGTAATAAAACATGCTTGCTGTGCGTCTTGGTTACTAGGAAGACGGTTTGTTGTCACGTTGTGCTAAGCCTTTGTTTATCAACAAACATAGTTCTTGTAAAAAAAGTCGTTAAGTTGTAAGCAAAATGAATACAGTTTTGGCAAATAACGTTATTAGAAATACAAAAGAAGCCTAATTCCGAACAAATAGAAGATGCGTTACGCAAAATCCTATTCAGATTTTAAAAAATGGCAGCACATTTATGTTTGCGTAAAAATTATTACTAAAACCATTCTATTTACCTGTTTTCAGTGACTGGTAAATTCAATAGTACCTATCGGGTGGTGCACCGGCTTAGAACATACCACGTAAAGGGGTCAAATTTTTAACGGGCTCAGTAAAACGGGGTTGTCTACAAAAGTTGAATTGTTTGTTTAGGCCGTTTTCAAGTTATTTGTAAAAGAGTTTTTAAATGATACGTTTAAATACAGATCTGCTGTGAATAAAACATAAATATTGACTAATTTTGGGTCTGCTAGGATTACTGGTACTTTCACCGTATTCTTTCTCTCGCCCTCTCTGTCTTCCTATCGGATTGAAAGTCCAAAATGACAAAAAAAAGAAGGTTGTGATTTTAACGTAAAAATGCTGGACACACAATCCTGCAGAGGTCGAATATCCGGGTAGGTCCCAAGCGGCCTTGCTCATCAAAAGTACTCACTTTGTGATCCGTTATTGTAACGTACGCTGTATCAGGCCTAATCTGAAAGATGTACATCAACATCTCCGATTCTCCAATACAATCTGCACTCTCACTTTGATACAATGGAGAACTGTGGAGGATTGTGTACCTATCTCAAGGACATCTTCTGCAAGAGGATTTCTTCATTGGAGAATCAAAAATTTTACCTAACTTGGTTCAAACATTCTGGTCCTAAATTTGTGAAATTCTACTTTTCAGCTATAGGTGTCCCAATGACAGTTGATTATTTTTAATGTTCATAACTCTAATTGGGTTCTTTCCCCTCTGGGTTTATCTGACCATTGTCTAATAGGAATAACTTCTACTGTCCCTCATTCCTCTGTTGTTTACAACACTGATAGTACCTTCTAATGTTTTCGATACGATCGATCATCAATAGACCTGATCCCAATAACGGCACTGGCCCAGACGGTGTATTGCAGCTATTGTCTTAAAAAATGTTTCCCCGAACTAGTACCAGTCCGATCTAAGCTTTATTAGACCTCTATGTCTTCTGGAAAATTCCCTTCATCATGCAAATTAGCAAATGATCAACCTATTCCCAAAAACGAAGACCAATTGCCATCATTTCCATTTTCTCTAAAGTCATATAAAAATCCATCAATTAGCAACTACTCTGTTTTTTTAAACATAACAAACTCCTTAGTAAACACCAAAGTGGTTTTAGGCAGAGTCGTTGAACAGGTGATCTTTCACATGTGATCCAAGTTTGGAACAATTCATTAGAACAATTCGGTGAAACAGCCGTACTCGCTTCAGCAAAAGCGTTTGACCAAGTTTGGCATAAGTATTTACTTGCCAAATACCTCGTAGGGGGGTTCATCAACTAAGTTTATAGTTTCTTTGATAAAAGACGAATACGTGTCGTAGATGGTGCTTAAAAGAAGTTGCCATTAATGCGAGCGCGTCACAGGGATCAGTGATAGCTGCTATACTTTTTCTGCTATGCACAAATGTTCTTATTTTTCAACTACTAATCCGTTCCATTGTTTTTCTGACGCAACACTCTTCATTGTAGTACATCTCAGTTTACTCATAACGGTAATCCACCTTCTATTCAAAAAATATTATTAGTGCAAATACACAAGCGAACAATGTTTTTAGTAACTAAACGACATTAGTATAAATTATTCGTACAACAGCTTCTACAAAATGCAACACTAAAAATATGAAGTCTCTGTCAAATTCATCATCTTGTTCATCTGACAGCAATAAATTACCCCAGGTAAAAACCACCTTTTTGCATTTCTTAATTTTCTATTTCCCGGTTGATATAAGCACCTTATGATCATTGCCTGAGGTGATTGATTTGTGCTTTTATTTTAACCATCTTGCTTCTCCTACGCCGCTTTCCTTTATCTCACCTGCTCGAGCGCCTCAAGCTTTCTCCGTTTCTTCTTCACCTTCTCAGCTACTTATCATTTCCTCCTCTCTTCTAGGGATACGAGTGCCCGAATTAGTGATGACGACGCAATCTACGACATGACAGCATAGTGCTGAATTTTTTCCCTATGAGTGCTGCCGACGCTGAGCCGATACTACTGAACTTCACCAACGCTGAAATCGTCACTGTTAGAGATGAGGACGACAACGACAATGCTGTAACTTTTTCTTGTAGACACCGACGATGCAGGTGATGATTGCAGTGACATTTCATCTTAGGAATTATGTTCGTCATATGGTGACAAGCACCTCATCACTGATGATGGTGATGATTTCAGTGGCATCTAAGGAATTATGATCTTCTGATGTTATTATGGATCCTGCCTATAGTTACGATGCTCTGTAACAACAAATGCTACGAGAGAGGCTTATCAACTTTTATAGCGAAGTCGTCGGTTAAGGGGATAACGATTACGAGGACCTAATAAACGTTCTGATTAACAGGCTACACGAACAGTGTACAGAAACTTAACTTCAGCATACGGAAACATGACTGGTAGGGTCCATAAAGAAGACCACAGTTTGGAGGTCCTGGACAATAATAGTGATGATAAGAACGGCATCGCGGACTTTTACGCGATCATTACGATAACGATAACCACGAAGGAGACATGGAAGTCCAGGAATGCGACCACCACTGGATTTAGGGTAACCCACACCAGTATGACTATTGTCTGCACTACTTTAGCGCCACCCTCCAACGTAATGAGACCGATGACATGTGGGAGCAGGACCGCCTAGAATAACTCCGCCTTGTTCATCAACGCCTCTTCTACGCTCATCGCGTGTTACTACTACAGGTCTGGAATACACCAGTTGTCGATAACACAGAACACTGTAATACTGGCAGTATAATAAATGATATGTAAACTGGAGCATTATTATTCGGTTATTCCTAAACCTCAACAATTTAAATAAACTTTACAAAATATAACATAACATGGCGCTGCGAACAGCTTTAGTAGTGGTACAGTGTTCCAGAGCAGAAAACTAATTGATGAAATCACCATGGCGGGTAGTACGTTGCTTGCACTTCAATTAAACGATGGTGTTAATCCGGCTGAACAGTAGGCACAGTGGTTGAACAGTTTTAACATTTATTTAGTGGCAACTGAAGTTAATAAGAAGTCTGAACAAATTAAAATTGCTCAACATCTACATTTCGCGGGGACAGAAATTCAGAAATAACCCCCACTTCGAAGATGATGAAAAAGATATACTAAAATTCGTCATTGAAAAATTAAATGCTCATTTTACACCACGTAAAAATTTAACCTTCGCTCGGTATAAATTCACAAATTCAAAACAAGGGAATGATGACCATCAAACTGGCAAATTTAAATATTATTGAGAAAGTTGAAGGTCCGAGTGAATGGGTACATCCATTAGTTTTAATTAAGCAAAAGGCCAAATTATCGTCATGAAAATCAGGTAGGACCACTTACGTTGTGTAAAAGAGTTGTTACAGGATGTATGTGTTGCCTTATCTAATGGAGGGTAAAATAAAGGTAACACAATAAAACACAGTATATAAATTTATAAGCAAGTGCAATGTAATTCTGCTATCTTTACTGCGAACTGAGGAAAATAACTACAAAAAAAAAACCTCATTGCCTTTTACAACAAGAATAACATCATAAATAAAGTATCAGTCCTAATTATAAATACCTAGATCAATAAGTATTCAGACTCTCTTGTTATTGCAAGATTAAATTGCTATCACCCTACTCTACTCTTAATAATTCAATATAGTAATAATTTAATACAGGCCAGAAATGATGATCACCAGGTTATACAGTTAGCTAACTGAAGTATAAGTAAAAAACATCGCAACATGTTAAAGGCCTGCATTTACAATTAACGAACCAAAAGGTAACATATTTCATAACAGGCACACACAGTATTCCAACGAGAATACGCTTTAGTATTGCCACGGTTATCTCCCATAGGTCAGCATTATGCCAGTTTTACCCGAGATCCGATTTTGCGCTTCAACTACATTTACAAGGGAACATCCATCTTAAAATATGCTACATGATAGGTGGGAAATGTCAAAATAAAATATATTAAAAATGAATTCAAGAGACATAAAATACCAAGATTGTGAGGTAATATTAACTTTCAAATTATTGATACTAATTTATGTTAGATTAAATAATCACTCTTACCATGGTAGTATGATATAAATCATATACTATTTTCAATTATTATCTAGGTCAATTTATAAAAGAACCTTCTGTCTTCAAACCAAGTTATATTAATCTTGTAATTAAGTTACCCTTTTGTTGACCTCATAATATTATAATCATTTACTGAAAGAAAATTCTGTTTCTGAAAAATCTCAATCAACAATCCTCAATTATTTTCTTGACAACCTATCTCCGAGCACACTTATTTCTACTATCAAAATATACAACAGCCGCCCATATTTACTAGATGGTTTGAATTCAACCCGCCTTTTAATTTATAAAATAAAATAGGTACCGGTGCACCAGTTGCGGTACATCACAATATGTAGGGTGTATCTAAATTGGTGGACTGGCTATATCTTTTCCGATTCTATTGAAAAATATATATATATATATATATATATATATATATATATATATATATATATATTTAGGAAAAATGACAATTTCTCTTTCGTTCTTATTTATTTATTATAAAAAAAATTATATCTCAAGATCGGGTTAAAGAATAACATCAATATATGGTCTTAAAATTAGCAAAAATCAGGCCTTTAATTCCTTAAAAAATTAAAAAAATGGCGGCCATATATTTCCACATCCTTTATATCTCCATAAGTATTCGTTTAATCAAAATGTATGGTATGAGCTAAAATATTCAGCCTTTTATTTCTAAAAAAATTACATTTTATTTGTTGAATCGATTAACAAATATCCGATTTATGACAGAAAATTGATATTGTATATTTGTGCCGTTTTCATGTCCTCCACTTTACGTTTAATTTATTTGAATGTAAATTGTTTTTTTCTTATTCAGTATCATAAAGTTTACATTATCATTCTGTTTTGGGGTGAAAACAGAACGATAATAATGCATAACGCAAACTTTATTTTACAGTTTTTGGCGCATTTCGATTTATGGAACTGGCTACCCCGGATTGGAGGTCAACATACCAAAATTCAATCTGACAATAATGCAAATTAGCAAATTGCAATTTCTAAAATAGTTTTATAACAATCAGAATTTGAAAAAATTTTATAAACACACGTCTCATAATGTGTATTGACGTGCTCGTGCTTTGGAGGACACTCGACACTTCGTGTCTCGTGTTACAAACTTGCACTCGCCCGCTAATACTAACATTATGATACTTGTATTTTAATACACTATTATTTATTATTATTTTGTATTATTGTTTATTGTATGTCGGTTGGAAGGCGTTAATCTCCTTTGTTCTATGATCGTGGATATTTTTTAAATTATTTAACAAGAAATTAGCCCACAGAATAAAATTTCCTACCTTATTCAATTGTTAATACCTTGGCCGTCATTTTGTTTTTTGTGACGTCATTTGACCTTGGGAATTTCCAAGGCCGCCCACGTCGCTGACCTCTGGTTTGACCTTGGGAATTTCCGATGACGCAATTTGATCTTGAATTTGACCTCGAGGCTTGGCAGTGGAGTTGGCCTTGGGCGTGCCTTAGGAGTTGACCTAGGGCTAGCCAAGGTCAGAACCGAATCTGTTCAGCGGAAAATTTGAATGTGAATAAGGGGATCCTAATGTTGTAAGACAGGTATAGAAACTTGTTTGGGTCTGCGCCCGCTTGTCGTAGCCCCCTTAGCGGTAGTGGTGGTGTATGGACTAATGAATGTCTTCTGTAATAGACGTGGCTCCACCTAGCGGTATATTTTCAGGGAAATTTGAATTTGTTTGTAGCGCCATCTAGTTGTGTATGAACTATTGAATGTTTTTTGTAATAAAGGTGGCTCCTCCTAGTGGTATATTTTAAAAGTTTATTCATAGGAAATTTGAAATAAGGGGCCCTAACACTATCTCATGAGACAGCTGTGGGCCTTCGAAACTTGTTCTTAGATCGTCGCTCCTTGTCTGGGCCCAGCTTTTTTGTTTGTGTGTATGGCTCCATCTACTGATTTTTTTTTAACGTAGATGTAGATTTCAGTGGTTATTATTATGGTGCGAAAACTTAAAGTTTAAAATAGCATTCTAATACTAGGACCTCCATACTAATCCATAAGATAGCATTAGATCTCCAAAAGCTGCCCTAGAGTTAAACTTACTTACATTGCACCTTTCTTCCAATTGATATAACGGAAATAAAAAGATAAACATGTTTTAATGGTTTATTATATTCGAGTCAATCACTACAAAGTTTAAATCCACAAATACGTACCCGCATAATGTTATTAATTAGAAAAATAGCGTAAACCTCCACCTCCATCTAATTAACTAACTAAACAAATAAGCTGAGATCGAGTCTATAGAATAATACCTGACGCTATTGCAGAGTTGGTTTATGACGTCATCCTATAAGGATAATTATAATAATAATTACAAATTAAAATCTTGAATGGTATTTTTGGTGAATAATGTCAAGTAAAGTATATATTAAAAATAATACGCATACCTTCAGCTGTGTTCTTTCGACTGTTCTAATATTAATTACGTGTTGGAGAACTGGATATTGAAGTATTTATACAGTGTATACACACATCCAAACTACTTTTTAAAATAAACAAATAATTAAGACCGCATTAGTATTCCCGAAATATAAAAATTTATACATGTCACGATTAATGCATGGTTTATTCAATTGTTAGTTTTATAGGATATTTGAAGACAATCAACCCAAAATATAATCAAGATTGACTATAAATTGGCTGTTAGATTCTATATAATAATAATAATAAAACAGTTAATGGGGATTACATTATCAGTTAGTTATCTTGTTGTTATACAAATGTACGATTTCGGAACTGCACGTAAACAATAATAAATTCCGTACATATTTTACGTACAGATATATATCTGGGCTTTAACTATTGCAAGCTAGATTAGTTAGAGATGCAATGCAATTGCGTAATCTGCTTCTTCCTCGCTCTCAGACGCGGTATCATATTCATCTTTTTGAATTTATCTTTATCCAATTTCGAGTCAGTAGTACGTTTTCGCATGCCCAAACAGGATCTTCAATATTGTGACGTATGCGTCGAAATGCATGTGTCTTCTTCTTTAAGCTAAATTGCACCTTCTATACCTACATATGTATATATAGGAGGGTAAGTCAATATCTGGTGTGGAACACTACACGATCTTCCAACCTACTTACAAAATGGAAATTAAATAATTTTAATAACATTTTTTTAAGAACAATTATTATGCAACCTCTTTTATAATAAATTCATTACGAAAATAGGCAACATTGTAAACGCAAAAACAATAATCTAAAGTAAACAGGCGTTTAAAACTTCGTGACAAACAGAGGTTAATAGACATCTAGATGCTAACTTAAATTTAAACAAATAAAATAGTTTTTTGTAATCGTTACTTTTAATACATAAAAGTAGAACACCGGCACCATCCGCCATTTTGTTATTTTTTGCTTTCATAATAAAAAGATGTTATTTAATCTGTGTTATTATTAATATTTATTAGGGTGGTATTAATTTTTATCAAGGATATGAAAACCTAGCCCTTAAACGATTATGTTATATGCAATCTTCAAGACTGCATTTAAGCGTTAGCTCAATTTTTTTCAATATCTAAATAACGACATCGAAATTGTAACATTCAACATTATACATATAAATGAGTAACTAAGTTACATAATTGGTTTGCTTTACAAATCATGCTTTAAACGATTTTCACATTGAGAACGTTAAATTATATGCTTAAGGTTTAAGTGGAAAATAAAATTGCATTAAATGGTTACACATGTGCATTATAGGCTGTTCTACGTTTCACTGCGTGCTCCTTTTAATAGTGTTATTAATTAAAAGTAAATATTGAAAGTTGACTGCTAAATTATATGCTGAAGGTTTAAGTGGAAAATAAAGTGCATTAAATGGTTACACATATGTATTATAGACTGCTTTACGCTTCATTGAGTATTTTAGTTTAGGGATAACTTTTTTAAAATCAATTGCATTACTTTTAGTACCCAGATTAAATTACGTAAAATTGATTATTGATATGGAATACCATACTATTTTTAAAAACAGTAAAATATATTCATAACCATAAAGTTTATAATACAAATTAACTACTCTTTATTTATATAGATCAGGGTCGCAAAAAGGTGCTACGTCTAACAGTAAATTATTGAAAACATACTCAAATCTATGTAATCGATAATCTCTTATGTTGAATATTACTGTGAAGACATTTTCGGCAGTCAAGACTTTTGGGATGGGTGCACTTCCCCTTATGTTCAAAATTAAGGGCAGCGTAATTTAACATATCTGGATCCTCATAGAGAACATCACTACCAGCATCAACTTCACCGTTTTCAAACTTTATAAAGAAAATTTATGTAAAATTCAATTTTCTTTAAAAAATACGTCTACACTTTTTCTTATAAAATTAATCGTTTTTGTTGGTAAATTACGCGTCATATCAAAAAATGGCATAGAACATAATTAATCGATATGTTCAAGGTCTACATCTATGTACTTTTTTATATTTGAAATATGCAGCTATTTTAGAAATATTTGATAAAAACCAATAACTGACCCCCTCCTCTCCACCGCTGAATTTCACCCAAAATCTAATCAGCTCTAATCCAGAATGATGGCCGATCTTGGCGAAACTTGTACAATTAGCTAATAAGCCGATTTAGCAATAGTGAAAAAAAAGTCGATTGCATAACCTTCTAAACCTACATACAGGGTGCGGCATTAGTGCGTCGAAGTGCGATATATCCGTTATTAAAGGAGATATCAAAAAAAGTTATTTACGAAAATTATAGGCAACTTCAAACTTCACATTATAAAATTATTATTGTATTTACAGGGTGTTACATATTACCAAGGTGAACCAAACATACTTTTTTTTAAATGGGGCACCCTATATATTATTTCAAATTTAGATTAAGCTCATCTCCCCCATACTTCCAATATAGGGTTTCATTGCGTTATACAGGGTATTTCAAAAGTTATGGTCAATTGTACACGAAAATCATTCTCATTTCAACGTCCTGTATACCCTAAACAGAACAACCTATCAATAATTTTTTCCAGGCATAACTTTTTGACATTGGTACAGTGTTACGAGAAAGTGCGATTTCTTTATTATTCACCCTTTGAATATAGAGCAAGCCAAAACACATGATTTTGTCAATTTTTTCAAATGAATCAGCCTGTATTTTATTTTAAAAAGTGAAAATACCCTGTATGTTCTTTCATTTTTATTAAGCACTCCCTATAGCTAAAATCGTTAATTTCCGAGATATAGCACGTGTTATACTTGGTAAGAGAATATAATGAACGTTAATAGAATATATATTTTTAAAAGTTTACAATTTTAAACGATCTGTCACTTTGATAGTAAATATTTCAGTTGCAAGATAATCAATACAATTATTTACTTCTTTGAAACTTTTTGTCACTTTGACAGTAAACTATTTTATTCATTAAAATCATGTCAGTCAACACGCGGTGATAAAATTACCACCGATTTGATAACCTATTCTGCGATTTGGTTTTTGTATTTTAACCAACAGTTTACCTGCCGAGGCGCAGCCGAGGCTGGTAATGTTCACGAGCTTCAAAAAATGTTTTCGACGAGTGAAACACTATACTTTTTCTACAACCCTGTTTATATCATAATAATATACTAAAAAAGAACATTGAACAGATATTTTATTTTAAAGTAAAAATAACGGAATTTTTCAAAACATTACTTATGATTTAAATATTGGTTCATTGTTACATTCGAGCAACTATTCAAAATTATAGGAGTGTTACAATCAAGATTTTTATGTAATGAGGTAGAAGATGTCACATCTGTTATGTTGTTAACTGATGTCACTCCATATGATGATGCGCCGTCATCAGAGAGCGTTTTATTTTGTATGGATTGTAAAATTATGGTTTGTATTTGATTTTTGCTGTTAACTGATTGATCAACATATCCTTCTGCAACGTTACTAGATTTCCAGCCTCCATGCTTTTTTAATTGAAGTAAATCACCTCCTGCATCCACTAACAGCGTTGCGGAAGTTCTGCGCAAACAATGCCCGGTATATTTTTGGGGATCAGGCAATTTTAAATATTGAGCTACTTGCATAGGAAATTTACTAAATTTATTTATTCCCACAACTTGTCGAGTACACTTTCCGTTTTGGTAGTTTATAAAGAATCTTGTATTTTTTTGGTCCATATCTAGTGGGCGAAGGTTCATATATATTTTAGAAATTTCGTAGAAGAATCCAGAAATGTGGAAGGAACGCGGTACTTTTGTTTTTGTATTACGTATCGTAACTAAGAGTATACTGCTAGTATCTTTTACATCATTTACTGTCAAATCTTTTAATTCATGGCAACGACAAGCTCCGAAATTCCAAAATTAAGATTACCTACAAACGTGAATTTAATATTAATATTAAGAATTTTTCACATTAATAAAGTAATTGTTACCTTAATCATTAAGTATTTGGAATTGGGTGCATTCTTTAAGAAAGTACGTATCTCATCGGAAGAAAAATTTTAGATTTTTGACTTTTAAATCCATCTGATTTTCGTTTCAAAAAGAACGCAACTTGGAATATTTACTTATATCTATATTATTTTAATCGATAAAGTGGCTTTCAGCATCGAATACATAGACCATAGCGTCGATGACTTAAATTTTTGATAACCATCCAAAGTACGCAAAGCACATTTTCCGAAAATGAATTAACATGATTGTTAACTCTCCAATCCATGAATTTTTCATATATTTCTTCATATCTCTTTTAGATTTTAATGGTAATAAATCCAAAGATGTCTGCTCAGCTTGATTTGTTATTTCTGGTGGTGTATTTTGAAAATCTAAATCACTTTCCGATTCAGAAATCATGATAACTTATTCAAAAAACTAACAATGCTTTGAGTGTAAACAATTAAAGAGAAGTGTCAAACCGAGTGTCAAACTAATGAAACCTGGCAACTAGATATAAAATGCATTCTTATTAAAGAAATGATTCCTATCTTTGTTTATTAATAAGCAAAATTCGTCAAAACATTATATACGAGAACGGCAAATACTTGAAAATATAAATTTAATTTTCGTCACTAGAGACGAAAGTTAACGTTATGACATTTTCTCTCACTGGTGACGGAAATCACGTTTTCGCTGAATGTATTATATTACAAAATGACGACTTTTTGTATAGGGTTGTAGAAAAAGATTTTTTAACAATTTCTAATATAACAAGTTACCTAGCCGTGAACAAACGGATACATATTACTGACAGATACATATTACTCGGTAATAATTAGTAGCTTGTCATTTAACAAACTTCTTTGAGATTGTGTAGTGTTTATTAATTTGTAAACACTTAAATACTATTTGAAATGAACTTTCCTATTGAGGAATTAACAGACATGATAAGGGTATTGGGAGAATGTATGAAAAATTTAGTGTTAACATCATAATATGAGGTTCTGTAACATAAAATCATCAGATTTAGCATTTGGCCTTCCTTTTCCTTAATGAAATCGGCTTATTAAAATTAAATTATAAGGTTATTTAGGTACACGCATAAATTAATCTCAATAATTTTATAAATAATTAAACACGCAAACTGAAAAAACGGAAATAGTGAAACAAATAGCATCGAATTCATTGTTATCCAACACTATTATGCGTTGAAAGATACACGAGTTAATAATCATTTAAAATCACACCTTTACATATATGTTATAATGAAAATCGTAAAAGTAAAAGCACAAATATTAAATTACAAAGAGGGATAGTCATTGTCGATCACCCCATACATACAGTTTCTTCTATTATGATAATTTTCTAGATTTATCAAAAATGTAAGCGACAAATGGTTGCACTTCTGGTCTAAAGTTTTGCGGTAAATATGACACTGCATCTGCAGAATTTTTAATAATACGAGTATTTGATATGTTACAGTGTACAAACAAAAACCGTTATTTCTAATTTGGATAATGTTATTGTATCTACTTCTACCGAAAGTAGACATTATAAAAATAAACACACAATTTTTAGAAACTTTGTTAAAAGCAGGTGAAGGAGATATAGGGCATTATCATAAACTGGTTCAGGGCGGAAAATTTTAGGGGCGGCATTTTTTGACTGTCAGAATACATATTTTTTTAGACATATTTAGGAAAAATCCTTTGCTCATACATTTTTGGAACTTTTACAATAGATCAAGCTATTAATGCTTTAGAATCAAGATTTAATTTGATGAATACCTACAGTAACCATTTTCAATTTTTTTTTATTCAACATTCACGATTTGAAAAATTTACCTAAAGGCGAGAGACTCGGAAATATTATAGACTGATGGTGAATCGAGAGATGTGAACGCACTTGAGCTAGTATATGAAAGAGAATCCGTTTTAGGGTTTGTAAATGCAAAACAAAGTTCAATTGAGATATTAAAGCTTAGCAATACTTTAGATGTTACCACTAACCTCAGCATTGCCATAAAGGCGACGATATACACATGCAGTAGCTTGCACAATGGCATGACAGTAGCTGGCAGAAGCCAGCTACTGGCATGTATATTTACGAAAAGGCATGCCTGTAGAAAGCATGCAAATTACTTGCGCAAGATTTGATTTTCTGGTATGCCAGTTGTGAGGGGAACGCAAAAGGTATTCGAAAAGGCATGTCTGACATGTTCGACACTTGCACGCATACCAGTAGCTATTGCACAATACTGCACACTGCGTTTTTATTAGTTCGTGTTTTTATTTTGTAATAACGTTGTTGTTATAATAATAAATAGTAAAAATAAACAATATACCGGGTGTGGCGCGAAGAGTTTTGATTAAAAGTAATGGCGGATACAGTTCTGTCAAAAATCTGAAATTACGAAGCTGTAGGTTTTGGATGACGCTGAGTTCAAATATAATATTGTCCTGAATGTGGCACTTCTGGTTATACCGGAAGTAGACGTCAACTTTATTATTTTAAATGGAACCTAATATTTTTTATTTTATCTTATACCAAAAATGAAGTTTCGAGATATTTCGATTTCTTTTTTAATTTTGAAAAAATCCTAGTCCACATTGAATAACGATATCTCCATTAATAACGAAGCTAGTGACGTGAAATTGTAACCAATAAACAACAAGCGCTTGCCCGTTAACTCCATACATCCATCTCATTGTTATTTCATACAGGGTGTTTTAAACTTAGCCGCCAACATGCACAATTTAAATCATTTACAAGTTGCTTACTTTAAATAGAACACCCTGTATTTTATTACATTTTCCGCTGTATTTTTTTAAGCCAATTCGTTTGGTATCAGTATTCCCTATACTAAATCCAACCACTTTTGAAATATTTCATTATCTTGGTTAAAATATAACAATACTTAATTATTTCAACATTAGTAAAGCGTAGGCCATGATTTCCATTATTTAAGGTGATATTTTGTTATTTTGTTATAAGTTATTAATTCTGAAAAGTAAGCAATAGCCTGAAAGGATTATTAATTGTGGATATCATTAAAAACGTTGACTAGGTATTTTGTATAAATTTAATTAGATAACTTACAAACAAAAATAACTAAATGTAATATTAAACAAATAAAGTTTTATAATAAGTGTTCAAAATTAGCACCATCTACTTCTAAACATTTATGAATCCTTTTATTAAGGTATGTCTTGTAATTCTGGAAATATGGTCGGGTGTTAGAGAATTAAAAGCAAGTAAGACTCTCTGCATCATATCTTCCTTTATCGTAACAGGTTTGGAAAATACCTGATTTTTAATGTAACTCCAAATACCAAAATCTAGAGGAACCAAATCAGGAAAGCGAGCTGGCCAACGAAACGGACCCTGATTGGCAATCCATCTATCATCAAACAGGTCGTAAAGATGCTGAGCAACAGGCCCAAAGTTATGAGGAGGTGCTCCATCTTGCTGATACCAAGCTGAATCCGCCTCTACATTTCTTAAAGTATGTAACGCCAGTCGTATGGCTTCTTCCAAAATGTGGCAATATCTTGTACCATTTAAATTTTCATCATGAAATTTTAATGCTAAAATGTTATCGTCTTTTATTGCACAATTTACTAATGTTGAAACAATTAAGTGTTGTTATGTTTTAACTAAGATAATGAAATATCTCAAAAGTGGTTGGATTTAGGTATAGGGAATACTGATACCAAACCAATTGGCTTAAAAAAATACAGCGGAAAATGTAATAAAATACAGGGTGTTCTATTTAAAGTAAGCAACTTATAAATGAATTAAATTGTGCATGTTGGCGGCTAAGTTTAAAACACCCTGTATGAAATATCAATGAGATGGATATATGTAGTTAACGGACAAGCGCTTTTTGTTTATTGGTTACAATTTCACGTCACTAGCTTCGTTATTAATGGAGATATCGTTACTCAATGTGGGCTAGGATATTTGAAAATTTCTAAAAAATCGAAATATCTCGAAAATACTTCATTTTTGGTATATTGTGCACAAATTTTATCTAGAATTTTATGTAGAATTCGAAAATAAAATAAAAAATATTAGGTTCCATTTAAAATAACCGTTGACGTCTACTTCCGGTATAACCAGAAGTGCCACATTCAGTACAATATTATATTTGAACTCAGCGTCATCCAAAACCTACAGCGCCGTAATTTCAGATTTGTAACATAACTGTATCCGCCATTACTTTTAATCAAAACTCTTCGCGCCACACCCTGTATAGTAGGTAATAATAGTTTTTATTTAATTATAGTTTTTATTTATTGTAATAAACTAGCATGGAGCTTCGCTTCGCGCTATGGTCACATCACACTCTTGACAACCGTTTACGATATTTACTTAAAGGTAAAACTTTCTTAAAAAAATGCTAAAATTATGCTTTTTTTAGTTAGAAGAATAATTCGTGGAGATGTAAATGTTACGCATTTAAAATCATGCTAGAATCACAACACGTTTTAGAATATATCTGAACGTAATTTGATTGTAGTTATTTTATTTTATTTTATATTTTTATTTTTATTTTCATTATATGCTTGATTGGAATGTAGTTAATATGTAATATTGATAAAACATGAAAATTGCAAAAAAAAAGAAGTTCACTTGCAGGAAGTGTTTAATTTTATAATTTTTAAGTAATGGTAATTAGAACTCTCATTTTCACGTTTAATACTACCAAACTAACATTTGCGACAGTACCAACTTAAACATTTTAATAAGTAACATTTTTAACCTCAATGTCTGACTTTACTAATTATCATTTGAAACTTCAAATGTTGGCAAACTATATTTTTGGAAGCATTCAACTTTTTGACTGCAATATTACCAAAACGATATTAATGTAAGTGCCAACCTAAATATGCTAATAAGTAACATTCTTAACCTTAGTGTCTGACTTTACCAATTGTCAATCAAAAATTTAAAGTGTTGCCAAAGTATATTTTTGGAAGCATTCAACTTTTTGACGTGCAATATCACCAAAACGATATTAATGTAAGTGCCAACCTAATTATGCTAATAAGTAACATTCTTAACCTCAGTGTCTGACTTTACCAATTGTCAATCAAAAATTTAAATGTTGCCAAACTATATTTTTGGAAGCATTCAACTTTTTGACGTGCAATGTTACCAAAATTATATTAATGTAAGTGCCAACTTAAACATGTTAATAAGTAACATTCTTAACCTCAGTGTCTGACTTTACCAATTCTCAATAAAAAATTTAAATGTTGCCAAACTATATTTTTTGAAGCATTCAACTTTTTGACGTGCAATGTTACCAAAATTATATTAATATGTGTCAACTTAAACATGTTAATAAGTAACATTCTTAACCTCAGTGTCTGACTTTACCAATTGTCAATCAAAAATTTAAATGTTGCCAAACTATATTTTTGGATGCATTTAACTTTTTGACGTGCAATGTTACCAAAATGATATAAATGTAATTGCCAACTTAAACATAATATTAAAAATATTTCTGACCTCAGTGTCTGAGTTTACCAATTGCCAATCAAAAATTTAAATGCCAAACTATATTTTTGGAAGCATTCAACTTTTGACGTGCAATGTTACCAAAATGATATTATTGTAAGTGCCAACTTAAACATGTTAATAAGTAACATTCATAACCTCAGTGTCTGACTTTATCAATTGTCAATCAAAAATTTAAATTTTACCAAACTATATTTTTGGAAGCATTCAACTTTTTGATGTGCAATGTTACCAAAATGTTATTAATGTAAGCCAACTTAAACATGTTTTTAAAAACATTCCTAACCTCTGTGTCTGACTTTACCAACTGTCAATCAAAAATTTAAATGTCGCCAAACTATATTTTTGAAAGTATTCAACTTTTTAACGTGCAATGTTACCAAAATGATATTAAATTAAGTGCCAACTTAAAAATGCTATTAAGTAACATTCTTCACGTTTAATGCTACCAAACTAAGATTTACGACAGTAGCTACTTAAACATTTTCAACCTCATTGTCTGACTTTACTAATTATCAGTTGAAGCTTTAAATGTTGGCAAACTTTATTTTCGGAAACATTCAACCTTTTGAGATGCAATATTACCAAAACGATATTAATGTAAGTGCCAACATAAACATGTTAATAAGTAACATTGTCAACCTCACTGTCGAGCTTTACCAATTGTCAAACATTTAAATGTTGCCAAACCATATTTTTGGAACTTTTTGACTTGAAATATTACCAAAATAATATTAATGTATGTGCCAACTTAAACATGTTTTAACCTCAATGTCTGACTTTACTAATTATCATTTGGAACTTTAAATTTTGGCAAACTATATTTTTGGAAGCATTCAACTTTTTGACGTGCAATGTTACCAAAATGATATTAATGTAAGTGCCAACTTAAACATGTTATAAGTAACATTCTCAAACTGAGTTTCTGATCGTCAATCAAAAATTTAAATGTTGCCAAATTATATTTTTGGAAGCATTAAACTTTTTGACGTACAATGTTACCAAAATAATATTAATTTAAGTACCAACTTATACATTTAAGAAGGTAACATTATTAACCAAAATGTTTGACTTTAACAATTGTCTTTCAAAATATTAAATGTTGCCAAATTACATTTTTGGAAGTATTCAACTTTTTAACATGCAACGTTATCAACATAATATTTATGTAAGTACAAACTTATACATTCGAGAAGCTAACATTATTAACCTAAATGATTGATTTTAACAACTGTCTTTCATGACTTTGAATGTTGCCATATTAAATTTTTGAAACTTTTTTAAATGCAATTTTACCAAAATTATATTTATGAGTGTACCAATTAAAACATTTTAATAGCTAACATTATTAACGTCAATATTGGACTTTAACAATTGTCATTAAGAATTTTATCTGTTGCCAAATTACATTTTCATTTATTGTCTTTTTGGCATACCAAAATAATATTTATGAAATTTAAAAATGCTATGAAAGTTGAAATGTTGTCAAATGATATATTGGGAAGTATTCTTCAACTATTGCAAAATGAAATGTCATATTGGCATACAAAACTACCAAAATAATATTTATGAAAGTAAGAATTTCTTGAAAGTTTAAACGTTGCCAAATTACATATTGGAAAGTATTCAACAATTGTAAAATCAAATGTCTGTTTGACATGCAATGCTACCAAAATAATATGTTCTGCAAGTACCTACAGTCTGATACGTAATAATTAAATTAAGTGGTTAGCCCTCAAAATGTCATTCAGACCTTAAAAATAACCAACTTCAATTTTTGATAATAGTCAAATAAAGATACATAAAAACATATTACTACATTAAAACAATTATGTCTTTAAACGCTAATAATTCATTTGATTCATATATGCTATTTAAAATTTTAGGAGTCTTCAAATGATCTAAAAAGGAATAGCAATTAAAATAAATATGAAAATGTAAACTTTCACCATTAACACTCATAATAAAATACTTATCTTTTTTGGGATTTTTTAATGGTGTACTTTAAATTATACAATCTAAACGTTTCGATAACACTTACAGTTATCTTCGTCAGTAGTAATGTTTGTTAAAAATTGTTAAAGATGTAGTAAACAATTTTGTCAAATTTGAAAAATTAAAACATAAACATAAGCCTGCTATTAGTATAACAGTTTGGGAAACATAAAGCCAACTATAAAATTTTTTTTAGTAAAGAATAACTAGGTCATAAAATTAAATATTATTAAACTGCCTCAAAGATGACAAACCAGAACACTCTCTACGACGAAAGCTAACAATGAAATTTGCCAGCCAAAAAACACATTTAACAAAATTTAATCGAGTTATGATGTAAGTGTAAAGTTGTGAAAAACTTCAATTTTAAAATGATAGAAGCATTCACAAATCCAAACATTACATCAAATAAAATAACCCAGTTAAATCTAACAAAGAGATATCTTTATCAATAATTGGAAGTGTTATTAACAATGAAAAGCACAATGCAGAACGTTCTTTGTAATTTTTAATTTTAATTTAATTTCAACTACTTATGTTAAATTATAGTGCTGTGGAATTTAACATATAATTGGTAAAGCATTTGCTTCAAGGTCTAGGAAAAACACAGCAAAAACCTAGACATACCAAAAGTTGAAAACAAATTAAAATCAAGGCGTATCATTATGCTCTTTTTAATTATAAGATGCCAAAACCTATTTAAACGGAGATTTTCTTCTTTCTATTAAAATTATTCGGGTGTTTATATATTTCAATAGCTTCACGTTGCAAACGAACATAATAATGGTTTGTCTTGACAATATTTCCATATTGTCAAATTGAATGTCATGATTTAGATTATTCAGGGCATGTCAGCCACAGCAGACCTCTCTGGTTGACCCAATCTACAAAATCTCATATGTTCTTTGCGTCTTGTATCAAAGCTACGTTTTGTGGTCCCGATGTATACTTTTCCACATGAACAAGATAACTTATACACTCCGGAAGATGATAAAGGGTTTGACACATCTTTAGGTGATCTTAAATGTTCTTTAATTTTTCTTGTAGGTTTAAAAATAGTCCTAATGTCATATTTGATTAGGATTTTTCAATTCTATTTGTAACATTAGCTATAAAAGGAAGAAAAGCAGTACCAACATTAAGAACTGGTTTTTCTTTAAGGTTACGCCTAGAAGGTGTAATAACATTATTAATATCTGTAAGTGAATATCCATTATCTTGTAAGGATTTTCTTAAATATTTATATTCATCATTCAAAAATTCAGGGTCACAAATTCGTTTTGCTCGATCTACTAAAGATTTAATTACACTAATTTTTTGACGTGGATGGTGGTTGGATAATTTATGAAGGTATCTATCAGTGTGTGTCGGCTTTCTGTAAACCTTAAAAGATAGTGAATTATTATTTTTAGATATTAATATGTCAAGAAATGGTAAACTTCCATTAGTTTCTTTTTCCATGGTAAACTGAATACTAGGGTGTATACCATTTATAAAAACCAAAAACTCATGCAGTGCTTCTTCTCCATGTCTCCAAATAGCAAATGTGTCATCTACATTTAAGTGTTAATAATACTTCCAATTATTGATAAAGATATCTCTTTGTTAGATTTAACTGGGTTATTTTATTTGATGTAATGTTTGGATTTGTGAATCATGACATTCAATTTGACAATATGGAAATATTGTCAAGACAAACCCATTATTATGTTCGTTTGCAACGTGAAGCTATTGAAATATATAAACACCCGATTAATTTTAATAGACAAGAAGAAAATCTCCGTTTAAATAGGTTTTGGCATCTTATAATTAAAAAAGAGCATAATGATACGCCTTGATTTTAATTTGTTTTCAACTTTTGGTATGTCTAGGTTTTTTGCTGTGTTTTTCCTAGACCTTGAAACAAGTGCTTTACCAATTATATGTTAAATTACCACAGCACTATAATTTGACATAAGTAGTTGAAATTAAATTAAAATTAAAAATTACAAAGAACGTTCTGCATTGTGCTTTTCATTGTTAATAACACTTCCAATTATTGATAAAGATACATCTTTGTTAGATTTAACTGGGTTATTTTATTTGATGTAATGTTTGGATTTGTGAATGCTTCTATCATTTTAAAATTGAAGTTTTTCACAACTTTACACTTACATCATAACTCGATTAAATTTTGTTAAATGTGTTTTTTTGGCTGGCAAATTTCATTGTTAGCTTTCGTCGTAGAGAGTGTTCTGGTTTGTCATCTTTGAGGCAGTTTAATAATATTTAATTTTATGACCTAGTTATTCTTTACTAAAAAATTTTATAGTTGGCTTTATGTTTCACAAACTGTTATACTAATAGCAGGCTTATGTTTATGTTTTAATTTTTCAAATTTGACAAAATTGTTTACTACATCTTTAACAATTTTTAACAAACATTACTACTGACGAAGATAACTGTAAGTGTTATCGAAACGTTTAGATTGCATAATTTAAAGTACACCATTAAAAAATCCCAAAAAAGATAAGTATTTTAATTAAAATTAATGTTAAAAAAGATTACTAATCATACTGTTATGGATTAATAACTCTACTGTATGTTCAAGTATTTGGAGATGTTCCTATATTCGATAAACAAATACTAGTAGTTTCAATTATAAATTTATAAGAATAAAAATTAATATCATTATAACTGTTTTGTACTTGATTAAATAAAAAAATAATAATTGTGAAAGTACTTTACAGATAGGTTATGTGTGTCAAAAATAACAAATGTAACATTCATACTGAAAACGTAAGGTTCCCTTCGAAATTTTTTTATCAGTGGTAAATGTTGTAGTTCCATTGAACTCGGGGTGGAATCTTGAACATTAAAAAAAAGATGTTCTAAGCGTTATTTCGAAAAGAAAAAAATACGCTACGAAAGAACTCGTCTCCGTAAAGAAAAATAAAAAAAAACACGTTAAAGTTCCAAAGGGAAGTGGTTAAAAAAAGTTGCAATTTTTCGATTTCCTATTTTGCCCTATAACCCAAAAATTATAAATGATACGAAAGTGGAATAAGCGGCAGTCGATGGGCCTCATTAGGACACGTCGTTCAGTTGTGAAATGGCAACGCTGCCTTTAAAAGTACAAAAGTTATGGCCATTTATGTGAATTTTAAAAAATCGAAACGTCGTGATAACTCGAAGCCGGTGACCGTTAGAGCGAATCAGAACCGATTTTGTTCATTTTCACATCAAAATTCATCGATTTGGACACCTCGCACAAATATTTGGCAAAAACTGTGTTTTGTTCGGAAAATATCTGAATGCTATCCCCTTAGATTTTTATTTTAAATTTTGAAGGGCCATTGCGTCAGAAGTAACGGTCCGATTTTGACGAAATTTTTTCGTCGGTTCGTCTCGACGAATGGAATCGAAAGAGAGTGGTAAAGCCCCTCTCCTCCTATTCCTTACATTTTTATTGAAACGTGAATTCTCCCCATTTAAAAAGCATTGCAAAAGTTCGTAACTCGCCCAAATCCGATACAATTTTCGAGCTTTAAATGTGATTCCATTCTAATTCGATAGTGAACGTATTTCCATTATATAAAAATCCAAACCGCGAAACGATACGTCTCGTACGATCACGTTTCCAAATCACACGCACACGCCGGACACTTTGACCGTTTCCCCCACCCATTGCGTGATTTTTGCCGAACTTTCGCCGTCCACGTTCGATGCGTACTCGAAATGCGCGGCGAACAAAAAAACACGAACCCTCTAACTTTTCATTCGGCCGAGCCAATCGAAATTGACGAAAAACTCCATTCACCCCCCCCCCTTCCCCGAAACGATGTGACAGCCGGCCATGGGGTTATCGGGGTAATATAGTTCTCGACGGTCCTCATCGATGCTTAAAGTTTAAATAATTTCTGAGATCCCGTTTTCGAGAAAATCTACGAGAAATCTCCCGGCCACACGTCCACAACTCCCGCCGCCACCTCCCTCGTGGTGGTGCTACGGTAGTTTCGACTATATGTCACGACGCCCTAATCCCTCCCCACTCCTTCGCCGTTGGTCGCAAACTCTCAACCCTTACGTCAGGCCGTCGGCGAATTTTTATTTCGATCCTTCGCAAACGCGACCGAGGCAATCTGGAAAGGGGGGACGCGGCGGCCGGATGCGAGGGTTCCCGTCGGAACGGTACTCGGCACGTTTCTTATCTGGTCGAACTCGGGCGTGAAAATGTCAATTTATGAATTTATACCGATCGGGACAATGCTTATGAACGAATATTACAATAAATGAACGAGCCAGAATTAACCATGAAAGCTATAAAAAGTAAAATAAAATGTTTACGTAGCACCTATCACCAAGAACTAAATAAAATAAAAAAAAAAGTAAAAAAACCGAAATCGGTACTTATCAAGTGTATAAACCGAACCTAAAGTGGTTTGACGAAATTGGTTTTCTACGAGATACCTGTGAGTATAGGGCTACCATATCGACAGAGGTTAGTATTTTATTTAAATACACGATCATTTCTTCACACACCTCTAGTAAGAAGCATGATAATATAAATATTAATATCAGTATGCTTTGTTTACGATTTCATGCGATACCAAGTCAACCTGCTTATCCAAATAATTTATAACCCTACCTGTTACGTTCCTATTAATCATTATTTATTGGTTGGTCCGTTTGTTTCTCTATCCACTGTTATTATTAGGTCATATAATTTTTGGCGGTTCGTTGAAATAATTGATAGTTCTATAATGTCTCATAAAATGTTTATTTACAGAAATTATGTGCATAATAATTATTCAACTTATAATATTGATCATACGATCTTGCCACTGCAATGCTTCTGTTGTAATCAACCGGTCTGCCTAACTGTTTCGCATTTGTTTTATTGTTATTATTCAGAAGTTTGCTGAATTAAAGGTAACAAAAATACTTTTAATTTTTTACGCGATTTTGTTTAATATATGTTACGTTCTTTAATAGATATATGTTACTCACTCATTGTACTTAATATTATCTTATACGAGGGTTGCTATTTAGATTTCTGGCCTAATAATGAAAAAATCGATACGAGCCTTCTTTTGAGCATTTGTGAGATTATTCGGGATCCAACGCGAACAAATTTTTTTCACGGCCAAATGATCATGCAATATCTTATTTATGCCTTTATTTAAGGTCCTATCTAATAATCTTTAATAATAATGTCTCAATCTCACGGTATGTCACATGACGATCTTGGTATATCTGTTCACGCACAGTATCCATGTTTCCTGGCACAACAACCGATTTTGGACGACCTTTATGAAATTTGTCGTGGACCGAACTTCGGTCCCGATTGAATTCGTTATACCGGTTTTTTTAAGTGTTGTATGATAGTGTTTCATCGCCTTTCATCGATACATTCTTGTCTTGATAATCCACGTCGAAAGTTATGAAAAATAATCGTACGAAATTTACACGATTTAATTACATTTTTGACCGAGTTGATTATTCAAGTTATTGTAAACAACTCAAATCGCGCACAAATAACAAAATCTTCAAAATATGGTTATGATCAACAATGTCAAGTATCCAATAGAAACGTTAGATGTCGCCTGGCAACACTTGCTGTTGCCAAGGCCAAAAATGTAAATAGCAGCCCTCGTAGTACTATTCTTACTGTTCGTGTTCAATGTAAACAATGCTCTTTCCCTAAATGTACAAAATTTCGTTGCTAGCGTCCTTTCTAGTATAAAAATTGTTGAAATTTTTCATTTTTGGGTGTTTTATTGTGAGGAGGGGGGGCGACGTGTCACGTTTTTGCACCGGGCGGCAAAACTGCTAGCGCCAGCCCTGGCCGGTTAGAGATAAAAGTAGGTTTTGTTGGCCCAGAACCAATAAATAATGGTACATATTCATATTTCGTCACGAAATTAAATATCTAATAAAAAAAAGTAAATGTCTCACCCTGTTTTGATTCTATGACACTGATAATTATTTATAGATAGTTTTTATTTAAAGTCAATTATTTTCCAAATCCTAATCTAATTATTTGGGAAAATTTTCTACTTCAACATCGGACATCTTTGTTTAAAATGTAATTTTTTTGGTAGAATTAGTAGTCTGATTTTTTAGATGTAAGAATAGTTATATTAAATAGTGGATATACTTATTGAAAATGGCAGATCATAAGGTCAAATGATCACAATGTCCATTTCCTGTTTTAGTAGTTCTAAACAGGATCATGACGGCCCCTGATCACTGCTACCATTACGACCACAACGGCTAAGATCCTTTCTGATCACAACGGCCAACAAATCACCCTAAATTATATACCATTCCTATGATGACCACGACCACTTCGATCATAACTACCGCATGATCGCAATGGTCAACTGAATCACAACAGCTAAGCATTCCCATGATCAGAACGGTCATCTCAATCACAACGTCCAACCGTCCTTATGATTACAACGGACACTTCGATCACAATGGCCAACGCTTCATATGATTACAACGGCTACAATGCCGTTTGTCCACATCATCACAAAGGTCACGCATTACTTTGATGTTAATGTCCACATTAATAATCCTGTAACATTGAGTACTACCTTTGAAAAAGTGAAATGAAGCTTCGCATAACTGATTGGGTAAAAATAAGATTAATTGAAATAATTCAATTTTGCCACAAGAAATATTGTACCAATGATTTTTGCAACATGACAATGTAAACTTTAAGAACTAAGCAGTATACTCGTATTTTATGTTGAAAAATTAACTTTTAGATCCTCCATATTTAAAAACCTTTTCATAGACTGGTTTCGTCGGGAAAAAGTTGTCGCAATATCCACCACAATGAAATGTATCTTATTGAACGCCTTGAAAACTTTGAAACCATATTGAAAGCTCTACGTACGGTACGGATTCCATTGACAAAAATGTGATCATATTGTTGTGACACGAAAAAACTGAATTCTATGATTTTATGTTACTGGTCACCAGCTTATACTCGCCACTTATTCTTAAGAGCATACTGCCTCTACTATAACGACACAACCACTCGTAGCTTTAATCAAAACACTCATACTGGCAACACGCTCAACGTTAAGGTGGCGATTTGGGTAACTATATGGCATCACTAAGAGTATTTGTAAGCTATCATCAAATCTTGGGAATTCTCTGAAGAACATCGAAAATTTGGGCGAAAAAGGTCTCTAAGCAAGCTCGTCTGTATCTTGGTTACAGTACGCACTCTTTTTCTATAAAGTTTCGTTTCCGGTAATGTTACAAAAAAAAAGGAAAAATCAAAAAAAAAATTATTTGTAGCCAGATTTACACAAATTTCGTTCAGGTCGTTGCAAAATGGTTTCTTTCAATGGCCAAGATGTAAAATTTGTGCCCGATGGGGGCTGAAGTTGGCCAGAAACAAATGTTTTAGCTCATACGTGTTGGTCAGTGTTTGGGCCGAATGTTGCTCAAAATCTATGTTTACACACCAATTTCGTTAGGGTCACGACAAAATTGATATTCTCGATGTCCAAGAACCAAGTTCCATAGTCCATGAATATTGGTCACCAGCTGGTCGAATTTTGTACAAATTTTACACTTATACACCAATTATGTTGGGAATTGCAGTAAAATGTATTCTCGTAATGGTCAAAAGCCAAATTGTGTGTTGCATGAATGTTGGTCAGCATAAATACTCCTGGCCAAAAAAATCCGGACACTAGCATTTTTTTTTAATTTTGTAGGTGTTGTTAAGTGGTTTAAATGGGGAGAGTAAACATTACTAATAAAAGCATTTATTTATAACAATAAAAGTAACAATAGGACAAATAATAAGGAACGGAAGTAACAGAAAAGAAAGTAACATTTTCGAAAAATTAAACAAATAAAAACGAAATTTAATTACACACAGTTGCCTGTTCTTTAAGTTTCAACCAGTTAGTATCGGCTATAGCCGTACACCTCGAAGGGTTTTAATACATCTAGGCATGCTTTCAATAAGGTCCTGAATCTGTTCTTGCGGTATCTGTTCATTCTTCATTCAACGCTCTTCGCAGCTCTTGGATCGTTTCTGGTAATGGTTGCCTCTTTCTAATCTTTTATCCTAAAATGTCCATACATGTTCTAATTGATTCATGTCAGGACTACAAATAGGCCACTCAAAACATGGATATAATCCTTGACAATTCGTGCAGTATGTGGACAGGCATTATCTTGAATAAATAAGAAATTTTCCTAACAAACGTAGGGGACAACATGGTCCTCCAGACATATTCAGGTGAAGGTTAACTCGTGCGCCCGTTGAAAGAAATACCTGCCAATACCATAACACCTCCGCCACAAAACATCTTTCTGGGTGAAATACAGCAAGATGTAAATCGTTCCATGGGTCTCCGCCATACACGTTCGCGTCCATCTGGAGATCGTAGGCAAAAACCGGACTCGTCAGAAAACATTACGGACCTTCATTGTTGAACAGTTCAGTTTCTATGATCATCCGCAAATCTCACCTCGTTAACTCGATGAGCTGCTGTTAATTTGGGGCATGCTACTGACTTATGAGAACGTAAACCATTTTCATGCTCTTCTTACAGTTCGTGCAGAATTTGAGTTTCAAAATTTTTTAAAATGAAAAAAGGTTTTTTTTTTGAAAATTTTTTTTCCCGAAAAGGGAAAAAATTGGGGAAAATTTCCCCGTACGGAATAGTTTTAAATAAATAACTTTAAATTTTTTTGTTTTAAAAAAAAAAATAAAATTTACTTTTTCAATGGTTTGGAAAATTTCCCAAGAAAAAACCCAATTTAAAAAAGGTTTCTTTTATACCGGGACTTTGGAAAACAAAAAACCCCAAAATTACCATTTTAAAACCCAAAAAATCCAAATGGGCCATTCAAAAATTTGATTTTTTGGAAATGAAATTCCGTTCAAATGTTTTTTCGAAAAATTTTTTTAAAAATAAAAAAAAAATTTAAAGGGGTTTTTTTTAAAAAAATTGCCAAAACCCGGGGTTATTTTTAAAATTTTTAAAAATTTAAAATTTTTTTTAAAAAACCCCATAGTTGAGTTTTGAAAACTCGCAATTCAAAATTGGGTAATTTAAAGAAGAAATTAAAAAAAAATTTTTTAAAAGAAACCAAATTGGGAAAATTTGAAATTTTTTTTATAAAAATTTTCCCGGGAAATTTCATTAAGGGTTTTAAACTTTAAACCTTTTACAAATTTGAAAGCCCTTTTAAAATTTTTCTTTAATTTTTTTAAAAAAATTGAAACCAAAAATAAAATTTTATTTTAATTTTTGGAATTTTAATTTAACTTTAATCCCAAAAAACTTTTAAATTTTATTTAAAATTTCTTTGAAATTAACAAAAATTTTTTTATTTTAAAAACAAATTTATTTTTAAATTTTTATTTAAAATTAAAATTTTAAAATTTTAAATTTTTAAAAACTTTTAATAATTTTTTTTTTTTGTAAAAATTTTTTTGGAAAAAATTTTTTTTCAAAAATTTAAATTTAAAGTTTAACTTTTTAAATTAAACCAAAAAATTTAGAGTTTTAAAAATTAAGTTTTGCTTTTAATAAGGGTTTTGGGAAAATTTTCCCAACAAAAAATTTATATTAAAGTTTTTCTTTAAAATCTTTTTAAAAAAAATTTTTTAAAAAGGGTAAAATTTTTAAAGGTAACCCAATCACAAACACTTTTTTAAATTAAAAGAATTCCCCAAAAGATTTAAGGATTATTAAATGGTTTAAAAAACAAACCCGGGGAAAAAAATAATAAAACCCTTTTAAAAAAAGCCAAAAATTTTTAATTAAAAATTTGTACCTTTTCCTTTTTTTTTTTATAAATTTAAAGTTTAATTTTTTCCCTTTTTTAATGAAAATATTTAAAAAATTAAATTAAAAAAAATTTTTAATTATTTGCCTTTAAAACACAAAAAAAATTTCAAATTCATTTAAATTTTTAAAAAATTAAAAATTATTTATTCTTTGTAAAAATTTTTGAAAAAAATTTTAAAAACAAAAAAAAACTTAAAATTTTGTTTTAAAATTTGAAAAATTTGCCCAAAAAATTTTAATAAGAAAAATTTTAAATTTAAAAATTTTTTAAATTTAAACAAAAAATTTTAAAAAAGGGAAAATTTAAAAAATTTTTTTAATATTTTTCTTTTAAAAATTTTACAAAAATTTTTAAATTTTTAAAAAAAAAAGATTTTATTAAAAAATTATTTTTAATTTTTAAATTTTGTTTTTTTTATTTCCAAAATTTTTTAAAAAAAGTTTTTAAAATTTTATTTTTTTAAAATTTAAGGGAAAAATTTTTTATTTTGCCTTTTTGAAAAAATTTTTTTAAATTGGAAAACCCTTTTTTTTTTTTTTTAAAAAAAATTGTTTTAAATTTAATTATAAATAAAAAAATATTTTAAAATTTTAAATTTAAAAAAAATTTAAATTTTTTGGGTTTTTTAAATTAAATTTTTTATTAAAAAAATTTAAAATTTTTTTTCAAAAATTTTTTGGGCCCGGGGAAAAAAAAACCTTTAATTATAAAATTAAAAGAAAACAAATTTTAAAAATTTTAATTAAAAATTTTAAAACCAAAAATTTTAAAATTTAAAAATTTATGGGATTTTCCCCCTTTGTTTTTAATTTATTTTTAAGGAAATTTAAAAATTAAAAAACCCCATGTTTTGAATCGTTTTTAAAAATAAAAAAAGAAAAAATACAAAAATTGTAAAAAAAATTTTTAAATTAACCTTTTAAATTTCTTTTAATTTAATTTAAAAAAAGAAAAAGGGTTTAATTTTAATTATTAAAAAACTATTTTTTTTATTTTTTAAACAAAAGGGTTTCAAAATTTTTTATTAAGGATTTATCAATTTTTATTTTTAATTTCCTAAATGAAAAAAATTTGACCCTTTGGTTTTTTGAAAAGTTTTTAAATTAAAAAAACGATTTTGGTAAAATTTTTTTCTATTTTTTTTTTTAATAAAATTGAAATGACCCTGTTAAATTTTGGGCATTAAAATTTTAGGGTTTTAATTTTTATTTTATTAAAAAATTTTAAAGTTTTGATTAAACAAATTTTTTCCCAAAGAAAAAAAAAATTAAATCAATTTTTAAATTAAACCCAAATTTTTGAAAATAATTCTTAAAAAACGGCCCTTTTTAAAATTTTTAAAAAATTCTACTGTTTTGATATATTTTTTTTTTTTTAAAAAGGGAAAAATTTTCCCCAAAAATTTACCTTTCTAATTAAAAAATTTTAATTATTTTTTAAAAAAAATTTAATTAAAAAAAAACTTTTTTTTCTTTAATTTTTAAAAAAGGGTTAACCCTTTTTTATTTATCATAATCTAATTTTTTAAAAAAAACCCAAAAAGTTTTTTAAAAAAAAAAGTTTTTTAAAACCAAATTTTTTTTAAAAAGGTCTATTTAAAAATTAAATATGTATTAAGGGCCGTTTCTGCCGGGGAATTTATTTTTGTAAAATTCATTTTAAAAAATTTTCGTTGAGTTCAAAAAAATTTGGGGAAATTTCTCAATCGAAAAAAATTCTGGAGGTTTGGCCTATTTTTGGATCGAATTTTTCCCAAATTTTTACCACCTTTTTGCCTTAAAATCTTTTTAAATTTTAAAACCCAAAGCTTTTAAAAATTTTAAATACCCCAAAAATTAAAAAAGTCATCAAGAAACCAAAAAAGCCCCAACCCAAAAAAGGTTAAAAAAACTATAAAGAAAACAAAAAACAAAAACGCCAAAAAAAAACAAGTTGTTTTTGAAACGAAAAAAAACAAGATCAAAAACAATAAAATGAAAACAAGAATTTTTAAAGTGAACAAAATTTAAAAACCCAAAAACCATAAAAAGATTTAACAACAAAAACTGTTTAATTAGGGAAACAATTTTAAAAAACCCATAGTAATAAAACATTTTTAAATTTTCCCTTTTTTTTAGTTTAATTAAATAAAAAATAAGTCAAGGTTTTTAAAAAAAACCCGCCCAAAAAAAATATTTAAAAAAATTGTAAAAAAAAAGAAAAAAAGTCCAAATTTAAAGTTGTTTTTAAAAAAAAAAAAAAACTTTTAATAACCAAAATAAACGAAAAACCAAAAAGGCAAAACCCTAAAAAAAATTTAGCACCAAAGGCTAAAAAAAAAAAAAAAATAGAATTCCCTACAAATGTTAAAAATTTAAAATAAATATCCTTTTCCTTAATTTGGTTGATTGTTCATTTTTATTTTTATTTAAAACAATATGATTCTACAAATACTTTTTGTTTAAAAAAAAACCATTTTATTCATTTAAAATTTTAAAGAAAGATTAAAGTGAATTTAAAAAAATTTTTTGGCACAGAAAAAATTTATTTTTTTTAAAAAGATGGTAGGTAAAATTTTTGGTTTCTTTTTTTTGGAAAACCATTTTTGGAAAAAAATTTTTAAAAAGATTAATTTTACTTAAAAAATTTATTTGAATTTTATTGGTTTATTTAAAAATGGGGTTTCAAAAAAATTAGTAATTTTTTAAAAACCTTAAAAAAATGGGAAAAAAGTTTTATTTTTGGAAAATAGTGACAAAATTTATTTTTATCCAAATATTTAATTTTTGGGTGAAACCAAAAACCAAAAACAAACAAGTAAAGTTGTTTTGAATTATTAAATTTTTGTTCAAAGTTTTAAAACATAATTTTAACGATTTAAATAAAAAATATAACCATTTCAGGGAATAATTTGTTAAAAAAATCATTAAAAAATTTAAAGGTTCTTTATAAAATGGTTTTGAGGGAAAAAAAAAGTCTGATTTTGTTAATGCTTATTAAAATATGTTTTTTACAAATAAGCGCATATCAAAAATTTCCCAAATAAAAAATAAGTGAAACAAACGCAGACAACCCAGTCTAAACCAAATTGTAAGAGAGGTCAATTAAGAAATACTTATTTAAAGAAAAAGTAAGACCAAAATTGGAAAAGATTTTCAAAGTATTTAACAAACTATAAAAACTTGTAATTAACCACGATTTAAACACTTAAGATCAAAATACAAAATTTTTTTTTGTTGTTGTTATTAAAATATAATTTAATGAAGCAGTTTCCAAAAATTTGTGTAATAATTGTTTTTAACATTTTAGGAATTTGGTTAAATTAATTTATTTTAAAAATTAAAAATTAACTTTTAATTCAACTAAGGTAACCACCGTATGCGCTAAAAAGAAAATTTAGGCAAAAAATTTAAAATGAAATGAATTTATTACAAATTTAAATTTAAAAAATTTCCTTAGTCCATCTTTTAATACGGATAAGGCCCAGCGGTATAATGAAATCAAAATTGAAAACAAAGGCCAAAACTATTTAAAAAAATATTTACAAAAAATTTTAAATTTAGTTTATACTAGGGATAAATTTATTCATTTATTTTTGAAAAATATATGATTTTTAAACTCAAAGAAAAAATGTTTCAATTTTCTTCTGCTTTTGACTTTTCTTAACCACGAATTACATCAAAATAGAATTATTTTTTTAAAAAATTAGCATTAAAATCACCATTTTACAATAATTCAAAATTTATCTTTTTATCAAGTTTACCCTTGTGAGAAATTTGGGGCAATTTGAAATTTATAAAACTTTACCAATGGAGGGTATCAAAAGTTTAAATAATTTGAATGAGAAATGTTTTAAACCGTTTTAAAGGATTTTTAAATTTTGACGTTTTATATATTCTGGGATGATAATTTTCCCGTTCTAAAAGTTAATTTGGAATTCTTTGCGAATTTAAACCAGCTTTGAACAATATTGATAATTTTTGTTTGTTTGCCAACAATTTTAAATTTAAGTTAAAGAATAAAAATTAAATTTTTTTTACTTGATGGAACGATAGTTAATTTAAGAACAAAGGGGCTTACAAATTACTCTTAACTTAAAACAAATAACTTAAAATTTTCTTTTACCTTATTTAAAAAAATTTGAATGCATTAATTAAAAAAATGATGAATTTTGGGGGCTTTAGCAGTTTTTGGCAATTGACCATGACCTATTATTTAAATTAAATTTTAAGATATATTTTTTATTTAACAAAATTAAATTTTAAACAAAAAAAATCCATAAACGTTCTTTTAGAAAAGAAACTACTAACACATAGTCTTTTTGAAAAAATAACACATTAATTTATTAATATTCAAAATTATTAAAAAGAGCTTTCGAGACTTGGCAACTAAAGATAAGTAATCGTTAAATTTATTTCGCGGTTAAAAATCAAGGGTTTCAGTTAACGAGGAATGGTAAATTAATCTATGGTAGATGCCCCACTTTCTAGTTCTCAAATTAAGTAAGTTCCGGTTGAGAAATTAATTAAAATTTAATTGAAACCAGGTTCAATGTGTTTTAAGAATGATGATTAAGCCCATTTATTTTAATTACTTGGAATGTTTATGGGATTTTAAAGATACAAAAGCGGAATAGTTGTTAAAAATAACACGAAGCATAAATTCCATGGGTTTGCATTCCTTATCAAATTTGGGTGGCATTAATTGGTTTAGAACGACTGCTAGATATTTGGGAGTCTGCATATTTTAAAATCCCATACCTATGGAAAGTTAAAATGAAAATGTGGAATATAAATCCATCCATAAAACATTTTAGATCATGATATTAAAGTAAGAATATTTAACCCAATTTAAAGGTAGTGAATCGGATGCAAAAAGGAATAAAGTTTTTTATAATTTTTTTATGACTACATTCCTGTTAAAAGATATTTGATGGTCACATTTCATTACCTAAAACAAAGAACCTACAACATTACCAAGTTAAATTTTGATTTGTAGATTCATACCGCTTATGAATAGTCTAGATAAATTATCCTATCATTTAACGAGCATGAGTTCTAGGAATAAAAATATTAATTAACTTATTATCGTAGTATTATCACCATCTTTTAAATGATTTATTATTTAATTTAAAAAAAGTAAAAATAGACTTCCAGAAAATCTACAAAATACGAAATTGTAACAATGTCAGTAAAATATCTGTTAGGAAGAGAAATATGAATAGACCAAATTTTAATATATGTTCATTTAAAAAGTTTTGAAAACATAAATTCGTCTTGATAAGACAAATATTTATCTTTATAAAGACCTCATTTGTTTTTATTTAATAAAAATTTAAATAAACATTAAACTTAAGAAAAGTTCAAATTTTATTTCATTATTAGCACAAAAATTTATAATTAAATGTCAATTAGTTTAAAGTATTTAGTAAAAATTTAACTAATGAGCAACTTATCAAATAAAGAAGCTTTTAACAACTTAGTTTAAATTATTCCTAAAACAGAACATTTGGAAACAAAATTAATAATATCTAAAAGAAATTTTGAAATCAAATTAAATTTTTGTAGATATACACATAAGAAAAATCAGTTATGTAATCGATGAATTAATTAAAGATATTATTATAAAATTTCACCAATTAAGAACTATGTTTTTATAAAAAAGAATAGTTCCATAAAATGGCAAATTATCTAAATAAATTTTAAAGAAAATCTAAGTCAATATTTTAAACTATAAAATTGGTTTTCTTTTTTTTCAGAAATTTTTAATCAGCCTTGGAAAATAAAATTATTTGGAATTAAAATGTTGTCTTAAAACATTCACAAAAAAGGTTTCCGATTTGAAGAAAGTTGGCATTTAAAATTAAAACAAGGGTAAAATTTCTTGCTTTTTAGTGGTGTATCATCCATCTTTAAATACTAGAAGCAACCATTCCCTTTAAAATCATTAATAACGCCATTACCTTCCGTTTTTCGAAAAAACCCAATAATCAAATTTTGTTCTACTCCGTAAAAACATTCTAGTTTAAATCCCTTGAAATTTTTAGAAATAGGCTGTATTTTTAAATTAAATTTTTTAAACTAATTTCATTATTTGAGAAATAAAAGGATTTTTTTTTCAAAAAATGGCGTTCTGGGTAAAATTTTACCAAGAAATTAATATAATTATAAAGTTGTAAAATTTTCCAAATTGTTTATTGAAATTTTTTCAGTTTTATCAAAAAATGTTGTTGCTCCCAGTTTATAGTAATATTTTGATTAAAATTTGTTTTTTAACATTTGGAATTTAAGTTCCACTTTGAAAATTTGGTTGCGAATAAATAATTATTAATTTTTTCTAATTAGAATTAAAATTTTTATTTTTCCTTTGTTGAAAATAATCCCAAATTTTGTCCAAGAATTAACTAAACATATACAGAACCTTGTTATTTTATCTGGTTTATTTTTGAAGACCAAAAAGTGGATTTTAACAAAAATTTTTTATTAAAATTTTTGAAAACCAATTGATATTTAGTCTTTAAATCAATTGGATATTTTTACGATTAATATGGTTTCTATTTCTTAAAATTAATTTGGTTCTTTTTAAAAACAGAAATTTTTAATAGAGCAGGGTTTGAAAACTAATATGCCAAAGCATTGATTCAATTTCAAGAATTTTTTTTATCCTTTGGTTTTAAAGGTAAACATTTTTAATTTTTTCCATTTTAAAAATAAAATATTTATTTTAAGCTTCCATATAAGTTTTGTAGGTATAGTATTTTTAATAACAATAGAAGTTATTGAACATTTTAAGATTTTAGTTTTCAAATAAATTTAAACTTAACAATTGATTTTGCCTTTTTCCCAATGTATGAATTTGCCAAATTTTATACAAAAATTGCGTTTTTATACCAATTATTAATGTGGTAGATTACATTATTAATGTTTGGTTAATATTTAAATTTTCATAATTGAGAATTTTTTTATTAGTGTGTAATTGAAATTCATTAAAGAATTTATTTTTTATAAAAAAGTTCAATTCAAAATTTTTTTTGTAAGAGAAAATGATTTTATTTTATACATGGAATTTCCCTACCTTTGATTATTTTTGTTTCTTTATTGAAAAAACGCTTTGTTAAATGTTATACCCTTTTAAAATAAACAATTTTTTGATAAAATTTTTGACTCTTTGTTAAAAGAAGTCGTTTAAAGGTAGTTGAGTTGGTGTTAATGAAACCAGGTGACTCAGTAAATAGTGGGCAATTGGACTAGGATTATATCACTGTTAGGTTGCGATGGTATACCGTAATTAAAAGATCTTTCGGTGAATTTATCTGCAGCGATTGAAAGTTTACGTTCACTGCGGGGATCGTATATAAAGAGGGGATTGACTATTCTTGCTGATTATGGTTTCCGATCGATAATAAGGATCAATTGAACGCGGGTAGTACCATTTCAGAGGCCTGCAGCTGTGACTTGGGAAGACAGCCCGAGAATCTATTAGAACGGACTTATAATAATAAAATAAGTTCTTGCAACGAACGTTCAGGCGTGTTAATATAAATTCACCGATAAGAGAAATTCTATTTACAGAAGCGTTTTCATTATTTTGTTTTTTTTTCTGTATTCGTATTTACGCTATAAAATTTGGCGAGTTTATTTTAAATGTCCACTATGTCGATTTGCGATAAGCATCAAGATACATGACTATTTTAGATAACTGTTGCAGTAATTTGTAAAATTATTTGGATCTTGTAAGGTTCAATTAAAATTAAAAATTTAAGTAAGGATTTTACGTACAACTTCGTGCATATATTTTATATGGAAACCATGTTAGGATATGATAATTGTAATATATGCCTATTAATGTCATTTTCGCCCAATTCACAGTGAAACAATGTTTAACGAGTCTGGTAGTTTAGTAACCAAAAATATTTGATTTTTTGTTTTGTTTGTAATTTTAGGATTGAGCAGCCCCTGCAGTGATGACTTTTCTTTACGATTTAGACAAGCCGTTTTTTTTTTTTGCGATATTTCGATGGGTTTAACGTCAATAAAAATAATATTTCGTAATTAAATTTGATACCTCTACGTTGTTACGTGCAAATTTGTACTTTGTCCACTAACTTACCGTAACAGAGAAGATAGCCTTAGGGCTACCGGAAAGCTCGGTAAAAGTAGAGAAGTGGAATGGGTTCTACAGTGACGCAGGGGGTACCTAAAAGCTTAAAAGAGAAGGGAGGGCGTCAGCTAGAATGATTAACAGCCAACCCTAGATAAATGGAGAGAATTAGTCACTTTCCTAGCTAAGCAATGAATATAAGGAAGGATCTTGGCAGTAAAAGAAATTGTTACAAGATAGAATGTCCCAAAATACAAGTAGTATATTATGCAAATATCACATAAACGTAGTATATCGCTTTTAAATATATATATATATATATATATATATATATATATATTTTTATTTATTTATATTTTTTATTTATTTAAATTTTATTTATTATATATATATATATATATATATATATATATATATATATATATATATATAACATAAACTAAACTGTATCTCGAAGGTATGATAACAAATAAATATTTAAATTTATTAACCCAAAACGTTAACCCAAAGCTTACACACTAAATATTTGTGCCGTTAAATACACTATAGCCAGCCACCCAGAATTATAGTCTTCAATTTAGGTAATAATATCAAATAAATGTAATTAGAAAAAGAACTAAATGAAAAGGTAATAACATATAGATCTTCAAAGCTAGGTTATAATAAAGCATAGATATTAATATTTAAACAGCCAAAGTATGGATTCCTAATTGTAGAGGCACGTTAAAAATATTATTATAGTATACAAAACCAAAGTAGTCAAAGATTGTATGAAAAATAGGCAATTTACTATTAAAACAGTAACAACACTTACCAACCGTAAAGCCGAATGCATTCAGTTATACAGTTTTACTCTTTCTACAGTTTAAATACATGACACACAAATCGGCATTGTAGCCATTGACCCTAACACACAATAAACAAATTAATGTACAGGGTGGCCAACTAAGAATGCGAGGTACAGTATCTGAGAAACTATCCATCGTAGAGGCTTGCGTAAAAAAGTTATTACTAAAACGGCCAATAGAAAAACCTGGAAAATATTTTCAAGTTTCTGAAATGGCCGCTAGGGGGCGTAACTGCAATCTTGAATCTAAAAAAGTGATGTTTCTGTGAATTCTGCTATATTACCCTAATAAAAAAATAACTGATCTTTAAAGTTGAGAATAATCTGAACTTTTTTTGTTTGGCACTTTTTGACGTATGTCTAAAAATAAAGTGGTGGGGGGTATTCAAAGGTTTCCTTAAATAACCTCCTGTATCTTCGAAACGGCTAAGCCGATTTTAACAAACTTGGGCGCGTTGAAATGAGCTATTCTTGGGGTACAAATGTTATAATATTTGAAGTTTTGTTAGTTTCACATGTCGTCGCTAGAGGGCATTGTTCGACATTCCGACAGAAATGGTTAATTTTCGCAAAAAATTAAATGCATTGGTATGACTTTTTTCATGAAAAGTAGCTAAATGATGCCTAAACAAGCTCGCGAAAAACCCATCTCGATATCTTGTTCCTAACCTAAAATATTGGCAAAGAAAACTTTATACGAAAATCCCTTAAATTTTTTTTTAACTATATTTTCTGGAATTGTTTCTATTATGTAAGTTGTGGCCTAAAAGGAGATTTAAAGGAGGAAGGTTTTAATGCCCCGTAAATGCTCGAAATGCTGACCATCACGCTTATGCATTGCTGAAGCCTCTCATGACTAGACAAAACTGCAGCTTCAATTTGGCTCGGTATGTTACGTATTGCGTTACGAATCCGGTTTTATATTTCTCTAGTAGTAGGTTGAGTCCGAAACACGATGTCCTTTAAGCACCCCCATAAATAAAAATCGGGGCAAGTTAAGTCTGGCGATCGCGGAGGCCATGGAAACAGACTTCCTCTTCCAATCCACCGCTGTTGAAATACTGCATTAATATGCTCTCGCACATTAATAGCAAAATGTGCTGGGCAACCATCCAACTGCAAAAACAATTTTTGCCTTTTTTCCAGAGGACATCTTCCAACAACAACGGTAATTGATTGGCCAAAAAGTCAAGACCTACATTGCCATTTAGGGGTTGCTCGAAAAAATATGGCCCAATAATTCTGCCTTCCAGTATGCCACACCATACATTTAAAGTCTAACGTCCTTGGCGCTGAATTTCACGCAACCAATGGGGATTTTCTGCAGACCAATAATGCATATTGTGCAGATTGACTCTCCTGTCACTACTGAAGATGGCTTCATTGGTCCAAAGACTTTGAAATAAAAATTCTCTATTTTCGGGTATCATGCCTAACATCCAATGGCAATAGTCTAACCTTCGATCAAAATCTTCCTCTTTCAAGGCCTGATGCAAAACGACATGATATGGGTGCATTCTTAAAGTAATTACAAAAAGTTTAAACGAATACCTATATATTTTGATGACCATTAGAATTTACCTATGGTCCTTCAAAATATTTTGAACCGTTGTCCGTGATATGCCCAACTCAGTGGATAATGCTCTTGCGCCAACATGAGGATTTCCTTCAATATAGCCCAGTACACGGTTAATATTTTCTTGTGTTCTTCCAATTCTTTGCCGTTGAAACGTAAGTCGAAAACTACCATTAGCTCGTAAGCTCACCACTAATCGGGGAAAAACTCTTACATCGCAAGGACTCCGATTTGGATATCGAGCCGCGTAAACTCTTTTAGCTACTGCGGCATTCTGAAGACATTCAAAATAAACCGCAAGCATATCAACAGCTTCATTATTCGTAAAACGCACTTTGAATGCACAAAAATGGGCTCAAAGTAACGCGAAAGTATTGACAACTATTGACAATTTGAAGATTATGTATGTTTTGTTTAGGTATCTGTTTCCATTGCCGGCTTCTATTAATTGTATTTTTCGTATATATTCATAGTGAATATGCATTTAAACAAACAAAAAATAGGCCTTTCGTGTAACTTTTAGCATTGCTTACTTGCCCGTAGTAATTTCAAAAAGGGTAATTTTATTCTGGTGTATAAATTTACAAACATTTAAAATCGCAATTTCTAGGTAACCTATTCAGAGCCGAAATTGAAGCTGCAGTTTTGTCTACTCAGCAATGCACAGAGTGATGGTCAGCATATCGAGCATTTACTGGGGCATTAAAAACCTTCCACCTTTAAATCGGTCCTTTTTTAGGGCCACGACTTACATAATAGAAACTATTCCAGAAAAATTTAAGGTATTTTTGTATAAAGTTTTCTTTGGCTGATATTTTAGGTTAGGAACAAGATATCGAGATGCGGTTTTCGCGAGTTTGTTTAGGCATCATTTAGCTACTTGTTCAAGAAAAAAGGTCATACCAATGCATTTAATTTCTTTGCGAAAATTAACCGTTTCTGTCGGAATGTCGAACAAAATCCTCTAGCGACGACATGTGAAACTAACAGAACTTCTATTATTATAACATTTGTAGCTCAAGAACGGGGGGGGGGGGGGTGATTGAAGGATACCTTTGAATACCCCCCACCACTTTATTTTTATAGATACGTCAAAAAGTGCCAAACAAAAAAAGTTCAGATTATCCTCGACTTCAAAGATCAGTTATTTTTTTATTAGGTTAATATAGCAAAATTCACAGAAACACCACTTTTTTAAATTCAAGGTTGCGGCCATTTCAGAAACATGAAAATATTTTCCAGGTTTTTCTATTGGCCGTTTTAGTAATAACTTTTTTTCCGCAAGCCTCTACGATGTTTAGTTTCCCAGATACAGTACCTCGCATTCTTAGTTGGCCACCCTGTACAAGTGAATAGTTAGTGAAGTAGACAATTAACAGTTTATCAATTCAGTCAACATATATCTGTACAATATTACACAATGCAACAATTAAAGCATCAAGCTTAAGTAATATAAAAACAGGTGTAATCGGTAACTTAGCTTTCAATATCCAGGTAGCCTGTCCTGAAGATCCAACGCAACGACCAAACGTTTAACAGTTAGTCATCACCAAGTGTTGCAAAATCTACATTAGGTATCTTGCTAATATGTATGAAACAAAACGCACTTAATAGGCAAAATGCAGGTCATACCCAATTTATACACAGAGTATATACCACATATAAGACAACATATATCTACATAAGTAGATCTTACCGTCAACGAGGTAGTTACTCGGAGAATGATTGTATGATAGTTAAGAAATGAATTTAACCAAGTACAAGTTCGACAACAGCTGGTGTCTGTTTCGAAAAGCAAAATAATATATGATTATCCCCTAAAATGAATAAAGGAAAACTAACGACAGTTAATCTAATTAGTTACACCTTACCTTACGATTTATGATACAAAACTAATGTGTCCTTATAGAAAACCTGGTGAGGTTATGTATAACCCCTTTAGTTAATAAATTTATTGATCTCTTTTTGGTTAATTATCGAACACCAGATACGTTGATGGCTAAAATTAAAAAAGTGGTGAAAGGAGAAAAGAGCATACCAGACAGTTCACCTGTAGCATCTATTTGCTGTTAATGCGACAGAATCGTAAACGGTTACAGAATGTCAGTACATATTTAGAAAAATGATTTTAAAACCGATATACCTCGATGGGCTAAATAAGTCCAGAAACTTCATTTTTCTTTAGAAAAATACAAAAATGGCTGCTTCACCAACAACCAAACAGGAAGAGAGCGTGCAAAGCCACTTATCACCCGGGTGTCAATCCGCTATGAACCAGTGCTTCCAAAACAATAAAGTTGAATGAACCATCAATAAATTTTAACAATTTCTTACAGAAATTTATTTACTTGAGAAAAGTAATATTTTCAAGAAACTACAGAGAGAAAATAGAAATGCAGTTACTTTTAGGTAGTATATTCGAGAAAATACCGATAACAATGAATGACCGAAAAAGCTGCTTTTCCAGAATTTTATCAAAAGTTTATTCAAGTTACTAGTGAAATTAGGACAAATATTTCTCATCTTCGATTGACATTTAAAACGTACATAGATTTTTCCTTTTCAATTATTCCTTTATCTACATTTGTATTACAATAAAATAGTTTTTTCAAAACTCATTAATAAATTAACCAGGACTTTCAAGGTAAATTTATTCGTGTATTTTTGCCTTTTTCGTAAATAATTTTTTTAGTGTGGAACAAGACGAGTTTATTTTGGAAGCTTTTTTAAACGGCGAAAAGATGTAGATGGAAACTGGAAGTATTCAGTACGATTATATGTTGAAGAATATCAACATCACTTTCAGAACATCGAATTAGATATTTTATGAAAATTCGAAGAATTGGTCGTTTTCATGAGCATGGTAGTGTTTGGGAAAAAATCTAGGTCGCAAACACAAGAGGAAGTAGTGGCTGCTATGTCACGAAGAAAATTTTCTTTGAAGATACAGTAACTCGGTATAAAAATATTTTGGAACCTTTCATTGATCAACTGCACGATGACGAGGTCCAACATGGATATTTTCAGCATGATAACGCAACAGCTCATACAGCTAATCAAACACTGACTTTTTACGTGCACATTTTGATGAAAGAGTTATAAGTGCAGTTTGGCCCCAAGATCACCTGACCTTACTCCACTGGATTATTTTCTATTTGGACATTTAAAAATAAAATCTACAAGACACGCCTTCATACAGTTGATGAATTAAAAATGCAATAACTGACGCAATTCAAAATATTACAGAAGCTCAATTAATAAATGTATTTGAAAATATGAAACGAAGAGAATGCCTGTAATGCAAACAATGGTGGTCACTTTGAAATTGTTTTATAGATAATTGCCAAGTTTAATTTTATTTTTCTATTTTAACTGTAATATAAACATAAAAGACCATTCATTCCAACCGGTAGTGATTTATATTTATATTTTATGTAAATAATATGTGCATAATTGAAAATCTTTACTCATTATTTACTATACTTTATCTGAATTGATCTCATTTACATGCACGTTTGAGATCTAAAAAAACAATGCATTATTAATTCATTATTTACTGTACTTTAGATCAATATATAAGATTTGAGTTATCTTAAAAACAATAGGTACATCATAAAGTAGACATGGTGACTAGTTCCATAGGAAGGACTAAATCAGTGGTATATAATCTGAAATAAGTTTTTGTTCAAAAATTAGAATGTAATGCAGAAGTGATATCTAGCAAAGTTAAATAAGTTCTTTTTTCCATTATAACGTATTTGTGATGTTCACCAGTCATTCAAAGGTGGTCAGCAAAATGGTTACCTGACTTTGGAATATGTTGAATGTTGCATTTATAATAAACTAACCAGTCATAATGTAATTTGTTTTCACTAATATTATTTAACAAATATATCAAGATTGATTTCTGATTAATGACAAATTCATTTTAAAGATTCATTTAAATGTTTTGATGTCATTGTAAAGGTAACATCATCCAATATCACTTTTTTAAATATGAAATGTCAATTCCTCACTGCTATCCGATTTTTCAATGGGATTTAATTCAGAGTGGTACAAAGGAGACGAAGGAAGCATGACCATTTTCAACTATTTGTCTAGAACGGTTTCTTCAGCAACACATTCTTGTAATTAGAATAATGGCATTTCATCGTTCCTTCTTTTTCTTTTTTCATAAATTGGTAACAGAATAACTTGCCGCCCTTGGCTATGAATTACCTTTCGATTATTCATTTTCAAATAACAAAAATTCATACATTATTGTTTTCAAACCACTCATGTCAATATAAACAAAAGATCATTAAACGCTCATCTAAACAGTTTTACTCTAAACTGTACATTATTCTCAACCAGATTGAGGTTAAAAAGCAAAATTTTTTAAACATTACTTTTAGTATATTTGACGAGTAAATGCCATGTATTGGTTTAAACACCAGAAATACGCCTTGAAATCCAGAAAATCTGTAATATCAATTAAAATAAAAATGATAATTTTTAACCAAATTTTTAATACCTTATAACAATTTCATTTTAGTCTTAAGAAAGACTAAATTACAATTAGAAGTTTTTGTACGTCTACAAATACGCAATTTCCATTCACCAAAGTTTTGTCATTTATGGTAGTATTTACTTTAATATCTGCGTTTACGCCCCTGGACATAGCACAATTTTCATTTTAAGGATGTGGAACAGTAGTACTGTTCTAGGAGCGGCACGGTCAAACAATGATGATCGCACTGTAGTAAAACAGTAATAATCCAGAGATTTCAACAGGTTGAAAAAATTGACTAAATCGTGCAGCGTAGGTAACGAATGTAGCAACGTATCGGAGACAATTGATCTCGCCGCACGCAAACGTCATATTAATATTAATTATTTTGAAGCTTTTTTTTATATAGCACTGGTCCAAAAGCGCTTTTGCTGATCCATCAATTTATTGTCTGTTTTTAAACCTTGCTGTGGAGTACTAGTTTATTTGTGAGCTACTTTAACCAATACTTTTCATTCTAATAAACTGGCGCCCTTTGATTAGTGACTTAATTAATGACATTCTTATTCACCGTACACGCAGAGCAACATCACCCCCCCCATCCCCTTCCTCTGAGCTATCGACAATTACCGTTATCTGTTACGCAAATCTTACTGCTATTTTAACCCGTAACAAAGAGGATCTTATACAAATGTGCGGTCACCAACCGTACTATACGGAAGCAAAACATGAAAAAAAATACAAATAACAAAAGCCAATTCGTTTTTAAAATACTCAAGTGTTATTCAATATTTATTATAAAATTACATAAAAATAAGACTTCTCATACAAAAACACGAACATTTTCAAAAATACAGGTTTAAAAATTTCGACGAATTTGATTTACTTCAGCTAACTGGGGTTTTTTAAAACTTTCTAATAATTTCATTTCAAAAAAATTATCGGACAAATTACTCGTTCATTAAACGCTTAATTTCTTTCCATTCAAAAATGCTTTAATAACAATGCAAACAAAAATCGTTATTTACCATGGAACCCAAAATTGTTTTAATTCTTCTTAAACTACCCTTGAACTAACTCTTCTTTAATACATTTTGAATTTGAAACTTAATTTGATAAGAGAAATAAATTGGGTTGACGAATTTTTATTAAAATGTTGGTTTGACAAATTTGTTTAAATTAAAAGTGTTTTGATTCATTTAAAGTTCCATCTTAATTTGATTATTTAATGTTTATTTCCACAATTCCGAAGTAGTTGAAGTTTATTAACCATTCAGAACGAGTACTTTTTGCCCAAAATGGCAAGAAACATCATTTTTTTAAAGAATCGAGCTTTAAACTCAAAAGGGAAAAAACCCCTTTCAACCACAACAAGGAATTCCCCCGGTACAAAAAAACTTCCCGACCATAAAAATCTTTCTGAAAACCAAAGAGAATTTTTTCCTTATTCCAACAAACCAGAAATTTTTTCTAAAATTTTCAATCAAGAATTTTATTCGTGAACCTAATCCCAAAAATTGGGGACTAAAATCCAATGGTCTAAACCTTATTATAATTACCTTTTGGGAAAATATCAAACGGCGGCTAAAACCCCGTTTATTTTTGAAGGAAAAATTATATCCAAAGCATTATTCCTTATTTCGCAAATTATTTTTTAATAAGGCAAAAACCCTTTTACTTAGCCCCTAAATTTCGAACGTGAAAAAAAGAAAAATCATTTGGCAGACATTGGAATTCGGGAAATAATTTAAATAAAATACCCCTTCGCCGAACTTACATTCAAATTTATTTTAAAAAATATTGAAGAGTCCTTTGGAAATTTTTTAATTTCCTAATTTTTGGTAAACTATTGATGATAAGTACCTTAAATATTTCTTTTTTAAATTCTGGTTTGCTTTGGGGTTAATTAAAATTTTATCCTTTAATTTTGTTTATTCTTTGTGTGAGTTGGTAAATTACTCAACCCCTTTTTGAATTTTTTTAATGGGTCCTTGTGTATGATTTTAAAAGTTAGCTTTAATCACCCCATTAGGAATTTAATTATGATATTAATAATTAAATTTGAAAATAAAAATCAGATAATTATTTTACAATACATATAAAAAAGTATTCTTTTTTAAAAAAAATAAAGATAATATTGTTGACTTTAAAAATTTCCACATTTAATTAAAAATTAAAATTAAATAACATTAATAAGAAATTTAAAAGCCAAATAATTCGAAATTTTAAAATAAATAAAAAAAAAAAAAAATTTCTTCAATTAAAAGAAAAAGATAATTAACGTTTGATGCTAAGAATTGGTTAAATTTAATTTTAGATATTAAAACCTTTAAAAAATTTTCCCGGCAACCAACCCGTAAATTTTAATATAAAAGTATACTTATTTTAAAAATTTTTCTTTTACCCGATTTTAAATTCCGATAATTTAATTTAAGAAAAATTATTTTAAAATATTAAGCTTTTGAATTAAAAATTTAAAATAATTTTTTTTTTTTTAAAAAAAAAAAATTTAATTAAATTTAGTACATATTCTCTAACAATTTAGTTTTTTACGGTTTAATATCAAGGTTTCAAAATTGAAAAATTATAAAACATTTGCCAAACGCTATTTTAATAATTTAGTTTTTTTTTTGTTCTTTAATTTTCTTCCTTTTTAAAAATCCAAATTTGAAAATTACATTCTTAAACTCAAATTAAAGGTAAACGTTTATCTTCAATGTATAACTTTAATTTATCCCCGGATTTTTGATGGATTAATTTCAAAATTAATTGCCCTTTGATTAAACTTTTTTTTTTTTTTTTAAAAAATCTATTTTTAAAAAAGCGTTAGAACATTAAAGGAATAAAAACGTTGACTGAAAAATTTTAAAAAAAATAAAAAAATTTTTATCAGAATTATTAAGGTTGAATTTTCAAATTTGAAACGAAAGTTAAGAAACCAAAAGCCATTATATTTTCGATATTACAATAAAAAAAATTTAAAAAAATTTTTGAAAAATCAAATTTACAAAACTTTTCACAAGGAAACTTTTATTTTTTTAAAAATAAAAACCTTAAATCAATTTGATTTACAATTGCGTTTTCAAATTCAAAGGTTTATGGTTTTTATAACACAAGCGCCAAAGAAAATCCCAAGTTTTAACCTAAATTTAAAAAAAAAATTTTTCGATGGGTTAGGGACAATTTTACCAAAATAACTTTCCCTGGGAAATAGCCCCAAAAAAACCCATTTCCCCCCCCTTAATTATTTTAATACCAGAACATATTTAGAAAGGGTCATGAAATTTATTAAAATATCAAAATTTAAAGGAAAATTTTTGGAAATGAGTTTTGACTTGAAACCCAAAAAAACTTAAAAAATTTTTTTAAACAAAAAAAAAAATAATAAAATAACTCCCCTGAAATATACATTTAAGCAAATTTAAGGTAAAACCCTTTATTCCTTAAAAACAAAAGGTTTTAAGAAAAGTTTTTAATAAAAAATTTATTGAAATCCAACAGAAAATGGGAAAAAAGAATTGGCACAATATCCTTCAATAAGAAACATAATTAACGCCAAATTTAAAGATTGCTAAAACCCATTAAAAACTTATTTTTCAGTTTGGGTTTGCCTTTAAACAAAAACTTTAAATTTTTTTTTAAAGAAGCCTTAATGGTTTTGATAACAAAGGTAAAATTTTAATGGAGAAATGCGAAACAATTAAAAGAAATTTTAAAAAAAAGGGCACAAAAGAAATTTGTTGAATAACCAAATTTGAATTAAGACTTATTAAATAAAACCACTTTTATTGGGAAATAGTTAACTTTAACAACAATGAAACTTTCCATTTTTATTTTAATGAAGGTTTTTTATAACCAAATCACCAATTTGGGTTTAAGAGAACCTTATTTGTTATAACGTTTTTTTGTAAAAAATACTCGTTGGAAGGCAAATTATTTTTAAGAAAGAACCCAAATTTCCAGATAACACCGATTTGATGCAATAAAATACTTTATTATTTTTAAATTAACCTATTTTAAATAACGTTTTAAACCTTTAAAACAGCGAAAATAAAACGTAATTTTTGAATTACAGTTGTCCACCTTTAAACAAGTTAGCCTTTTTTAAAAAAACTTTGAGGTTAAAAGCATTTTTTATTTTAAAAACATGTTTGGTTTAGTTTCAAAATTTGTGTTGCGTCTAAAGAAAAAAATCCGATACACTATTTTAATCAAAGTAAATTTTTTTTTTTAAAAATAATTAAACGATCACATTTCGTAATGAGGTAACCAAAAAAACGTATAAATTTTTTAAAAGTAAGTAATCCAATAAGTGTTTCCCATTTAAAAAATGAAAAAACTTTAAACAAAGTCTAACTAGAAACATTTAAAAAACCTCTGGTTTATTTTTTAAAACTTAAGAATATTGAATAAAACTGTTTTTTGGTTGTTTAATGAATTTATTAATACATTTTAAAACTTATAGCTACCATTGGCTTAAATTTTTAAAAATTTTTTAATGCCAGACCAATGCTGATTTGGAAACGGCCGGTATTTTAAAATGTTTTTTCATTATTATTCTAAACTGAAGGTTAATATTAATTTAAAATTACTAAATTTAAATTTTTAAAAAATGTTGTTTAATTAGTAAAAGAATAAATGTTATTATTTTTACAATAATTTAAATCGAAATTTAATCCCGGGTAATTTTAAAAAATTATTTAAAAATAAAATTATTACCAATTTTGGGGTTAAAACCCCACTTTTTAATGGAGGACAAGGGTTTAACCCCGGGGTTTTTTTTGAAAAAATTTTTTTTAAATAAACATTTGCAAAGAATGAAAAGTCCCAAAATTTTTTAAAATTTGGATTTTAATTCGGGATTTTGTTATTAATTTTATTAATTAAAAAAATTTTGAGTGGATTTGAATCCCCTTTTTAAAAAACAAAACAAATTCAAGGAATTGTTTTAAATAACTTTTAATTTAATTTAAATTAATCAATTTTATTTTAATTAATTTAAAATTTTTTTAAATTAAAATAAGTTTTATTTTAAAAAATTTGTTTTATTTAAATACCTTTTTTTTAAAACAAAAAAAACTTGGGGCAGTGGGACACTGGGGGGATTTGGGGGGGGAATTTCCCATTCCGTTTTTTTTCAATTACTAAAATATTTTTCATGTACAAAAGTTTTTTCGAAAATTCGAAAACCACTTTTTCAAGGAAATGCTGAAAAAAATACTTTTTAAAGCAAAAAATTGCTTTGCGTTTAAATTAAAAGTTTCTCCTTTCTTAAGGAACATTTGGAAAAAATTTGTTCACGTTTAAAAGTATTTTTTCTTATTTATTAAAAGGTTTTTAACAAATCAAAAATCAGTTCATTTTTCCAAATCAATTTTTCCAGGTTACCCACCGTTTTTTATTTTAACTTTGAAAATTTCCGCATTGTAGAATAAGTTATTTTTTGCTGAAATTAGAATATTTAAACCTTTGCCAGCAAAACCCAAATACTTGGGGCGACAAAAAATTCTTTTGGGGGATTTAGGATTTATTATCTTTTTCAATAGCAAAGTTTTGGGACCATTCCGTTTTCCGACAGGGTTGATTGTAAAATTTAATTAAACAAGGTTTTTTAAACGGAGTTGGTGCCCCTTAGTCAAAATAATTGGTCAATTTCAATCATTTATAAAACCGAACTTCTTTAAACAGCTTTGGTAAAAGGGTTATTATTTTAGGTGTGATGTTGATTTTTGGAAATTAAATAACCAAAATTGGCAGGTATTGGTTCCCACAAACTAATTCCCATTTGGGCCCGTTTCAAATTATTTTTTTACCCATCTTGGTGGTTTTTAAAAAATTCTTCTCGAAAAATTGTGAAGAAATTTTTTTTATAGGCCAAATGTTTTTTAAAGAAGTTGAAGGGTTTTAGTTTCCAACAGTTAAACCAATTATTTTTAAATTTACCCTTTTATACTTACTTTTAATTCCTAAAAGATTTAAATATTATCTAATATGCTTTTTCAGAATAATTTTGGAAAAGATTTTAATCCTTTTTATAAAGGAATTTGGTAATTTAAATTTATTTTAGTTCTCACTTACAATTTTGGCTTAACCCTATCCATTTTTGTTTTAAATACCTAACCATTATCAAAACCCTTGGCAAACCCTTTTATCCAATTTTTTTAAAATTTTGAATAAAAAATTAAATTTAAAAAAAAGTTAAAAGGCAGTTTATGCTTTACAGTCTTTGAAATTAAATCTTTAGGCAATTTCCAATAAAACACAGATGATTTCTTGTTCCGGTAATGGGGGATGCACCATTTAGGTAAATTTGTTGTTAAAAGTTTAAAGTTAAAAGTTCCAACCCTAGTGGGCAAATAAACGCCTTCCTTTTTAAAGAAATTGGCTCAAAATATAAAACTTGGGAAACGCGACCCTATTTTATAAAAATCAGAGGATTTTCTACAAATTAAGATTTAAATATAAAAAAAAAATAGACCAATTTTCAGTCAAATTGAAGGCTTTCTGAGACCAAGGATCCCCGAAAATGACAAACCCCCCAGCAAGATTATTTGTCCCGTTCTAGAAAAAAATTGTGTAATTTTGGGAAAAAAGGTTTACGTGGGGGGAACCCCGCTTACATTGACATTACCGGCTTTTTCAGAAAAAGTCAAAAATTAAAATTTGGAAAAAAGAGACTTAAAATTAAGAATGGCTTTTAGCGTCCAGAAGACAATTAAAATCAAAAATTTGAAGGCCAAACTTTGAGGCCCAAGGGTGCCCTTTCCTACACGAAAACAAAAAATTTAAACCCTTTTCCCCCCAAAAGAAATAAAAACCCTTAAAGGAAAATAATTGGTTTTCCATTAAATTTAAAAAAATAATCTTCATGGAAAAGACTGGTTCCAATAACCGATTTAACAAAAAGAGTTCAAAAAAATTTGGAAGAAAATTAAGAAAATCCCCTAATCCGGAGTTTGGAAAGGCCGGGCAAAATATTTTAAAATTCCAAAATTAAGGAAAGGCAAGAACAAAACTCAAAACCAAGAACGAATTTTAAAACAAACGGATTTTCTTTCAATTCCCCTTTAACATAAAATAACCCTTAGGACTGAAACGTTTTCTTAAATTTTAAAAACTTAGTCTTTTAGGAAACCGTTCCCAAATACAGTTCAAAACTTAAATGATTGTAAAGAAAAGGCTTTGAAGTTTTACAATGAAATTTACAAACCAGAGGTTTTTGTGAAGAAATTGAAATGAGAAGGCCCAGGCTTAAAGGAAAATGCCCAAAAGGCTAAATAAAAAGAGAGCGAAAAGGAAAATGGAACGGAAAAAAATATTTGTCCAAATTTTACCTTCCGTAGAAAAGTTGAAAAAGTTATAAAAAAACATAAAATTTTTATGTTCAAAACTTATCGGTTTATGAAACTAAATATCGGTTCGACAAACCTACAAGTGCTGTAAATAAAACTTTGAAGAACATCCGGAAGAAAAATGCAAGAAAACATGTAATTGTGGAAATTTGGAAAAAAGGGAAAAGGTTGAGTGCTTAAATAAAAATTCTGGTATTAAAAGAAAGGCAATTTTGGTTTTTGTCATCTGTTAAATTTAAGGGAATAACCATGATTACCCGATTTAAAACCTAATTATTGTTTTTAATTTAAAAACTTTTTTTTATTTTAATGATTTTTCAAAAATAAATCCGTCAGAATTTTTTAAATGAATTGATATTAACCCTCAATTTGAAATAAACATTAAGGCCCCTGGCCCCACCCAAAAGCTGTTTCCTGAAAATTTTTTTTGACCTTATTTTGGAATAATTTTATAATAGGTTAAATTTCATTAATTGTTCTTTTTCATTCCAATTAAAATTAAATAGAATTTTTTTCGATCCTTTTATTCCCCGAGAACGTGTGAAAATGGTTTTTCTTTAATGTGTTTTACAAAAACCCTTTTGTTGAAATCAAAAAATAGTTAGTATAGACAAAAATTGAAATTCCATCAAATTTTATTTAAAAATTAATTTACATCCATTTAAATGAAAATTTTACGAAAAAAAAAAAAAAAGTGTTTTAAATAGTTTTACAATGTATTATCATAAATTTTCAATATTAAATTTCATAAAGTTAAAAACTTTCCTAAATAAAACAAATTTATGAATTTTAAACCGTAACTTAAAAGGTTTTTTGGAAAAAGTCTGTTGTAAAAAACTTTGCTTGATTTTTTAAAACCCACGAAAATTTGGTATTCAAACTTAATGTTTTTTTTCAAGAGCAATTCAACCCTTGGAATTAACATAATAATCCTGATGATAAAATTTTGTTTCTTAAGCATTTAAAAAATTAAAACAAATTTTTTGGTTTTTTAAAGAACTTTTTAAAATTAAATAATTTCCTGTATTTTAAGCAAGTTTAAATTTTGCAAAATAATTGGAATTAAATTTGCAGTTTACCCGGGAGAAACTGATTAAAGTCCTAATAAGGGTTTTTGTTTATTTGGACTATAAAACCCTACTGGGGCCTTGGAATTTTTTATGCCCCGGGGTGGTTTTTTCCCCAATGGTTTTTTTAGGATTTTAACCCTTGTTTACACTAATTAGACCTTTGTTGTTTGCCTTTTTTGGCCTTTTTTGGGCCTTTTCAACCCTTGTTTTACCCCAATTAATTTTTTGTTAAAATTTTTGCGTTACATAGGTTTTTTGGGGTTTTTTTTAGATGGAATTTTCGTAATTGATTGTTGACCCTTTCGTTTACCCCCCGCTTTTCTAAAATCCCCAAGGTTATCTAAACACATAAAATTTATTTTCCCCCGGCCCCTTAAAATTTGAAACGGGGCCCCTTTTTGGGCCCCTTAAAAAAATTTAAATAAGGATAAGCAGGTAAACATATAAAACAGGATCCCCCTTAGGAAATTTGAACGTTTGCTTTATTTTAATTAAAAATATTTTTTAATAAATTTTAGGTAATTGGGTTTATTTTGGGGCCATCAGGGTGTTGTAATGAACTTTTCTAAATAAATTAATCTGTGCCTTTTTTTTTTTTTTTTTTTTAAAAAACAAATCAATTCTCAATTTTAATAATCTTTAAACTTATAAAAAATTAATACAGTTTAAAAACTTCCTGTAAAATAAAGTTGAAAATAAAATGTTCAAATAAAAGAAAATTTTAACATTTATTATAACAAACAATAACTCCAAAATATGACCCTAATTATTTTAATTTTAAAAATACTAACCCCACTTTATTAATTAACAAATTTAAATCATAAATAACTATGAATTTTTTTATGAACCTTTTATTAAATTAAAACTTATTATTTTTGGAAAATATCAGTAAAATTTATTAAAATTAAATATCAATTGTTTTTTGATTTTTAAAATTCGTTTGGGAAAAATAAATTTTTATTTTAACGTTTTAAACCGCGGTTTTTTACTTAGGATATTAATAAAATTTTTCTATAATTAAGTAATTTAAAAAAAACAAACCAATTATCCCCACTTACGCAACCGTAACCTTTTTTCCCAACTACTTCGCACCTTGCAACAAAAACAGGAACAACAACATTTAAAAGCACCTACAGAAAAACGTTTTAGGAAACGTTTTATTAAACAGTTTACAACCAATGAAGGGAAAACAGCCGCAACACGGAAAAGGACAAAATTTCAAAAATTTGCTGTTGCATTAATCCATATTATAAAGAAAATATTTTATTACTTTTATGGCAGATTTTTCGCTATATTTTAATTTAAATTAACCGTTAATAGTAAATTAACACCCCCCCATGCCACGGGAAAAACGAACCATTTTTGCGCATCACTGAATCGAAAGGCGACCCAGGGCCCCCCAAACCCCGAACCAGAGATCAAAGAAAACCCCGGCCAAAAACCCCAAGCCGAGCACGGTCCGGGGAAAAACAACCCCACAAAAATTCAAAAAAATTAAAGATTAATTAATAAGAGGAAAGAATTTAAATAAAACATAAAATGGGTAGAAAACGTGAGCAATTTTTACAGATTTAAGAGATAACGCCGAATGGAAGGCAGTTTAAGATCCCTTTTCTAATCGGGGCCACGGGGGAAAATTATTTTATGTTGATTTTTAAAAAATAGTTGGTACGCTTTTGAAAAAATTATTGGTTTTAGGGAATGGCAATTATTCAAAATTTGGGAATTTCAGAAATATCAATTTGAAGGGAAAACCGGTTTAATAAAAACAAAAGGGCAACTTGGGGTTATATTTTCAAAGGGCTATGAAATTAAAGGTGTTTTCAAGCAAAACATTTTCATGGACTGGACAATATTTAACCCTTAAAACCTTGAAGAACCCATAAGGGAAACAATTTGAAACGGACCCAACCCTTTTGGACTACCGATCTTTTAATGGGAATATTTATTGCATTTAAAATGAATCACCGGATGTTACGCATGCAAACAATTCGGGCCCAATATTGATTTACGAAAAAGGGAATTTAATCAAAAGAACACATAATGGGTTACGTTTTAAAAAAAAATATTAAAGAAATTTTTGGGATTTGGGAAAGGTCAAGAGCAGTTGGACAGAATTTCAACAATTGCCCTTTAAGGGGGAAGGGAAACTTGGAAGAAACAGCCGTAAGAAGGGAATTTCCAAGGGGCCTTTTCAATTTGGGAATTTGTTTCAAAACTAGGACCAAACTGAAAAGGAGTTTTCACCTTGGAGTTTACATTAAGGAATTACCAAAACAAATTTAACGACTGGGGAAACTTTAAAATTTAAAACCAAAATGACCGACCTACAAATGGAGATAAATCGGTTTTCAAAGAACCTTTTTAAAGAGCCCCCTAGATAAAATAGGGGAATAAAAGGGATTCCCGAAACCAAAGGTCGGCAACGCGGTGTATAACACCCGGTTTTAAAAAAAAGGGGGGTTTTGGAATGTGGGGGGGTTTTTGGGATACTGTCAAAAAAAAGGGAATATTATTTAACATTTCGACTGGCACAAAACTTGATAGAAAAACTGAAACCCCAGGTGGGAATTTCACTACATTAAAGAAATAAATTAAACAAATTTTGAATCAAACGGAGCACGTATCATAAATTGAACCGATAAAAAGGTGGAAATTACACCGAATAACGAGGAAAGGAAATTTTGAAAAAAAACTTTCCAGAATAAAAAACATGGAACATACTTGATAAGCATCCTGGGGTTTGGGAAAATTTATTAACTTAAAAGATTGGTAATAAAAATCTCAGGTTATTATGGTTCAAAACCTGTGAAAAATTTAAATAAAATTATTTGGAAAATTTCGGCGTGGAACGGACTTTGGAATTGGAATTTAATAAACCAAAGTGGATACAACTTAAAAAACCTTTATTGTTTTGGGGGGCAAAGCTTAAAACGGAGAGATTGAAGAACGACCGAATTTTTAAAAAGTGGAATAAGGAAACTCAGACGGATAAAGGAAAAGGTTTGGGTACCTTTTAAGAAAAAATTCAATTTTAGTAAAAAAACCCTATTAAAAGCATTTAGTTGAAAGAAAAATTAAAACAAAGAGTGGCGTTTTTCATACAAAATTTACGGTTTTTCAAAAATTTATTTAAACTACCCTATTAAGTAAAAGTCCCCTGCGGTTTCGAAAAACATTTTAATTGGAAAACCTTAGGAAAGGTTTAGGTAATATCCTAAATTAAAACCGGGCTTTGCGCCGAACAAGACATTTAAAATATGAAAAATTACGAGGAAAAATTAGGCTTAAAAAAGCCTCCATTTTCCAAACGACAAAAGACCTTTTTTTAGAGGAGTTGCGTTATTGGTTGAAAAAGCCCTAAAATCGATAAATTTTAGCTAAAGGGGGCAAAAACAATACCTTCAATGGCGGGTCATACAAATTTAATAGCTGGGTTTGTTCCACAAGTAATTAAAATGGGTTTTATCCCTTATTAAGAATAGTTATGACATTTTCCCGACTTAGTAAGTTTTATTACCAAACGCCAAAAGTGTTAAAGGCCATGGGTTTGGGCGGAAATTGTTTGTTTTTTCCGCTTAATGCGGAAAAATTTAATTTATTAAGAAAACACCCCGGAGAAGAAGGTTTAAAACATATTAAAAATGCTCACATTTAAACGCAACAACCATTTTTTGGGAAATGGTAGGTTATTTTTTCGGTTAGCCAACATAAAAAATTCCAAGGAGAAATAAACGGCTAAAAGAAAGCAACAATGAATACCATTTAAAACCGGTATAAATTAAAAATCCCCGTATTTTCTAAACGTCAGCCTAGGTTACAAATAGAACGGTTGGCTTAACTGCCAAGGGAAAGGGCAAATAAGGATTTTTTTAATTTGGCCCAAAGGTTTTTAAAAATCGTTTAAAAAATTTAAATTTTAAATTTTAAAAATTTTTTTAAAACGCCTTTTAATACAATTTCATTCAAAAAAAATTTATTTTTTAAAACTTTAAATTGGTTTTTGCCACTACCAATTTTCTTTAAAAAGGGGTTTTAATTTTTGGAACTAAAATGGGCCTGGAAAAAAAAAAACCCAAATTTTTAAATTAAAATTTAAAATTTTTAAAAAAAAAAGAAAAAAAAAATAAAAAAATTAAATTGAAAAGCAAATTTTAAAATTTATTTTAAAATTTTTATTAACAAAATTCCCCAAAATTTTATTATAATTTAATTTTTTTTTAAAACCTTCAAATCTATAAATTTACTTTTTAAACCCCTTTTTTTTAAATTTTGAAAACTTAAAATTTTTTTTTAATTATCCCGCCAAATTAACCCCTTTTGAATTTAAATTAGAAGGAACCAAATTTTTCTGGGTTTTTAAAAGTTTAAAAAGAAATTTTCATTTTTCCCCGAAAAAGGGAAAAAATGAAAAAAAAAAAAAAAAAAAAAATTCGTTTTTAAAAACCAATGACAATATTTTTTTTCTAAAATAAATTTCAAAAAAAAAAAATTTTAAAAAAAATTTTTTTAAAAAAATTTTCCTTTAAAATTCCCTTTAACTTCTAAAAATTTAAATTTTTTCCCATTCAACCAAAATTTTTTCCAAAAATTCTAAAAATTATTTTTAAAAATCTTTCCTTTAAAAAGCAAATCCCAAAATTCCCTTTAAAATTTTTGGGAAAAAATGAATCCCTTTTTTTAATTATTTTAAATTTCCCAATTGAGAAAAATTAAAATTTTTATTTTGTTTTTAAATTTTTAAAAACCCCTTTTTTTGAAAAAATTTTTCGTAAAACAAAAGGAAAACCCGTTAAAATTTTTTTTTCTTTTTTAAAAAATTTCGGGGCCCCCTTTTTTAAAATTTTAAAAAAAACCGGGAAATCTTTTTTTAAAGTTAAAACCCTTTGGAATAAATTTTTTTTTCAATTTTGGAGGTTTTTTGGTTTAACCAATTTCAAATTTTTAAAGTATTTTTAAAAACCAAAAAATTTTTCCCTTATTTTTAAAACCCGAATTTGGGTAAATTTACTCAAATCCATTCAATTTTCATCACAGCAATATTAATTACATGTCGTTATATATTGACGGCCAACAAATTCCTTCCAAGGCCTTACAATCAGACTTTACAGCTAATGGTTTATATGTAAGGGCATATCACACCTTATTCTCCGGTACGGGTATTCATTTTTTGAATGAGGGCAACGATATATCGAGAAGCGATTACCCCAACGGCTACTGTTTAATGGCATCCGACCTAACTCCCGACTTGTTTGCAAACGCTGGCACACACTGGAATTTAGTTATAAACGGTTCCCTTCGCCTAAAAGTCGGCTTTGAAGAAGCTCTCGTACAAACCGTTAACTGTCTGGTGTACGCCGAATTCGATAACGATTGAGATCGACAAACATCGGAATGTGGTCGTGAATTTCGCCTGTTAAAAGGAACAACTCTAAATCACAATCCTCAGTGTATAACAACAGCTGAAAGAAGATGGACGCATACTTGGAGGTACAAGGGTTTAGAGATGATGATAATGAATTCATACCGAAAGAAATTGCCGTAATCACAGATCATGGTTCGTTATTGCTGATGCTGATAAAGTCACCTCCAGATTATTTTATATCAAAACCCATGTCAAGACAGATACGGTAGTTAGTGGATAAATATCACGGCTTGAAATGACGGTCAGGGTATGTGCCATACAACGATTTTCAAGAGGAACTGATACGAACTCTGCTGCCGTTTAACAAAATTCACGTTAAGGGTAGTGAGGTAGTGAAAAACACCAGTTTTTAAGATTCGCTAACAAACCAATACTAAACTTGAACGAGATTGGTTGCACACCGCTTAAAAAATTGAAAAAGAAAGCAAAGGCGTATAGTTGTTTAAGCCATAAGATCGAGGAGCCTATGTGCGCTCTGGAAAACGCATTACTACTGCAAGACTGGGCGCATACCAACTCCAAAGATGTATGCGGTACAAGTGTTGAAATGTTTGAAATCGATCCCCAACCACAAGAATGTGTTTCGACTTGTATGTGCTTCTAATCAGCTGCCGCAATTATTATAAACACGGATCCAGCAAACAAACCAGGTCAGCATTGGACTGCTATCTACATTGACGAGAATGGTAATGGGGAATATTTTGAACCCTTTGGACGACCCCCTCTAGGTTTCCAATTAAGTTTCTTCGAGAAGAATTCTAGATGGTTCCGCTACAACAAAACGGCGTTGCAGGATTACCATTCGGATGTATGTGGACTTTATACGATAATGTTTTTGTATTTTAGAATAAATAATTTACCAATGCTTGATTTTGCAGATAAGTTTTTCACTACATGTTTAGTTATTAATGATGAGATAATTCAGTTACTGTATAAGGGATGTTTTTCAACCATTCTACTCTGATAAATAAAAACGTTTTTAGTACTTTAATTGTTTTAATTAAGCGTTCCGTAACAAGAGAGACGTGCATGATCAACTTCTATTGTATACAATGTTCATTAGTCTATACACCACTAGATGGCGCCACAAACAAACCCTAATTAGTTCTACCGCTACCTTTATTAAAGAAAAAATATTCATTAGCCCATATACAATTAGATAGCAACAGAGATTCAAATTTCGCAACGAGGGTGCCGGGGCGCAGACCTAGCACAAGTTCTTATAGCTGTCTTACAAGGGTAGGGTCCCATTATTCCAAATTTCCCGCCAAGGGGGCCGGGTCGCAGACCTAACACAAGTGTCTTATGAGGTAGCATTAGGGCCCCTTATTAGAACATTATATGCGCACGCATTTGCCTAACCTCCATGGGCTAAACTGCCAAAGAGGCTCTTAATACAATCAAATTAGGGTGAAAATTCCATCAAGGGGTTACAAATGACCACTGAAAAGAAGCCATAGGTGTGAACTGACAAAAAAGTTCTTAACGCAACCAAAAGAACTCTAATTAGGGTGAAAATCAAGGGTTGAAAATTCCCTCCGAAAAGAAACCATAGGGGTGAAAAAATACGATCCCTTCTGACTACTGTTACTCATTTGTAAATGTCAATTTATCAAGTCAGCTTATTGCCGTTGAAAGTCAATCTTAACAAGCTAGCTACTAGTTAAAAATTTACAGGCTAGAGACGAAAGTTGTTGATTTTTTTACAAGTTAGAGACGATCGTACCTTGTCACATTGTACAGGGTTTCTATAAAAGAACTCCGGGGTTTTGAGGCAAAATATTTTAATGAAGAAAAAAACGTATATAAATGTTTTATACATTATTGGAAAGGTTGCATTTTCAAGTATTTTTTACGTATTAATACAGTTCAATATGAGCCCCGTTAGTGGCGCGGCACACATCGTAACGGTATTCAATCTCTTCCCATGTCCTGGCCAGCACCTCTGGGGGGACGGTTGCCACGCATTTGATTATTCGTTCCCTAAGATGGCCAACATCACGGATTTTCTCCGCATACACAAGATTCTTGATATGCCCCCAGAAGAAAAAGTCCAACGAAGTCATGTCAGGGCTCCTTGGAGGCCATGGAATAGGTCCTTCTCTTCCAATCCATCTGTTGCCTAGTCGACCGTCCAGTTCCTCACGCACACGCATACTGAAGTGTGGCGGTGCCCCATCTTATTGGAAGTGGACTAAACCCTTCTCCACCTCAATGTCATCTAACTGAGAAAAAACATACTCCTCTAACATGTCACAATAGACATCACCATTGATATTCCTTTCAACAAAAATGAAAGGACCTATGACTCTATCATGCATAAGGCCACACCAAACATTCACTTTGGGCGTGCCACGTTCATACTCAATGAACTCATGAGGCGGCTGCGAACCCCATATTCTGCAATTGTCTGTTTACAGTCCCGTTCACATGAAAAGTAGCTTCATCACTGAAAATAACAGTTTTTAAAAAATCATTATTTTCTTCAATTTTGTGTAGCATAGAAACAGCAAAGTCAAATCTCTTAATCTTGTCTGCCGGTTTAATGTGGTGTAACAGTTGGATCTTGTAAGCAGTTAAACGAAGTCTTTTATGAATTACCTTATGAACCGTTGATCTCGGTAATCCCAACTCCAGACTGCGTCTTGTTAACGATTTCTTAGGGCTTCGAAGGCATGAAGCTCGGATTCTGTCCTCATTCACTTGTGACACACGCGGCCTACCCGTTGACTTTTGTTTTAAAACACTTCCTGTTTCCTTGAAAGCACTTAACCATTGGCGAATTGTTTTGTCCATAGGCGGATCAACACCGTAATTACGTCGAAAGTTTCTTTGTACAGTAACAACAGAATTAGTTTCTATAAGCCAAATAACGCATTGAACTTTTTGTTGCGGCGTCGCCATACCGCGGCAATCCAGACAGGACTGAGTCACTTACAGCCGCTACGTTGTTTCAAGATCAACGCTGTGCAGCGCTGCCAACTGTTGATTAAAACATTCCCAATTGGTATGAGTAAAACTTGATGAGCTAATCGTTTCGGAGATATTAATTACATTTCTGCATCTTCTACAGTTATTAATATATGAATTTTTAAAACCCCGGAGTTCTTTTATAGAAACCCTGTATTAGCAAAATAATAAACAGCAAAATAAGCGCCGTTGTCAGAGTAATGATTTCAAAGGTAACGAGACATTTTTCCAAGTTAACTGTTGTCAGTTTTACAAATTAGTAGCATTATTTACATTCGAAAATTGTGTTCTATTTGCATCATAAATGAGTAACAATTAAATTATATAACAATACACGCAAGATAACGGGTTTTACTGGCTCCATAATGTAACTGGCTCGCCTTGGCCGCCTTCTGTCCGCCAGTAAAACCCTTGCTAGTAATGTTATATACTATTATAATGTATTATTATGAAATACATGAATAAATTCACTAAATAAAAAAGTACAAACCGGTATTTATAAATTTTTTAGAAACGGATTTAATCTTTCCGTTTAGAAATTTAAAAAAAAATACTCAATTTAAAAAACCACATCTACGCCACTGCTAAAATAGCCGATAAAACAGTGTTTTAACCGACAAAAAAGTGTAGCAAATCGTTTAGCACAAATAATAAATATTTGTAAACGGTTTAAAAACCGATTTATAAGAAGGTAAGTACTGAATACTAATAATAATTATAATTCACTATATTATTACATTACAGACATTCAGTTTGAATCTAAACCAAATGACACACAAAAAACCGTTAGAACTTTACAAATAAATCATTTTATATACATTATTCTACACTAGTTATTACATCTTACCTGAATTAATTTTGTAACTCTCACATAAAATCAAGGAAATTAACAAAAATAGTTTTTAAAAATTCTTACACTGCTTTCGGTTTGATTAAGTGTTGGTAGCGTCACCATACTTCAATTTGAATTATGACAACAAACACTTAACCTCAAATTTTTTATTACTAATTTGTTTAATTTCAGATTGGAGATGATAAGTTTTTTTTTAACCATATTTTCAGATGCATTGGGAATCACTCTATTTTTATTAATCATTTTATACCACTATATTAATTCGAATTCTAAATAGTTAACATGATTGAAGCGTTATAATAAAATTCTATATTCCCTTTTATAAATTGAGATGTAAAATTTTTAATTATAAATGTTAGAAATGTATATTGTAAATGTGATTAAAATTATGACATACATGTTTTTATTTACTATGTTAATTTAATTTGTTTCACCTCTGCTGTTACGTTGGTAAATGATAAATTTAACATAAAGCTGCCATCATTTAACATGTTGGCCACCAACTGCAAGATAACTCAGTTATTGCCTAGGATGATAATATCGAGTTATGTATTTATGTTGTATATTTGTGCAATTATGATTGAAATTCATAGTACATCAATGTAAATATGAATAGTTTACCTCTAAAAAGTAAACAAAAACTTTTACATTAAAGTGCAATTTTGATGTTTATTTCTTAATAACGTCAACCTGACAGTAAATAATAGAGCTACCATTTACGTGGAGGTAGTGATAAAATCATCGATTTGATAGTCTCTTCTGCTCATTTATTCCTTTATTTGAACAAATCAAATTATACGAAAATGTACTGTGGATGCATGAATTGTATTCTCATGGATAATATAACTATTGCTATGCTTATCTTTGGTGATAACACAAGTTAAAGCTGTTGAAAATTGAACGGATTCAATATTCTGAAAGCTTTAACGAGTTATCATCAATAATAAGTATAGCACGAGTTATATTTAGCAAGAGAATATAATTCATGAATCACATCAGGTCGTGTCTATTACCACAATATTATCGCTGTAAGAGACACGTTACTAAGGAACGTATGCAGTTTCATTGGCTAAAAATCCCATGTGATTAATAAATTATATTCTCTTACAAATATGATTAAATTAAATTGGTTTCTTACATTGGAAGATCGACATACACAGTAGAAATGGTTTTCGTATATACCATATTACTTAAATGTATGCCCCAAATACATATTTGTAATAACAACGAAATTGTGTTTTGTATAATAGTGATACAATGCAACATCTTTTGGAGTTTAGACTGGAAATAATGTATAGAAATAATACTACCTTCATGTGTACTTATGCTTGATTTTAGTTATAATTGGATTATAATTTCTTTTCTTTAGTACATATTAATTTCACTTTTAAGTTCAGTAGTACAAATTTCTATTAGTAGTATAATTGAAGAATAGAAGTGGAGCATGATTTTTATTATAATTTTCAGTATGTTCATACAAATAAGATTAAATAATTGTATGAATGTAAATGGTATAATAAAAGTCACTACCCTTACAAGCAAATTCTGTTAACAATGTACATTGTAAATGTGATTAATTAATTAAATTTCATTTACTATGTTAATCTAATTCCTTTCATGATGTACAATCTCTACTGTTGTGTTGGAAAATGATAAATTAACATAAGACTGCCTTGCTTTAACACGACTATCGACTATAAGATCATTCATAGTTTGCATTATTGCCAAGGTGCCAACATCAAGTTATCATGTATTTATGTATTTGTTCAATTTACGATTGAAATTCGTAGAACATTGGTGTAAATATTAATAAATAACCTCAGAGATGAGAACACAAATCAAGGTTGGCTTACATGACTAGAGAATTTATTAATAAATAAACAGAGAATATATGCAGGGATAATATAACTAATACTATGCTTATGATCCGTGATAACATGAGTTAAAGTCAATGAAAATTGAATGAGTGTGAAGCAAAAGTTTAATTTTTTGAAGGCTTTAATAAAATACATCTAAAAGTCAATATGGCAGAACAACTTTCATCAATCATTTATTTATTACTGTGCACATTTTTTACATTGGAAGTAAAATTTTGATATATTCTTTATATTATTCATTTCCATTTTACGTTAATGTTAATCTGGCAGTAAATAATAAAGTCATTATTTACCTGGAGGTGGTGATAAAATTATCATCGATTTGATAGCCTCTTCTACTCTTATTTTTTTATTTGAACCTAACAAATTATACAAAAGTGTACCATGTGATGTATGAATTGCATTCTCATGGTTAATATAACTAGTGCTATGCTTATCATTGGTCATAACACGAGTTCAATTTTCTGAAGGCTCTAACAAGTGTTATCATTATTAATTAACATAGGACGAGGAATATAATTTCTTAATCACATGGGGTTGTTTAGTACCACAATAAATTATTACCGCTGGAATAGACACATTAATAAGGAAGGTATGCAGTTTCATTGGCTAAAACAACCCCATGTGATCAATGAATTATATACTCTTACAAATATTATTAAATTAAATAGACTTGTTACGCTGGAAGATCGGCATACACAGTGGAAATGGTTTTTTGTATATGCCGTACTAGTTTGATGTACCTATCTACCAAATATATATTCGCAATAACTACAAAATTGATTCGTGGAATATGTGAAAGTAAGTGAAATATTGTGCTTTTATACAATAATGATACAATACAACATCTTTTGGAGTTTAGATTGGAAATAATATATAGGAATGATAAATACAATCTTCACATGTATCCATGATTTTAATAAATTAATTTCATCTTAAGGTCCATAGTAAAAATTCATATTAGCAGTATACAGGTTGTCCCAAATAGAGTAGGATAGTATGGGTATCTTTCATATTATTAAAGATAGAGATTTGGTTAAATTGGCAATATTGTGCCATTTTTTGGGCCGAGTTCGATTCCGTTGAGAAACATTTCAATTTCCGAACAGTTTAGAAATTATTTAAATAAAACCAAAAATCAGCGATTTCTAAAAACTTATAGATATCTCCGTAATTATGAAAGATATGAAAAAAAGTTTCAGATTAAAGTTACTTACTTCGGTGAGGCACACTTAAAAATGATGTCAAAATAAAATTCAAGATGGCGGTTTCCAAGGTATTAATAGCAACTTTCTTATTTTAAATGGGCACCATATTAGATTTTTACACAATTAAATGGGATTTTTTTTTCAACGATGTATAACAACCTATGTACGAATAAGAAATTATGGGAAATATTAATTGTTTTCATTTTAAATCAAGTAACCATGATTAACAATAAAAAAAAATTAATTATAATACAACTAACTGTCAAGTTGTAGGTAGGTACTATATTATTGATTGTGTAAATAATTAGTATTGCTGTGTTGTATTATTAAGTGATAAATTTATAATAATTGTTCTTTAATTATTTCTAATGGCGACCTTTCCAACAAATGAACAATATGATATGTTTTGTACATAGACTCCCGTCTTGCTGCTCAAGAATATCTAACAAATTTTCCAGAGCGTAAGCAACCGGACATGAAAATATTTGCAAGATTAGATTCAAATATATAGCATTATGGATGTCTTAAAAATCCCAATAGGAACATAAACGTGGTTACTGAAGATGAGGAATTAACTTGAGCTTGTGTGCAAGTAAATCCGAATATCTCGACTCGAGAAACTGAAGCTCATGTTAAGGTGTCTAAGACTAAACCATCGAGAATTTATAAAAAAACACAATTTCCGCGCATATAAATTACACATTGCGCAGACTTTGCAACCAAATGTTAATATGTGTAGAACAGCATTTTTAAATAAAATTGCAGAAAATGGTGATTTTATAAATCAAGTTTTATGGACTGACGAATCTTACTTCTCCAACTTTGAATTATTTACTCGCCATAATGAGCACCATTGGGCACAGGAAAATCCACACATAGTGGTTCCGAGGCGCAACCAGGTTCGTTTCGGTATTAATGTTTTGTGTGGCATATTGGGAAATCGTTTAGTTGGTCCTATAATTTTTGATGGAACATTAACAGCGCAGCGTTACATGGAAATTCTGCAAACATATCTTGAAGATCTATTAGATGATCTACCTTTGGCACAAAATATTCAAATATGGTATCAGCAGAATGGCGCTCCCGCACATAATGCTGGCAATGTTATCCGATATTTAAATGACCGTTTTGATAATAGAGTAATTGCCACCAATACACCTAATCAGTGGCAGATCCGCAGATTTAACGCCTCTGGACTTTTATTTATGGGGCACTATAAAAAATAAAGTGTATGGTAGTCATTACCATTACAATAATGCAGAAGAACTACGTGAAGGAGTGGTGGCGGCCTTAACGGTGTTCATCGAAACACATTGCGAACAGTTACTAACAGTGTTGTAAAACCGTATCGATTGTGTTTAACTTGTTTAATAAATAATTTTTACTTGCAAATTGTTAATCATGGCTACTTGATTTAAAATGAAAACAATTAATCTTTCCCATAATTTTTTATTCGTACATCGTTCAAAAGAGAAAAAAAATACCATTTAACTGTGCAAAAATCCAATATGGTGCCCATTTAAAATAAGAAAGTTGCTTTTAATATCTTGGAAAGCGCCATCTTGAATTATATTTTGACATCATTTTTAAGTGTGCCTCATCGAAGTAAGTAACTTTGATCTCAAACTTTTTCATATCTTTTATAATTATGGAGATATTTGAGTTTTTAGAAATCGCCAGTTTTTGGTTTTATTTAAATAACTTCGAAGCTGTTTGGAAATTGAAATGTTTCTCAACGGAATCGAACTTGGCCCAAAAAATGGCACAATATTGCCAATTTAACCAAATCTCTATCTTTAATAATAAAGAAAGATACCCATACTATCCTACTCTATTTGGGAATACAAGTGCGCGATTTTAATTCTAATTGTCCCTATAAATAAGCAAATACAATTGAATAATTATTTGATTGTAAGTGGTGTAATAAAAGTCACTACAGCTATAATTTGTGACTAATGAAAAAAGTAGAGGACTGTAGCAGATTAGTAAAGCTTATTACAAGGTTCTATACTTATTTGTTAGTATAATTAATTCTAAAGATGTATGATAGATCATTAAGTAGTTGAAGATGAAATAGTTATTATACAACGTTATAAATTATGATGACGTGATACAAATTTGGGTTTTACAATCATTTTATTAAAAATGAGATGTTAGTAACAGTAAGAAAGAAATAAGCAATATAAGTTGATTATAACGGGTGCCTCCTTAAGTAAGCGATCAGAGTTAGTTGAAAATCAGTAATTCGTCGCCGAGGCACGAATTACAACGTAATAGTCCAGTTACCCTGAAATTAGAAGTAAAGTAAGATAACATTTAATATATAATAGGGAAGAAGTGAAATTACCTTCCTTATTAAAATAGTAAGAAGCTGAGTAAACAGTGTAAATAGTGACAAGTTGGTGACAATAAAAAAGATTGTGCAATAAATTAAGATCGCGTTAAAGGTTACGCTATAATTAAAAATCACGTTTTCTGTGCGCATCAAAAGTATTCCAAGATTGTGTTTAAATATTGAACGATTGAATATAAAATAAGACAATCGATCCAGTGTAATAGATCGATATATAAATCAAAGTAAGTGGAAAATATTCACAATTAAAAGCACGACAGTTGGTAGTTCCCTTGCAGTTCGTCGCGCAAGCTGGTTGTCGTTAAAATTGAACAATAACTTAACCTTCACGCCATTCCCTTGCGGGGTAGGCAAAACATTCCCTGCCTGTTATTTATTTTTCATTCATAATCTTTCTCCATGCTTTCCTATAAAATTGAACAATTATGAAATAATTGACTATTATAAATATATCAAGCAATTATTTACAAAAATTATAAAAGTGTTGAAAAGAAAATTGCAATAAACTTATTCCACAAGAAAGTTGTAAACAAGATATCGTGGGAACAAAAGAAGCAAGGCGCCAATGCATCTTCGGCCCAATCGCGTCATCAACTTGACCACATTGCAGTTACGTCATCGGCTTTCAACGAGGCACCAAATAGTTACGATTTCTAATAGTACAAATAAAGAAACGTGTATGTGTTTTATTTTCTATAAACTTGAATTTGAATATCAAAATTGAATGGAAAACATTCCATTCAATTTTGATAAAGGTTTTTTTGTTGCATGTTAGTATTAAGAATATTACTTAGAATTTAAGGTTTGAGTGCTAAATGTTGTTGTAAACAAAACATTTTAGCACTGTGAATTTCAGTAATTAAATCAGTATAACGTTTGATTTATTTTTATTATTATTAAAGACTATTAATATTAAAAGCTTATATAAATATTGAATATACAAATGCAGAAAGAAGTAAACTCAATAGAAATCCAAGATAATAAGGCAATCGAATAGAGTATAAATTTTGGTAATTGATAAGAGTGACAATTTCTTTTAACATTTGAGCTATCTGGCTCACCTAAATAAGAAAAGAAAAATTGCAAACGTAAATATTACAGTTCATTTATTCAAACTGAGATTAAATAGCAAGCGAATTAGAATTAACTAGTAGATGATATCTTTATAAATTAAACCCATTCAGCGTAAATAAAGATGTAATCATTTTAAGTCTCACACAAACAATAGACAATTTTTATTCAATTTTGACATAAAAAATGTTAAAAGAAAGCTAATATTCTTCTTCGTAGGGAGGTGTAAACAAGACGAGTAATAACCAAAGGTATTACGCCCGTTGCATGATGAACCGTTTGAAGGTATTTGTCACAATTAAACCAGCTTGGAATAAAATTCATTTTATTACGCCGTGTATATCACCAAATGCAACTGTACTGTAGGAACTGTATTTAAACTTTTTTTTTCTATTTTGCGTGTTTAATATGTACATTATGACACTCAAACGGGTGTTTTAATGTTTGACTTTAAAGTATCTAACATTTTTTTTCTTGATGTTGGTATGTAAACTAATGAAGTTCTTTATTGATGTATGTAAACGTAAATGTAACATAACCTATTATTATTTGAAATTTGCATATATCCTTTGTATTGAATTATTCATGATTAATGTATTGCAATGATTAAGATGACCAAAACCGAATATGGACGATTTCTCTTTTATTGTGTTTCAAGATAAAGCGTCAATATGCTTTCAAATTAAGCCGATTACATATTTTGTGTAAAATATAACATTCATTAAACCTTGTTAACTTCAGTTGAGTGTAAATTATTAAGTTTAAATGGTATAGTGTAATTTTATTACAATTATAATGTATATAGTATACAACTTCTATTGAGAACATATTTATAAGGTAGTTTGAAATGAATTAGTAACAAATAATAATTTTAATACCCTATATTTGTATCGAACTCAAACAAACAAATACCACTGTTGCCAACCTACATTCAAAATTATGAAATAAGGTGACAAATGGAATTTACATTTTTTCAAAATTTTCAACACAAATACGCAAAATAGAAAAAATAGTATAAGAAGCTCGTTTCATAAGACGCTTTATCGCACTCGTCCATTAGAAAACTCCCCGCTGCGCGGGTCGTTTTCTAAACTTGACTCAAGCGATAAAAATGCGTCTTATAAAACTTGTTTCTTAATATACTATTAATTTATAGAAAACAATGTGTTTTTGGGTAAGATTTTAATGTAGCGTACATTTATGGCGCTGATACCAACTTATCACACATACAAACAAAATAATATTAAAAGTAGCAATAATAAAACGTTTACTTAATAATGATACGAAATAGGTCAATTCAGATATGGGAAGCTTGCTTCAGTTCTTTCCCCACTAGGTCTATCTCACCATTGTCTAATACAAATAACTTTTACTGTCCCTAATTTATTTGTTGTTCGCAACACTGTTGTCAATGTAGCTAACTGCTTAATAAATTGATAGTATTTTTATTACACTGATAGAACCTGATTTATAGTTCCATAACTGTAACACTGATTAAAAGTATCGACGATCTTAATACTGATCGAATTACTGAATTGAACCAAGTTATTGTTCTTTTTAACATTTTAGCAAATTCAAAATTGGGTAAAACCAATAAAATTTTTCATACCATTAATACAGGTGATGCCATACCAATTAAACAAAGATATCTCCCGCTATGTTGGAACATGCAAATGAAGAAATTGACGAAATGTTAGATGAAGGAATTATTAAACCCTGTTCTTCCCCTTGGAATTCTCCAATGGTTTTAGTTCGAAAGAAATCAGGCGTGTTTAGAGTATGCTTTGACGCAAAAAAAAAATAAATTCAATTACCAAGAAATATGCTTACCCATTACCATTTTTAAATGATATTTTGGATAAATTAAGAGATTCTAGGTATCTAACTTCAATAGATTTAAAGAAAGCTTTTTGGCAAACTCCTTTAGACCCCGAAAGTTGTGAAAAAACTGCTTTTACTGTTCCGCGTAGAGGTTTGTTTGAATATACCGTTATGCGAATGGGACTTACCAATGCACCCAGTACGTTACAAAGATTTATGGACAAAAATGGTCTTCATACCGATCCATCAAAAGTGGATGCGATTTCAAAATTTCCTGAACCAAGAACTTTTACAAAAGTTAAAGAATTTATCGGAATGTGCTCATGGTACAGGCGTTTTATTAACGATTTTTCCACAGTTTTATCTCCAATTAACAATTTACTTAAAGGAATAAAGAAATCTCAAAAAGTTTCATGGAACAACGAAGCTAATGATTCATTTTTAAAAATTAAATCTTTATTAGTAGAGTCCGGATTTTTCAAAAACATTTTATTTACAATGCGATGCATCCAATTGTAGTATTGGCTGTGTTTTAACCCAAGGTGAGGGAGACGATGAAAAGGTTATTGCTTACGGTTCTCGTACTTTAAATAAAGGCGAGCAAAATTATTCTATTACTGAACGGGAATTACTAGCTGTTAAAATTCTGAATTATTTCCCGATTGGAGAATTGAAAACGATAAACTTTACAAACGTATTTCAAATGAGTTAAATACTGAATCCAATTTAGTGGAATGGAAATTAATTGTTCCTAAATCCTTACGGAAAAGTATTTTACAAAAATGTCACGATGATCTATCATCAGCACATTTAGGCGTTTTTAAAACTTTTTCGAAAATTAAGGAATTTTATTATTGGCCAAAAATTAAATCAGACATTTCCAAATACGTTCGAAATCGATTTAATAGGTCCTTTTCCCAGATCGAAAAATGGTAATACTGTTTTACTGGTTGTTTGAGATTGGTTTTCCAAATTTACTCTGACTCACCCAATGCGCAGTGCTACTGGTAAAGGCATCTGCCAACATATTTAAAATTATGTGTTTATAGTTTTCGGTGTACCACAAATTTGTATGGTAGACAACGGCCCTCAATTTAAGAGTGCATTGTTTAAAAACCTATTAGATTCTTACAAAGTGCCATCCATTTGGTTTAATGCGAGTTGCCATCCCCAAGTAAATTTTGTTGAAAGAGTTAATAAAGCAGTAGGTACTGCAATAAGATCATACATTAAAGATAATCAGAAAGAATGGGATGCTGAGATTCAGAAAATTGGTCATGTTATTCATAGCGCTGTTCATAAATCTACTAAATTTTCAACTCTCTTTTTGGCGTTTGGTCGAACTGTTCCGATTACTGGAGATTTTTATGTTAAAAGATTTTAAAGAGCATGGCTTATCTATTACTAACCGTGAACAATTAGTTCACCGATTTTTAAGAATGTAAAACAAAATTTACATGTCGCTTACGAACGAAATTCAAAATCTTACAATTTGCTACGTCGTCGATTAAAATTAAACGACGGCGATCTAGGTTGATAAAAGAATTTTACTTTATCTGATGCGAGGAAAAATTATAGTCAAAAGTTAGCTCCAAAATTTACTGAAGCAAAAGTTACTGAGGTCCAACCACGTACCGATTGGCCACTCTTAATGATAAGATTAAGATTTAATTAAATCAAAATTATTTTCCTTCAATCGTATTTTTGAGGATATTACATTCTAGTTTCTTACTTACATTTTAATTACTTTGATTATTTTTCAAAAGTAATGTAATTTTGTTATGTGCTTATTTCGCGCACCATTTTTTTGTATGATTGTGAACCTGAACAGGCTAAATTTGGCCTATCGTGCTAAAGCACTCAGGAATACTTAGGTAGATGGGTAAAGGGATAATGAATTTCCAATAGATGCCTATAAACAGCTACTTTAAATTTTCTCATATCATAAGTGAGAGAAAAACAGGAATCAAGGAGATCATTCCAGAGTTTAGAAGCCGTGTAGAAAAATGTGGATTGCGCCCGTTTGGTACAACAACTGGAGATTTGTACAGCATACTGATGATGTGAATGAGCGAACCGAGTGTTTCTCGTAAAGATAGCCCGAGATGGTATCAAAGAATATAATTCAGCAGCACAATAGCCGTTGTAATAACTATAATACAAAGAAAGAACTGAAACCATCCTTCTATGCTCAAGGGACTGTATCTGAGAAGTTAAGGACGGGTCATTTATAAGCCTAATCGCTCTCTTTTGAATACTATCAACGATATCGAGAGCGTATTGGGGAGCACTAACCCAGAGGTGAGAATTATATTCCAGAAGAGGCCGAATTTGGGCCTTATACAGCAGAAGGAGTTGTTGAGAGGTAAATTACTGTTTAGATCTGTACAAAAAGCCTATTTTACGAGCAGCTGATTTAGTAACTGACAGAAGATGGTCAACCCATGAGTGATTTGAAGATACAGTCATACCCAACAGAGTAATAGAGTTTGAAAACTTAAGAACTGAGCCATTCATAGTTACAACAGGAAATGATCGATCTTTTTTGGCGAACACAAGGCAACACTGAGTTTTGTTAGCATTAAATTTAACTAGATTATTACTTCCCCATTCGAGAATACGTTGAATGTCTTTCTTGATTGAATTTGCCATTTCAGCTTTAATTTCTTGATTTGACATAGACGATGGATTATCACTATGAATAGACTGAGATGAACTACAGTGAAGAGTGCTATCGTCAGCAAAGCAATGGATGGGGTTAGTTGTTGAAGAAATAAGATTATTTATGTACAGCAGAAAAAGTGTAGGCGCTATTACGGATCCCTGTGGTACGCCCGCGTTAATGCTAACTTCTTTTGAAAAAAAGCCATCAACTACGACACGTATTTGTCTTTTATCAGGGAAACTAGGAACCCAGTTGATGAGCGTATCATTTAACCCAAACGAGGTGAGTCTGGCAAATAAACACTTATGCCAAACTTGGTCAAATGACTTTGAGATATCTAAAGCGACTACAACTGTTTCACCGGACTGCTCTACTGTATTATTCCAAACTTGGGTCACATATGAAAGATCACCAGTTGAACGACTTTGCCTAAACCCATATTGGTGGTTTGTTAGTTTCAAGGAACGTGAGCAGTTGCTGATTGATGGCTTTTTCTATGATTTTAGACAAAATGGAAGTGATAGCAATTGGTCGGTAGTTTGAGAGATCGGTCTTATCGCCTTTCTTGGAAATAGGTTGAACATTTGCTAACTTCCATGATGAAGGGAATTCCCCAGAAGACATAGGGATCGTATAGAGCTTAGACAGGACTGGTACTAGTTCGGGGGAACATTTCTTTAAAACAATAGCTGGGATACCGTCTGGGCCAGTCGCCTTATCGAGATCAAGCCTACTGATGATCGATTCCAAGAGCTTGAACCAAAAATGAATTGGTTTCATAGCGTATGAAGAAGAGTTGGCTAGGGGCACGTCTTTTCCTGAATGATTGAGATATGAGTGTCATGCAAACAAATCCACAAAAGCATTGGCTTTGTCTACAGAATCAGCAACTACTGATCCGTCAATAGAAGTTAGGGGGGGAAATGAAGATGTTCCAAAGTTTTTACTAATGGCTTTAGCTAAAGACCAAAATTTACGACTGCCTAAAGGAGATGTAGCTAGTTCATTGCATTTTCGTTGTTCGAACAACTTTTTAGTTTTAGTGATGACACTTTTGCAGATATTTCTAGCACCAACGTATTCTACATGACTGTCGACCGATTTATTAGATTTTCATTTAATGTAATATTTATTTTTGAAAGATATTGCATAAGCACAAGCCTTATTGAACCAGGATTGAGAACGAGAATGACCTATACGGTACTGTTTTTTTGGGATTGTATAACTTCATTCCCATGAGGATGACTTCAGTTACTGAAAGAGCGATGTCCGAGGAAAAGGACGACTTAAAACAATATTCACGCCATGGAAAGGTTGCAAAGAAATCCCGTAAATCACTCCATCGAGCTGACTTAAAACACCACAAGGTTCTATCGGTTTTGCGAACAACAGTGGAATTAGGTACAGTAGAAATGATTTCTATTAGACAATGGTCGGAAAGACCTAAAGGCGAAAGAACGGAAGTTTTATAAACAAGAGGTTTGATGTAAGAAAGAGATCTAGAAGATGTGGAGTATGGTTAGGGTTATCAGGGATTCTTGTGGGTTCAGAAATCATTTGTGTGAGATCACATGAAATAGCAAATGTTTCTGCACTATGACCAGCAGGATTTGTAGTAGATGAAAATTGAAGCCAATTAGAGTTATAAACATTGAAATCGCATACGATTGAGATATCGCAAGATGGAAACTGAGACAGGAGATAGTCAACTTTCATACTAAGGTAATCGAAGAAGTCTTGAAAGTTACTGTCATTAGGAGACCTATAAATGCAACAGTAGAATTTCACAAATTAGGACCAGAATGTTTTAACCAAATCACGTCAAAATTTTTATTTTCTAAGGAAGAAACCCTCTTGCAAGCAATTCTGTCCTTGATGTAGTCACATACGCATCCTTTATATCGAAAGCTAGAGTGAAGGTGGTATTGAGGAAATTGCAAGTCGGGTAACTCGGAGCTTTCAGAGGAGACTTGTGTTTCAGATAGAAACAAATATCAGGTTGTAATTGTTCAAGATGTTGGTGAATAGCATTAAGATTAGACCTGATACCGCGGATGTTGTAGTAGTGAATCAGAAAGTTGATACTTTCGATGACCGTGGTCACTTGGGCCCTGTCCTCCCGGACATCCGAATGGGGCAGGATTTTACGTCCAGAATTTATTACCCTAGACACCACAGCCATCTTTTTTTTTAATCCGATAGGAAGACAGTGAGGGCGAGAAGGAAGAATAAGGATGAGAATAGATTAAGGATGAAGGAAAAGGTAACCGGCAGCCCTTACCGAGCTCAGAAAATCGGAGACCCAATATTAAGGAGCCCATCGTAAGGGTGGTGGTACCTCCCCGGCTGGCACGGAGTATACATGCCTACCACCTGTAAAATTTATTTTGTTTTTGCAACAAATGTTTAGCACGGTTGTTGATATTTAGATCACATTGTGCAACTGATTTTGCCGATTTTTTGGGACCTTAGTTCTCATGTAAATTATTTTCATGTATTGGATTTACAATTGCTGTTGTTACAATAGTAAAAATTGAAATAACCATTTTGAGTTTACCTCCGATCGTTAATTGACGTGAAACTTTCAAACTCTTAACCATTGGTAAGAACACTAGAAATGCTAAAATAAGTATCTGTTTTTGTTTCGAATTAATTTATTTTGGTTACCCAAAAACTATCTTCAAAATTCTAGCTTTCGATGATTCATGATTTGTCCAGTGTTCTAGACTTGACGGTGCTTTGTGTTTTTCGGTTCACATCGTGTCAACCTCGTCTTAGCTCACATCCTAACCATGACTTCCTGATTATGACACCGGAATACTTTTGGGTGAGGTTTTGAATGTGTTCGGAATAGAGTGCACAATCCAATCCATTTATACACCGTGGCTTGGTAAAGACTTTGATATACCCATTTTGACTTATTTAACGGAACTAGACTGTGGGTGCTTTGTGTTGACGTACCCAGGGGGCTGGAGTTAAGAGCACCGGGGAAGGGTATTGAAACCACTCTATCGGCCACGATTCTCGTGATTTTTCTGGTTTGTGTTTGAGAAAGTTTGACTCTTGCGTGGAGTGCCATTTTCCCGTGGTTTTTATCGTAGCACAGGAAAATTGTTCCCAGGTTCCCCGCCCTCTGACTCTTCAGGTCATGGTTGGTTTTTTTTTCTCCCTTTACGTTAGCTGAAATTTTTGTTGCTGGTTTTTCATTTTGCTCTCCTGACGGACGTTTGGTTCACAAACCCCACCAGCTTAAAGTTTGCATAACTTAATTTTAGGGTTTGAACTTTATAGTTTCAACTAGTGGAGTGCGCGGGCGGTAGCGCGTCATTAACTTTTATGGTGTTGCGAGGGGTCTTTCCTGACCAACATTACCGCTTTTTCCGGACTTCTTCGTACATTTAGCGTAAGATTTTGTTCTATTTGGGCATTTATTTAGAATTTAGGTATTGCCATTTACATCTTTGCTTGAATTTTAATTAGCTTAAAATTTTTTGTGTTTCATCAGATTGTGATGAAATATCTTTATTATATTGGTATTTGAAATCTCCGATTCCAACTTTGTGGGGGTGTGTAACAAAATTAGAACGCGTTGTTAATCATTCACCTCTTTGTAGGCATTTCGTGTCATGTGTGTTGCATATCTAGTTGCATAAAAACATGCATTTAATTATTTTAATTAGAACTCGTACGCATAGTGGTTGCACATTAGATTCACATGTCATGCGCAAAGACCTTGTAAGAGCGTCGTTTTGGTGCGATATTTTCAGGATGTAGGCATCCATTATTGCTTTGCTAAATTTAAAAAAAGTGCTATAAATTTTATGGTGAGTTATAAAAAACTATTATATTAAAGTTTGAGATGTTTGCTTTTTTCAGGCACTTTTTTATTTTTACTTTCACGTTTACGTTTTATTTTTTACTCTAACTTCACCTTTACACGTTTAAACACATCTACGCCATTAAATAATTTTACCGTTAATCTAAGTTACGATATTAATACGATTGATCAAGAGTGAAATTTATTCATTTAGGAATTATTAAGCATACCAATCCAGATTTATTTCAACCTGAAGTAATATTACGCAACAATTTTCCAACACACAGACACAGCAGGCTTCCACTTCGTTATCTACAGTGTGACCAAGATTAAGGTATTCTGACTCCATTAATTATTCATAATAACATTAATTATTCATTAAATTATAACGGTACTAGCATTAGCATTAAGTATTTCTGTTTATAATTAGACATAGGTCGTGTAAATAAACTTCGTTATTGTAAAAATTTTCTTTTAAATCTATTGTATAATGGTTTACTTGTTTATTCCATATTTAAAAACAAGTTGGCGTCCGAGTATTTGATATGACGGATTTTTTTACTCTCACTTTTATTAGACCAACCTTTACCTACTTCCCTCAAGTAAATAATATTGTAATTAGTATATGTGTGTTGCTCAATTTATACGAGTCGAAAGTTTTAATATATATATATATATATATATATATATATATATATATATATATATATATATATATATATATATATATATATATTACAAACTTTCGACTCGTATAAATTGACCAACAAACATATACTAATTCAGAAACCGGCTAAATAATCGATCCACTCAAAAAATTGATGAAGTTTGCTCAGTAATAAATTTGTTATCTTAAATTTTTTGATTTTTTCAATTTTTATATTATAGATAAATTTATATGAAATCTAGCAAGTTTTGAATTTCAAGAAAATTAGGCGTACTTGATTTTATACAGGGTGACACAAAGTGTTTTTTTTTACTCTAACTTTAAAACCACATGTGGAGTGTCATTATTCCACCTTGTAATTTCTTATTTAGTTATCAAGACACATCGTTTCTTTACAATTTCTTTTTTTATTTGTTAGAATAGCTTAATTTTTGTAAAAGGCAAGGATTTAAGAAAAACGTCACATTTTTATATTTTTCCTGTGGTAATAACAGTAAGTTTACCAGGTCTGCTGGCACGCAGTCCTCTAATCTGTTTTTCATTTGCACAGAAGTAACTTTTCTGTCCCTCAAAACAATTAGCGTTATAAAGCGATTATCTCGCTCACTAGTACATTTTTTTCGACTACAGTGATTTATTTCTTCTTGTGAATACATCAAATTCACGAAACCGTTTTACAGCTCTTTGAATTTTACATCTTGAAACTTCCAATACTCTGACCACATAATACTGTGACCTACCATCCTGAACCAAAGCGGTAGCCCTCGCTGCGTCGGTTACAGAAAGATCCATATTTTAAATTACTATTCGACAAGGAACACGTTCAAAAATTTAATTGACAAGGTTTAGATTTCACAACTGACAGTAATTCCATTGCACTCTATGCAAACAAGTTAAATTCGTAAACTTATTGTTATTGCCATAGGTTTTCCTTAAACCCTCGTATCTTTTTACAACAATTAAGCTATTGTAATAGTAGAAGGAGCCCACCTGAGGATGTGACGTCATAGTGGGGGTGGTAGGAGTAGGTGGGGATCTGGGGTGGGGCAAGGAAACTTTTTTTCGGGGGCGTGGTTTAACCCCTTATTATGGTCCTTTTGGCAATATTAAGAGCCTTTTTGGCGGTCTAACCCCTTGGCTAAGGGTGTTGGATGCCCCTAGGGTGTGGTCTAGCAGCCATTTTGTCTACGTGAAGGTGGGGGTTTAAGGCCCTTATTGCTTCATTAATGCGTGGCCGCACCAACATCTTTTACCTGATTGGTTGTACGTGTATTAAGGCGGGGCTAAGACTAGACCAAACCCATCCTCACACCGGATTGGCTCGCGTAACGCCCCTCTGGTTTCTGATTGGTCCTTAGCCCCACTACTCAGCAGCTGTGCTCTGATTAGAGGATCAATTCTCTGCATTCTGATTAGTTGTGGCGGTAAATTTTAATATAATAAGGGGGCCTAATGCTAAATTGTAAGACAGGTGTAGGGCTCCGCAACTTGCTCTCGGGGGTTTGTCCCCTTATCGTGATCGGAACTTGGTCGGGAGTGTTTGCTTATTATCGTGATTCCCTTGGAGGGAGATCTGAATTTGTATTCTAATAAGGGGCCCTGATGCTAACTTGTAAGACAGGTGTTGGGCTGCGTAACTTGTTCTCGGGGCTTTGTCCTTTATCGATGCCCCATTTGAATTTGTATTTAAGTCTCTACATGTTATGACTTTAAAATATTGTAATAAGGGATGTAATGCTAAGTTGTAAGACAGGTGTAGGGTTTAGCAACTTACTCTCAAGCCTTCGCCCCTTGACCAAAAATTTGAATTTGTTTGTGACGCCATCTCGCGGTATATTTTTACCTACAGGGAGATGTAATTGTTATGGCGGGAAATTTTAAGAAAGAACTTTAACACTATGTTTTAAGGTGTGACGTATGCATCTGGCTCTCAACCCTCTATTACGCACAATATATTTTAGCTTTAATTATGAGTCATAATCACTCTTAAATAAAACAATTAGTACAACAAGTACAACACTCTTAATAAAACAAGTAGTAAAAGCTTTTCTTTATTTATCAGACTAGAATAGTAATAGAAAAACAAACATTATACTGTAACTTGATTATCTCATCATTTATAATTAAACGTGTAGCAAACACTTATTTACAAAATCGATCATGGATAAATTATTTGATCTAAAATACAAAAACATTAGCGTATAAAATCCACACACAATATCGTTTTGTTATAATGAAACCATCTAGAATTCTTCTCTAGGATACGTAAATGATAGCCCTGCGGGAGCCGTCCAAAGGAGTCAAAATACTCGCCGTCACCATTCTCGTCAATGTAGATAGCAGTCCAATGTTAACCTGGTTTGTTTGCTAGATCCGTATTTACAATAACTGCACACGGTCTATGCGCCCGTCTCGGTAGTTGATTAGAAGCACATACAAGTCAAAACACATTCTTGGGGCTATGGATCGATTTCAAATATTTCAATACTTGTACCGCATACATCTTTGGAGGTGGTCTGCGTCCAGTCTTGCAATAGTAAGGCGTTTTCCAGTGCACACATAGGCACAGCGATGTTATGGCTTAAACAACTATAAGCCTTTGACTCTTTTGCAATTTTTTAAGCGATGGACAACCAGTATCGTCCAAGTTTATCACCGGTTTGTTAAAAAAGAATTTTGTTAAATAGCCGCAGCGCTCTTATCAGATCCTCTTGGAAATTGTTGTAGGGTACATACCCCGTTCGCCATTTCAAACGATGATATTTATCCTCTAAATACCTTATCTGTCCTGAATTGGGTTTTGATGTAAAATAATCTCGAGGTGACATTATCAGCATCAACAATAACGAAACGTGATCTATAACCACAGCAAATTTTTACGGTATGAATCCATTATCATCATCTCTAAACCCTTGCACATCCAAGTATGCGTCCATCTTCTTTGACCTCTTGCTCTACACTGAAGCTTATGTTGTAGAGCTGCTCCTTTTAACAGCTGAAATCCACGACGACATTCCGATGTTTATCGATCTCAATCACGTTGTCGAATTCGGCGTATACCAAACAGTTAAGGGTTTCCGTGAGACCTTCATTAAAGCCGACTTCCAACCGAAGGGATCCGTTTCTAACTAAATTCCAGTGGCTGCCAGCATTTGCAGACAAGTCAGGAGTTAGGTCAAAGACCATTAAACAGTAGCCGTTGGGGTAATCGCTTCTCGATATATCGTTGCCCTCATTCAAAAAATGAATACCCGTACCAGAGAATAAGGTGTGATACGCCCTTACATATAAACCATTAGCTGTAATGTTTGGTTGTAAGGCTTTCGAAGGAATTTGTTAGCCGTCAATATATAACGACATGTAGTAAATATTGTTGCGCTAAAAATTGAACGGGTTTGAGGGGTAATCACCGTTGAAGGCTTTATTTGCCACAAAACCTACGATACATCGTTTAGGTAACTGCCCCAGAAAGACATTATCCAATGATTTTCGCTGTATGCCCGTAGGTATAGTTAACACTTTTACGTCTGTCCTTGTAACAGGGTATTTTGTTGCAGTTGTTTCTAAGGCTTTAGTGTGAGTAATTAGAATGGTGGGATTGATTCGCATACGTCTCACCAGTAAACAAGCGTCCATAATTCGCGTCTTGTAATTTTAACTTTGTGCTGCCATTAGACTAAAGCTATCTCTTGATCATACAAATTTAGCCTTTAACTAAACACCACTTATAAGAAACTTTTCTTGATTAAACAAATCCGAGTGTACGTGACCAATCATCTCAATCTGTTTGCTGGTCATTGCAGGTACTTTGCGTTTTGAGAAACCATTATTTGCGTGGTCTAGCGTATTCATCAGTCCAGCTGTGTCATTATGCCATAAGGTGCAACCTGGATGTGAGTTCTTGGCCTCTTTTCCATAATTTAACGTTTCGATATACGAGCGGTAGACGTAGGTGTTGTTTGGTTGTGACACCATCTTCTGATTTAAGTAAACCTCCACTTGTGAGAAAAGTGAATGCATCCAATTGTTTACCGGTGCTACAATATCTGCGTCAGTAAGCGGCGTATCATCTTGCTTTAGAACTTTAGCTATGATGAACAAAATTGTCTGACTTAAATCTATGTAATCGTTCCCATTTCCAGGCACTACAAATTCTATTGGGGCGTCATCACTAAGAGCTGATAAGGGCTTGTAAAATAACTATTCACCACTCTGGATACTTATCTGCATTGAGGGTAAAGCGAACAAATTCAATTCGGACTTGACACATTCACACGATTGTGTATGTAAAAAAGCCATTATCTTGAAAATATATTATCGTAAGTAGTTTTCTTCTTCTTCTTATTAGCAACAGCTCTCGGCAGAGACTGGCTATTATCGGTCAGACGTACTCTTTTATAACCGGAACCCTCCATCATTTTATTGATTTTCTCGTCGACTTTACGCTTGAGATTTCTACCCGCTTCGTGAAATCTCTCATGAAACGACTCCGTAATAGGCCGATCTTCTATCACCAATAATATTGGTACCCGCCCTTAGTTTCCAATAATCTTTGCACCAGACTTAAACAACGGTATTATACTACTAAATATGCCTCCTAACCAACTTCCCATACCATGCCCACGCTGATATGGTGCACCTCTGTAGAGCCTGATTCATGTAATGTTGTTGATGAGGACAAACCATTATTGGACTTTCTTAAAGTGTAGCTTCAGACACAACGTCCCATCCTCGAATGGCATTGCTGCACCCGTATCTGTTTTTTTATTAATCTCGAAGTTTTCAAATTCTCGCATCATCACCGGTATATAGTGTGCAGGTAAAAAAATCACATCTTTATGGCTCCCGTAAGGATAGTTTTCTGAAGTAATGTTTACTATACGCATAAGCGGAGATAAAACATCACCCACAATTTGCAGTTCAACGATGTCGCAATAAACAAACATCTGCGTTGGTAATCCTATCCATATACTATCGGGGAGCGGGGGTATTGGTTCCATAGCTATGTTCTGATACGGGCGATAACCCAACTGTAAGGCTAGACGTTGTGAGAAGCCGAATAGCGAGAGTGAGGTTTTTAATGTCGGAGTGACACGCTTAGTTAACTTATGGTATTCGATTGTTAACAATTTACTTATTAGCTCGCGGTTATTTACAGCGTTGTCAACGTCTTCTATACTGGCATAATTCCCCGAAACGAAACGTATCACATAACAACCGTCCTCAATATAACTGATTTTCTCACTGTCGTGTTGAAAATGCGATACTGCCTTTTTTAATATAGACTCTAGCATACAGACTCTAAAAATATCGGTGAATGCTTCAATTACAGATGCTGCTATCTTCGTTTTAAGAGCTCGCGCCCAGGGCTTCTTGCTAAACACATCAATAACCGTTAGGTTGTAGTTGTAGTCACTATTGTATTTGCTTAAAGTTCGCATATTACAAAGATTCGCTTGCCACAGTTCGTACATGTTGTTCAGAATATACCTGTTGCACTGAAACTTCCTCCTGACTGGTTTATGTATCGTATATGCTTCCTGTGCTGGCAGCCAATTTTTCACTTCGCCATATTTTCCTTTTACAACGTTAGTTAAAGGTGTTATTACCCGCAAACTCTGTCGGGTACGTGGGATCATAGTATACAGCGTCCATGTTATGTTCGCCAGCTATCCCAATCTAGTGAAAGTCTTCTTCGAGAGGATTTTTTCGGTGTTTGCCGCTATTCACTATCAACATCTTAATTTTCACCTATAGTCGTAAGGGTGCGTTCAAGGTTAGGTGTTACAGTAGCATCACGTCTTCGCGTATTACCGATAAACTCGCATGGTATATTTATTTCTTTAATGTACGTCCCAAACTGTCGCCAACCGTGTGGGGTTTGTAGTTTTTCGTTGTCTTAGCGTTTCGTGAACCAGATCGATAATGTTGGAATGAGGGATGATCTCGTCTTTTATTGTGACAGTACCCCTTTTATCCCAAATTACATCACTATTCGCATTCAGTATACGTAAGAAGGCCTCACCCTTTTTCCTATATGAAGTTGGAAGTGTTGATACCATTTCGTCGTCTGTAAGGCCCTTGCGTTTCGGTGAATCATCAACATCACCGCTGATGGTTATGCTAGCAGGTTGACGTAGTTGATTGGAAAATGTAGATACCTTTGAAGAACTTGGTTGTACTGCTGCCATTTGTCGTGGTTAGTCATTTTAGTTTTTAAAACTTTATCCATATCGTTGCCCAGCTGCGTTAAAATGTTGTTTTGTATGACATCTAGAACCTACAGGCGTTGTATAAAGTCCAATGGTAGAATAACAATCTTCTTCAGATTGTGGTTCATGGTTATTATTGAAACAGATTACCCAGAATCCCTCCAAGTAATGGTCCTGGCAAGAGTGGCAGAAATGCACCACCCTTCCGTACAAGAAACTGTTTCTCCCTTTTTATAGATTCACCTCTCTGTGCCAAGTTTCTTAAAGTGTGCTTATGTTGAGACAGCCGATGCTTCTGATCAGCTGACAAAGGTATACGACCTTTTAAAGTATTGTGCGCACACTCGCAGATACATTCGACCTGCTTACTATCAAGGCATTTCAGTAAAGCGTGACGTTGAGTTTTAATAAATCTGGCTAATGCGTGGAGAATATCAGTGTAATCTTTATAACTGTGCGGTTTAGACCCTTTTTTTAGCTATACCTGACAAACGTCTTGACGCCCGAATATGTTTGTTCTATATCGTAACACGTCTGGCGTATTCTGTTTTAAATCGAACAATAAATATCCGTGTGGATCTGAAGTGGCATGCTGGTATGCAGCCTCTAAAAATTTCGGGTTGACAGGTGAAATCTGCCTTGCTGAATACTGTATCTGAGCTCTATCAAGTGGATTCTTAATGATGAGCATTAAGCAAAATATATCTCTGCCCGCGTGGTGAAATATGTTTTGTGTTAAGAAAAACATGACATCCCTTTGTAAAAGTAACCACCACCGACCCGTTAGTTTCGCACATTAGATCGTCAAACTGTTCCATACCAGGTAGACCCTTCTGAAATTAAATTCCACTGCGATATCATTGAATAAAGGCTAGAACCAGATAATGTGTTCAAATAAATGTTGTATCGCACACAGTTTTGATAGTTTTTAGAAATTCCACGGAACTAAAGGGCGTTCTGGAAGGGAAGGAAAGGACTACGTATTTCATTTCTGCCCAAGGGGGAGGACGGCCTGCTCGAGCTTTCCTAACTCCTTCAGCCATATACGTATATATGAATGGTGGGATTAAGGATGGATGTGGTCAGGATAGGATCGGAAGGAACGGAGTTAGGGTTCTGAGGGGAAAAATACTACCCCAGCATTCGCCTAAGTAGCCACACATGGTGTGCATATACGCAGTGACCACGCCGCTACATGTGTGTGAGGAAAACCCCCTGAAAAAACCTCATACAAGATAGACGGTAACGGGAATCGAACCCATTACCTCCCGAATGCTAAGCAGGTTGTGTCACCACTACGCTACCAGCTCGGTAGGGCATTCTGTCAGCAGCCTCTCTTAAATACCCAAGAATTTGTGAGACATTGGTATAATTTACTTTTATCATTCTTACCTTTTAATATAAAAGTGACTTTTTGTTTTCTACAATATAATCATAAAAATAATTAACCATTACGTAACCATTTTTAATTTGCAGCGTGAAATTTTGTTATTGCTTTTTAGATTTCTTCTTTATTCTGTAAAATTTAATCAAGGTAACCTTATAGAATTAATTTAAGTTTTAGTTCTATGTGCAAGATGTTACTAGAATCTATTTCCAATTCAGTCTCAACTTTCCGTCGTCTGATTAGATATACTAATCATCACTTTAAACTTTCAGTATCCATTTACAGCTAGGGAATATTACTGTAATACTTTAATAATTTTAAAGTTCAGATAGTCTAAGAGGCCTGTTAGCATTTTACACATTTTAGTATGTTTCGCGACTGTGTTCGTCTTCAGACATTCAAAAAGTTTAATCAATCTGCATCAGTTTGTTTGTTTTTACAAGATGTGATCTTATTCAATGATTTATGAATCATGTGTTGATTTTTCAATCTGTGTTGCATTGACAGCTTACCGATACGGTAAATGTTCAAAGGGCCTCTCTCTCTTAAATACCCAAGAATCTGTGGACACTTGTATAATTTACTGTTATCATTCTTATCTTTCAATATAAGAAGGCTTTTTTGCTTTCTAGAATATAAACATAAATAGTATGTAACATTACTAGCAAGGTAAAAGGGTTTTACTGGCGGACACAAAGTGTGTTTGTTTGCTTTGTTTAAAGAATATCGAAAGAAAATAAGAGTCAATGTGTTAAAACGTACTTGCCTCTGTCATGCCATACGTTAGAAAGTTTTTGACCGATTTCCATGTTCGACCTCTCGTTCTATTCACAAATATCCAAGCATTCGTAAAGTAACTTGCAAACGTATACAGTGCGACTCGAAAAAGTTCCAACTAGTTTTAAAGTTTGGTAAAGTTTGAATGTGTCCGCCATTTTGTTTTTTAAACAAATCGTCAAAACCAAAATCAATGAAATAGGTGAAGAAATAAAAAAATATTAAAAAAGGAAATTCCGTTTTTTTTTGGACAATATATATATATATATTGAGATGTTCAGAAAGAAGTAAAAGAAGGACCGGACAGTTTAAATGACAATTTAGTAATAAAAAGGGGTGATTTCAAGCTCGATACATATGCGAGTCACTTTTTTATAGAAATCTGGTTCACGATGTGGTTAAAATAGATTTGTTTTGTATAATTTAGTCTGAATATTATTTACATAGTTTGGTTTCATCATAAAAAGCATTGTGCTACCGACAAAAAAGTCAAGAATGTTAAATACACCTATTTTCGTAAAGTCAATTTAGTATTTCATTTATTTCAATAAAACTCAATTTTTGGAGGGTATTTTGGCAAGTGAACACTTTACAGGTGTTTAAACATAAATTGTATAGTTAGGATTATGTTAAGGATATTGTATAAATAGTTTTCGAAAGCAGGAAATGTAAAAATTTAATAAAAGGGTTATTATATGGACATTTTAGACATTTTTCGCACATATTTCCGGAAGCAACTCAGTGACGAACTTTGTGATTTAAGTTTAACAACAAGTACAATGCATAAAACAATTTAGCATAAAGACATTCATAGTGATATACAGTTTTATAATGGAAATTTCAATAAGTGTGTTAGACGAAGAGACTTTTTTAATGCAACAATATATGACTCTATGCATTAGAAAAGATTAGTGAAAATAATAAAGACAAGCATTACAAACCTCTAACATGACATTTTGTGTGTTGAAAACATTTTTAAATATGAGTTATTTCCAATTTTAGATTTAAGTTTGGTTAGGTTATAATTTCTAGGTTTTTTCCATAATTTTATAGTTTTCTCATATTATTCAGCTTTAATTATGCTCTTAAAGCAATTAATAGGCGTTCTTGCTCAATATATCATAGTTTTTATAAGGATACATAGCATTTCACCGCAAAATTGTGTGAAATTTGAGGTGAAATTAGAATAATATTACAAAAGCTTAAAATTCCTTTAAATTCAATATTTCTAACACTAAAAGTATGTTTTCTTATGTAAAATTTTCTCAGAATTTCGTTTATGCAATTAGATTAAGTGTAGCTTGTAAGTTTAAATAGTTATAAGCATATTCAATTTAGATATAGTGATTTCGTATATTAGTTTTAGGAACCATAGCTTGTTAGGTGTCTTTTTGTTCAAAATTTTATGTAGTTTTCATTTTTGTTGTTAATTTTTAAATTCGTTAATGTATAAGAAAGTTATGGCCAAATTTCCATTTTAGTCCAAATTTGTAAATGTTTCGACCAATCAGAGCCTTAGTTACTTAGGTAATATGGCTGAAAAAAAATTGAATTTTTAGTAACAACCAAAAAGGTATAAAAGGAATTGCCCTGGAAATGCTAAACTCTCTCTAGTTTTTGTTAAAATTTAAAATAAGGTTAAAGCAGTGTTGTGCATTTGTGAAAAAAGTAAGTTTTCTTAACCTAATTTAATCATCGTAAAGAAAGTTACATTTTACGAAGAAAATAATTCGAGAGCAATTGTTTTTATACCGGCGACTTAAATAAAATAGTTCGGTCTCCGATACCTGCTAGTTTTCGGAAAATATTGTACGAGTTTAATTTGTGTTACGTTTTTGTTAAGAGTTCTTCGTGTTATCATATTTAATTTCATTCCGTTCTACCAAATTAAAATAACATTTATTTGGTTATTGGTGTTTTATTTCTACGTATAATTTCTTCTAAATAAAATAAATTTGATCCGGCATCTAAAAATAAAAGTGACAATAACAAAATTTTGGACAACATTTAAACATTTCTTTTTAAACCGATAACAATCATTAAGTTTTAATTTACCTAAATAAAAAATTTTACTAAATTAAAATAAGTGACTGGAGTGTTGCCGATTTGGAAAGAAACATCATTAGTTTTTTGGAAGTTGCTGTCATCGACAATCCTAGTACTGGTTAGCTGCATATGCGTGTATGGTAACAACTAGAATCGAATGGAAAGTGCCTGCATCAAGTTGGAGCTACTCGAAGACATCAACTTGCATTGAGGACAGTATATGTGAGTCACATTTTTTGTATATAACCCTTTTTATTGTGGACATTTATTTGGTAAATTTCCTGCAAATTATTATTCATTAGACATATGTATTGGTATAGATTTTCAAACAATTACTTGTGTAAACACTTGTAAAGCAAACAAAATTTAATTTATTTTCATTATTGAACATAAACAGTAAATTTCCAAATTATTTGACAATTTTGACATGATTAAATTCATTCAATTACATTACAACGCATGCGTTGGATTCTAAATTATATTCAGAATAAATTTTATACATTGGTAATAATTTCATAAAGGGTAAATCTTATACATACATTCAGTTTAAATTTAATTTTCCAAACTAAATACCGTTGATCCCTATCCCATATTCGGTTATTTAACATTACAAATATATATATATATATATATATATATGGCGCTTTTATTTAAAAATAATATATTTTACTACAAAAATTTACAACATATTAATCAATTATATATTCTTCGTTATTATTAACGACTTCCTCCCAGCGTTCAACAAGTTTCTCGATACCTCTATGGTAAAAATCGTTCGGCCTTGACTCAAAAAAATGATCCAACCAAGTCCGTTATTCCACATCATTATTGAACGAAACACCCCGCAAACTGTTCGAAAGTGATCGAAATAGGTGAAAATCTGATGGAGCCAAATCAGGAGAATATTGAGTGAATAGCTTCGTAGAGGCGATGCATTTGTTCAACATATAGCTTACATTGACTGTTGGGTTACGCCCGAACGACATCGTCCCAGTCCCACCAAATGCATAACATCGCCTTTCGAGGGTGAAGATCTTGTTTCGCTCTAGGCGTCGCTTGTTCATTGGGACTTAGCCACTGCTTTTTCTGCTTTATATTCCCGGTAACGATTCGGTAGAGGAACCTCTGGTTGTGACCATGAGTAGCACGATTCCGAGCGAGCAATCCAGCAGAAATTGTGGAACGTTGATTTTCGTTGTTCTCGCTCAAAACATGAGGAACCCAAGCGCCAAGTTTCTGAACTTTTCCTATGGATTTCAGATTACATATCGTTGATTGGTCACATTCCATTTCCTGGGCCAACTCCCTAGTTGATTGGCGTGAATCTTCATGAAGAAGTTGATTCTATCGCTCTTCATCGAACCTAACAGGACGTCCTGAACGAACCATATCATTAAGGTCGAAAATTCCGCTTTTGAAACGTTTAAACCGGTTTTGCGCCGTCCTAACATTGCAAATCTCACGAGCAGCTTCACTGGCTTTGGCACCTCTATTAAACGCAAAAAGAAGATAATATCGGTAATGCTGGGTTTTGTCTACCTGATATTCCATTATAATAAGGTTAAACTTTAACAATTAAGAACGAAATACAAAAGCAAACACACTATATGACAGAACTACTAACTTAGTTACAGTTTTGAAGTTGGTTGAAATTAGAATTCTATAAGAATTCGCACCTTTTGAACTTGTTTTTTTCAAAATTAGTTTAGATAAAAAAAATTCATCAAAATTGCCATCTATTAGTGTAATGACGAACTACAAAATACAATAACCTTGATTGCAGTATTATTTTATGATGTTTGACATATAACCCAAAAAAAAATTAAAATAAAAATGTCTTTAAATAATTTAAATGTAGAATTAAATGAGAATTACATATCGAATTATATTAATTATGAAGACTGGACTATGTTAATACAGTATTTACATCCTAAATTTGAAATAACATTAAACGATATAACTGGAAAACACAATCCGTATGCACTTTAATTATGAACATTTCTTCAATTTATGTTTTTTTGTAGGTTACTGGTATCACAATCGGTTATTAAAATATTAAGCTCCCTTTTAAAAGAATTAGATCATAAAATTTCTGTAAACGCAAACATTGATTTGTTGGCAGCACTTAAAGAATTATTTAGGTCGTTACGAAACTGTGTAGCATTTAATGCAGAAGTTCAAACATTAGTACTACAAGATCCGTTTCTTATACACAACACAACAGATACACTAAACAAACTTTTAGAAATTAATTGTGGAAATGATTGTATTGGAATGATTTTGCAATTTTTAAGTAATGTAGTTGCACGAAATATCGAAGGAGCATCTGAGGTGTGGCAAAATTTAAGCCACACTATATTAAAGTTATATAAAGGAGATAAATGTACTTATAATGCAGCTGCACTTCTCTATAATATTTTATATTCAAAAAAAGATCTGGTTCCATTATGCGAAGACATATATGAGCATGTTGTTAAATTATGCAGTAATAGGGATATGACGAATTACGATGTATTTTTATTAGAACTCTTTATCCAAGACGAACACTTCTTTTCTTTTTACATCAGTTTTAAATCTGAATATAGATTAACCATACTATCTTTAATAGTGGAGAGCGAATGCTTAAATAAAGATAAACCGTTTGAAATGAATTCAGAAATTCCTGCAATTATTGCGTCGCAATTTAAAAGAAAATCTGATTGTGTATTAAAAACCGTTGCAAATTACGTTGACCAAATTGAACCTGAAGAAGTAGTATTATTGTTACAAATCCTAGTTAAATTGAGTGCCAATGAATTATACAGTAAAAAGCTTCAATGTGATAGAAGTTTGCTTATTAACTGTGCATTTTTATTAAGAAGTATTCATAGTTTAGGTAAAGAATCACAAAATAATTTTACAGTAATCTCAAAATTGTCTGAAACAAACTACACGGACGGTGATCTAAACAAGGATCCTGTATTTGGATTTAAATCGAGCATTATTAGGTTACTCGGTAATTTGTGTTGGAAGCACAAACAAAATCAAGACGAAGTAAGGGTAGGATAAATGGGTTGCTTGTATTTTAACAAATATTTTTTAGGTCAGAGATTTAGATTGTATTCCGTTATTGTTGGATTGTTGTAATATTGATGCCAGAAATCCTTGTATCCTTTTATTTGATTTAGTTTTGTAAATGTCATGATTGTTTTTCTTAATGTAGATAGTTATAATACAATGGACAATTTTTGCTATACGTAATTTATGTGAAAACAATGCGGAAAATCAAGCCGTAATTGCTGCAATGAATCAACAGGGTGTTGTTGATTCTGCGACATTGCAAGAAATGGGTCTTATGTTACATGACGATGGATCCAATAAAATTTCTATTGTACCCTTAGATTCGTTAACTAAATAATTTATTTGTTGTTTGTTGCTCGATTAAATTTATTTAAGGTTTATATTTATGCGCATTTATGTTTTTGTTTTAAATATAGAATTTTATAGAATTTTAAATATAGAATATAGAAATTGTAGCGAAATGCATTTGGTAGTAATTTTTATTGTTGTGTTTAAAAGTGATTTAATGTATTGATGTTTTGCACTTTCCTAGAAGTTCTAATAGTAGATACAATTAAAAAATTCTGTTTTAAGAATGAGTTTTATTTCATTTCACAATAACATTGTGAATACTCAATTGTTTACGTTACTTCGATAGTGGTTGAATCAATAATCTTGAGTCTAGAAATGATTCGCTGTTTAACACATTAATTATGGGTAATTACAAAATCTACCTTTCTTTCCCAACTTACAGATCATGCACAATTTTTGTTATCCTTCAATCATCCATATTCAGTTTGATTCTTAAAGTATCTATCTTAATGTAATAATAAATTCATAAAATCAGGCACGCCTGTATCAAATGTAAATAAAAATACATAAATTCTGGGATGTGTACCATAATACTACATGATTTTATTACATACTAGGGATATGTGTTGCAAGGGATTGAATTTGTTAGCCAAATTTGAGTAGTTGGTTGGTCTATTACGGTTACCTTGTCTGTTATTTGGTATGTATTTGAGAAGCAAGATGTTCACTTATATGAAAACGATAATGTTACAAAATCAAATTCTATAATCTAGGAAATTCGCAAACATATAATGGTAAGGTCGATTGGACGTGGAGTCCGATTAGCCTTGTATGCTATAAATTTATTTTCAGAAAAATTATATTAATAGATGATCAATATTGTAGTCTTCGGTAACTGGTCTTTATATGTTCTGAGGCGTCACGAGAGAGTGTAGGTAATAGCACCTTGGAATTCCCCCTGGTCACTCTGAGACAACATGGGTAGCGGAATTGGGGCATGTTTCCAGAGCTCAGTACAGTTGGAGTAAATTGAAGTTTATCTAAAACTACAGCACTACAATGCTAAAAGACAGTTCTACAGTACATACTGTATGCTACCAATTTAATTATATTTACAATTATTACAAACTTAACTACTGTAAAGCGGGGATATTTTGCTCCTGCAAGGGTAACTTTGCATCGCTCTCTGGAAAAACTTTTATCGATATTTTACCGATCTGGTAGCGTAGTGGTGACACGACCTGTCTAGCATTCGGGAGGTAATGGGTTCGATTCCCGTTACCGTCTACCTTGTATGGGTTTTTTTCAGGGGGTTTTCCTCATACACATGTAGCGGCATGGTCACTGCGTATATGCACACCATGTGCGGCTGCTTAGGCGAATGCTGGGGTAGTATTTCCCCCCTCAGAGCCCTAACTCCGTTCCTTCCGATCCTATCCTGACCACATCTATCCTTAGTCCCACCATACATGTATACATAATTAATGTATGTATGCTGGGAATCCATGATTGTGGCTGAAGGAGCTCGGAAAGCTCGAGCAGCCCGCCCTCCCCCTTGGTGAGGGAATGAAATACGTGACCTTTCCTTTTCTTTTTATCGATATCCGTTGAGAACTAGCAGTAATCTTAACGAAACTACGAAGGTGTCGTAAAGTGCTCTATCAGGAAGTCTATTTTAATAGATTTACTATTCAAGTGTTTAGATGTCGCTGACAGAAAATATCTCGAGCCTAAATAAGAGCAATAGCGTGTCGGTAATTTGTGGCCTGAAAAATTAACTTCATTATTCTGGATACAAGAGTCACTTATTGGTAGGTAAGTATTTTTTTATATTGCTTATAATATATCTTTAAACCAGTGTGAGCAATTGTTATTAAAAATATTACCCATTATTTGTGTTTTTTTAACATTATAGTGAGATAAGTTAGGAAATTAATAGAATATGGGGTAACTTTGCGTCACGCCATAATTGACGCAAAACAATTCCATCCGAAAATCCTTACCTACATACCGAGGTTCAATTTTTTTTAGACATACCACGGAGAAAACTTGCCGCGCGTCGCTATCATGGCTATAGTCTTCATACCTTGAAGCTTTGAGTGATTAGGGATTTCTCCTTACTTCTGAAGATCTGTTACATGTCGTTCAGTCATAGTTTGATTGTCTGACGCAAAGGAAGCAGGTTTTCTAATGCTCTACCTGGCAAAGATTGTACCAACAGCTTTTTAACGGAATAAGAGACTTTCTAAAAGACTTGCTGCTAATAAAGGGTGTTTCAATAAGAGCGCAAGATTTGAATTGCGCGCCATGTTTGACAGTCATGATGACACGTGATTATGATCGAAAGTGGACAGATGGGAGTTAGTAAACATGAAGCATTACACGATAGAATAACGTGTCCTGGTTGTTAAACATTACGCTGTGACTATCCACACGCAAAAATTATAACCTTAAACTGTGTAAAGATGGAAATAAAAAGGAAAAAAAAATCTACGGTAACCTGGGATTCTCTCAATGGACTGTAGCGTAACCTAGCTTGGATCCTAGGTTACTGTAGATTTTAGATTCCCTTTTTATTTCCATTTTTTTAAACAGATTTAGGTTAATTTCGCGTGTGGATAGTCACAGCCTAAACACTATTATCAAAATGGTGAAAGTTTGATTGCCACCATTTGTACCTAAAGTGGGTCCAATATTCGGTCGAAATAATGTTCCTAATTCATCTACTGTGAAAAGAATAATCGAAAACTTCGAAGGTACTAGTTCGGTTAGTGATGTGAAATACACGACACGGGCTCGTGGAGGTCGTTCAGAACAAAACATCACGGCAGTTCGAGAGAGTGTGGCCGAAAGTCCAGAGACATCGATTGGTCATCGTGCACAAGAATTGGACATTACAACAGCCACCCTTCAGCGTATTCTCACTAAAGATTTGCATCTTCACACCTACAAGGTCCAATTGACTCAACAGCTTCTGCCTACAGACCATGCACAGCGAAGAGAGTTTACCAATTGGATCCTTCAGCAACAAGAAGTGAATGCCGATTTTGTGAACAAAATCATTTTCAGTGATGAGGCCCATTTTCACCTCGATGGCTTTGTTAATAGGCAAAACTGCCGCATTTGATGCTGAGAAAATCCACGAATGGTTCATCACAAAGCGTCCAAACCGTATCACTGTTTGGTGTGTCTGGAGTAATGACCGTTTCTCTTGAAGATTGCTGTAACGGTGAATGTGAACGTTATCGTGCTATGATAACGAGTCCACGAATTGGATCATCATAGCGTCCAAACCGTATCACTGTGGTTTCAGCATGGTGGTCTGGCAGGAATACATTGGACTGTCTGAGTTTGCTCCTGGTCGAAGATGAGTTATCCCGTGCTATGATAACGCAGTTTTTGTGCCTCAACGCTCTGGAAGATATTGCTCTTTACTGACATGTGGTTATCAGCAGGACGGTCACAGTCATACGCCTGAAACATTGACTGTCTTGCACCGAAGCATTGCTCCTGGTCGTGACATTAGACGGTCTATATCAATGAAACACCGCCACATGTATTCAATAATGTAATTGCAAATTTTGCTAAAAGAGTACGCATCTGCCAGCAAAGCCATGGCGGCCATTTACAAGATATTTTGTTTCATACATAATTCGCAAATGTATACATTATAAATCAATAAATATTTCAATACTTTGCTACAGAAAACCATGTTTTATTGAACCTTAAAATCTTGCGCTCTTATTGAACCACCCTTTATAAAGAGAAGTCTAGCCGGTGTTGATGAAAAATACGTGATAGAGTACCTTGAAAACTTGAAAAGTACAATTTCGATGAGGCTAACCTTACAAATAATCGGCGCCAAAAAAAGATAATTCGGCGAGTCATGAAATATTCCGAAAGAATGTGCAATTTCTCAAAAAGTTCTACTTCCATAATGTTCAATGGAGTGCGTCGAGGAAATTTTTACCTCTGTATGTGGTATATAAATCAATTAGTTTATGAACTACATGGACAGAAGGCGGACTGGAGTGGTGCCGGTACTATCACTCACCGTCTGATTGGTTTCAGTTTATAACATTCGCTAACTGGTTTGATAGTCTATTACCCAAACCGAGAAACTGGTAAAAGGTTATCAATGGGGATAATTTATGAATACATTTATCTCTTTACATTTTTAAGCGCTGTCGTGACGAACACATTCACTTCATTTGCCTCCCACCAAACTGTACACACCTCACCGAACCACTGGCACACCGAGCTGGTAGCGTAGTGGTGACGCGACCTGCTTAGCATTCGGGAGGTAATGGGTTCGACTCCCGTTACCGTCTACCTTGTATGAGGTTTTTTCAGGGGGTTTTCCTCATACACATGTAGCGGCATGGTCACTGCGTATATGCACACCATGTGCGGCTGCTTAGACGAAATCCCGGGTAGTATTTCCCCCTCAGAACCATAACTCCGTTCCTTCCGATCTTATCCTGACCACACCCATCCTTAATCCCACCATGCATACATACGTAATGTATGTATGTATGCTGGGAATCCATGATTGTGGCTGAAGGAGCTCGGAAAGCTCGAGCAGTCCGCCCTCCCCCTCGGGTAGGGAATGAAATACGTGGCCTTTCCTTTCCTTTTCATCCCTGGCATTCTTCTCCCACCTCAAAATTTATCGACGTAATGCTTTGTTAGAGTGGAAGAAAACACCGTATGGTATAAAGCATGTTGTACCTTCTTCTTTTACTGAAAAAACTTTAAATATAATGGTACACAGCCTAGCTCACGAGCAAGTTGTTTCTGAAGAACCATCAGGGTCACTAATAATTTAGGTAGATAGAACATTACACCAAGTCGTGAAGAAACAGTATCGAGTAATGAGGATGACCACATTTCTTTACACGACCCAGAAAATACCGTTTTGTAGGCGCTATTATGGGTTTTTCGTCAATACCTCGAGAAATTGGTTCTCATGTTGTCGCTTTGTATGAAAACCGTATGTACCTAGGTACTATTACTATTTTTGATGAAGAAGGGGCCAAATTTAGTGCTACTACACCCTATTGATAGCTTCCTTATATTGGTATCGTGACATCCTTCATAAAATTTAGCCAATTCCTTTTATGTTTATTGAATAAAGAGCAATTAGGTATTTGATAAAAACTGATGCAAATTAATCCCGTTCCACGGTATGTGAAGACACATAGTGTACCTCATAATAAATTGACGGCTGTAACACGTTCATACAAATTTCTAAACGTGATTAGATAAGAAAGCTCGGACTCACTGAGCTATATAGCTTCGGTGAACAATTGTAGTAGGAATCCCAAAAGTTAACGCCACAGCAAGAAACGCTATAATTTTAATAAAAAAATAATACTTAACAACGTTTTATGTCAATATAAATATGCAAGTAATACTCGACGCCTCAAGATGGAACGTTTGATATAAAAAAAAATAATGTTTTGCACACTTAAAATTTAACTAATTGTATCATAGCTTAATTAATTGTTGTCAACTCTCCTGCCAATCAGAATCATACCTGCCTCTTAGAAATTTCCTCTCCTTTACCTATTGGTACACAGCATAAGGATATTTTGGCCATCGAGATCCTTGATTTAACTGCTCTACCTTCGTTCGATAAAGCACTGCAAATTGCCTCTAAGGCTACCAACTTCGCTCACCTGGCTGACCACCACCTTCCTATCCACCCTAGATTTCCTGTGAACCGTCGCAATCGCTAAAGCACTCTTCAACTGTTGTGCCGCCACCTTCACACAGGTGTGCAACCCGTACCATCCGCTACACAAATTGTGTTGACTGCTACAGATCAACATCCTGTAAATCTTCAGCTCAGCCAGAGTGCAGCAACTGCCCGAAGCTCATCATATCTATTTTTTTCAAGGCTAAAACCGGCGGAAACCTTCCAGCTCCTCTTCAAAAATTGCAATGCAAGACCTCATCCTGCCATCAGAAGAAACCGCCACTACCAGGCACCGAACCACTCACCATCCAGTACTTCTGGCAGATGATGGCTTAGCAATTGAAACGCGTTCGATGTTTTTATTTTGTGTGGTACGTTGCTGTATTTCGTTTGTTGCTTTCTGCAGAGTCTAACTCACTCATCGGCGAACTTTCACGTGTGTGGAAAGTACGCGTACGTAGGTTGCCGTTTTTCGAAATCTTAATCCTTAAGCTTTACCATTATGGATATTATATCAGGGACAGTAAGGCCAAGGCTAACAGACAGATGCACACTTAACTTCAACACCTACCACTCCTACTTACAGAACATCACATAAAATGAACACCGCCCTAATTGCCAGAGATTATATCTCGTCTTCCGGTTTCAATTACCTCCAGACCTACAGCATCTCGAATGTGTTGCTGTGGCGGTGCACTCCCCATCTATAATTGATTTTCTCCTATTGCAACCAACCTGGTCCCAATACCCTTCCGGACGATATTCTAATTATGAATCCAGTCTGCCCAACTGAATTATCCTATGTGGCTTTAATGCCCGCCGCACACAATTTGGTGACTTTACGGGTAGTGGCAAAAGAATCAGGCTACCCTCTTTTCTAAATCCACAGCCCACTAGTTCGATCGAGAATGTTTCATAATCATTACCATCACATTAGATCACTTGCCACCTCAAATTAAAGCTTCATTTTGTCCAACTCCTCTATTATCTCCGACACACACCTTAATTAAAAACTTTTCTAACGCAGACTGGACACCGAACACATTTCCAAATACATTCGTACTCGGAAACCTCTCCTACGGCAAATTATGAACTGAATCAAAGGAAAAATACGTATCTATTGTCAATTCTTAAAATTCAGACATCCGACTCTTTAGATGGAATACAATATCTTAATCAAGCGTGAAACGAACAGACACAAGGATTACTAGACCAGTCACCCCCGAGTTAGACTACCGTAATAGAAAACTTTTTCTGGCAACAGTTTGGCAGGCATCTCAAAAACATGTGGTAAAGAAAAACTAATGGAAAGTCGCATTGTTCGATCATTATATTTTACGATCATACGAATATCCTCAATTGGATACCCGGTTCAAGGAGGTCCTAGAAAGGCCTTAATCAATTCCAGAACCTACAGCTTCCTAAAGATCATTTCGATAACGAGAGTCCTCATCATTCTCAACCAAATCACCACGTATTTTAAAAGATGACACGATTCTGTTCCAACTCAAGACGTCGTAAACTGAGAAATATGACTCTGGCCCTACCTAGCCGTCAGATTAATGACCGGGATCTACAATAAATACATAATACTCTCTTACTTTCTGACGGACTGAAAATCAGCTTCCACCGTCATGATACCCATACCACACTCCAACCCTACCACACCTTCCTCCTACAGACTCATCTCTCTCTCTCTTTCTCTGTCAGAAAATGCTTTGAAAAAATCTAACCAGGGGGCTTAAAAATCACCTAGAATCTAATTCAACCTCCGACCTAACCGAACTTGTTGCAATCCCTTGTTGGAGTTGCTTACAAAGACCATCAGAAGATTCATAATCAATTAGATTTGGCGGTTTTTCTAGACATAAAGGAAGTATTTAAGAGAGCCTGGCACACCGGGTTGCCCGATAAAATCCGTACCCTAGTATTCCAGATTATTTTGCACAAGTTTTACTCCCATGGTTAACTAATCGGCCAATACGAGTCAAAGTAGAATGCTTTTTCCGATTTACTTCAGCCCATATCTGTATCGTATACACTATCTTTGCTTTTGAAATTCTCACTGTTACACAATATGGAGTTTTCTTTGCGAAAGTGCACCAGAACAGCGGAACGACTTCCAGTTTTATGTCAAAAACCCTCCCAAACTACTTGCATTTAGCAAATCGGTGACGAGATTCAGACAACCCAACCAAAACCTAAGCTCTTCCATCGTCTCAATTACCACGACAGCACATTCTTCAATTTGATTGATAGTAATATCTCGATATCTCTCAACAATAAAAGACATACTCCAACAAGGAACTACTTACCTAAGAATCATTTTTATAAAACTCTACATGACGCCCTCCAGCGTCAATTCAGAGGTTGTCACCCCCAAAGTACTATACACACTTACTAAACTCTTGCCCTACCTATGGATTTCCGAGCACCTTTAGACACTAACATTTGCCCTAATCACATTTATTCAATTGCCTCCTGTGACCACCTAATTTTAAGAGACAAACGAATCCCTAGACCTCAGCACCCCCGTTGAGGACCAATGTAAAAGACCCGGCAAATGAATATGGTATAATCGCAACACAAATAAACACTACACTAGTCTTAATTAAACCAACCAACTAATTAAAGCTACACGAAACACATCTAAACTCGATAATACACCCTGCTCACAAATCAGACATATTCTTTTTTAACCAAAACATACGAACTCATGATTGTAATTATTATAATACCACTAACACATCGCAATACCAACAATAGAGGAAGGGCGAGGGCTCAAAAGGACAAGACTCCTTCACAAACACTATATCTAGTTATAAACTATAAATAAGTAAGTTTCTAACAGACGCGTACGCACGCGCGCACGCTCGCAAGCACGCACGCACGCACTCGCACGCAGGCAAGCACGCACACATGCACGCACACACACAAACACATTTGGTTATGTAAATATAAAGCAAAAGCAGCCAAAATACACCCATGTACCACACAAAAATAAAACACCGAACGCGTTTCAATAGCTAAGCGATCGACTGGAGTGCCCAGTATTTTCTTATTTTTGTGTGGTACGTGGGTATATTTTGTTTGTTACAGATCCTGCCACAGTTCCAGTGTTCCAGATTTTTCTAAAGCTGAAGCAGAATAAAATTTTTACTGACAACGCAGACAGTAAATGTTATCAACTACACTAATGAGCAAGGTAAGATAATGTGACATACACAACAATGAAGTGTCATATGGAAAAAAGTTAATACTTTCACATACACATTATTGAGTTGTAACAACTTATCATGTCTAATTGATGGTACACTCAAATATACAAATGAATAATAATAAAAAGATGTTTCATGATGATAGAACTTTTGTTTTACTGGATGTTTATTGAAACCAACATATAAAAGGCCCGCGGGTAGGTTTACTTACTCTGATTCAACCCCAAATGATAATAATTGTATAATGTCCTTTCTGTTGTGTTTAGACCCCATGTATGATACATTTTCGTAATCAGGGTGTAAATAAGCTATAGTATAGGGAAACCCGAAGTCGGAAAGTAGTCTACTAGCCGATTTGTAAGGTTCCCTTGTGAGAACTTAATATTTTGTAATTCTAACTTATATGCCGTTTATCGTTCAAGTGGCTCAATGAGTAACCTATATTTGGTTCAAAATATGAAATCATGTCAAATTCAAAAACACAACACGCACACTCCGGAACATGGGTAGGGAGAATTTATCCATGAGAGAGAAAGGCAATTTGTGATAAATAAAACCCTTAAAATTGTGAACGTAGAATTAAAAAAACATTGTTGTGAAAATCTGTAAAAATATTTCTCTTCTTGCTTGTTGTTTTTATTAAAAACACAGCCTTTATGGCAGCATATACTTTGAGTATATTTTCCATATACTCCATTTAATATGTTCTACCTCAATGAATAACTTTTCCGAAAACACCATGTCAAAAGAACTCATATTGAAATAGATATAATGTAATTCTTATTTCATTCTTGATTCCCTGCACCGCCACATGGAAAAACCCTGATTGAAAAATATTGAAATCTGAAGGTGATGCTATGTATATAAATAGATAAAATAAAAATAACAGCATCATACCCGAGATAGGGAAAGCTATTTAAATATTTAGCTGTGGTCTCATATTAATTGAGTTGATCGGCCTATTTCTACAGATTCAGATCCGAACTTGGTACTTTCACTTACTAGACTGACACCTTATTAACCGCTGAGCCACTGTGTAATCAATGTATATTTTTTAGAATATATATATATATATATATATATATATATATATATATATAGGTATACTAAGCTTTTTCGTGGTCGTGCAGTAGTTTATTCCGCATGTTGCTCCGTAACCAATTGCGCAGGTCTATTCCCAGCAGTCACGTTATTTTCACGTCAATTTCGCGTGACTTTGACCTTAGGACGTCAGATATGACTCTTAAATGACGTCAATATAACGTCTTTTTGTGAGCATTATGTCACATGATAAATACGTCATACACATAACTTCATTTTTACGTCACTTTAAGACCTTTAGTGCGTCAGTTACGACCGATTTGGGTCGTCAGGATGACGTCTTTATGAGGGCATCACCTCTGAGTGTAAGGACGCCATGTGAATAACCATTTTGTAGTACAGAATGACACATCTATGACTGGAGTAGGTCAATGAATATTACATAATGATTTTTGTCAAATATTTTATATGCAAAAAAATAATGGCTTGAATACATACATAAAAGAGTAAACTTAAACCACAGTTAAAATGATAAACATACTAAGACATAAAAATATACATTAATCCAAATGTGAATGTCATGTGTAAGAATTGGATTACATCATCTGTGTGCCACACCCTTAAGGTTTCTGATAAATTAGACAACACGTAAATTTGAAAATTTTGCGAATCCATGGGATATGTAAACAATGAAGAATAAGAAAGAAATTCTTTTCCAATTATAGCAACACTATTATTACAATCAATTAAAATGTTATTAATTTGTATAATTTCTTTTCTAACATACAGTAAGAATCTGCTATCGAGTGGCAAGAAACACTGCGCCTAAGCTCTTCGGACGTTATATGGGCTCAATGTGGGTTTCATTCTGCGCTACCTTCGCTTACCGGATTTTTGTCAATGCGATTTACGTGGCTTCTCTGAGTTTTCGGCGAGTTGTATTCTTGTCCTTAGCCACTACCTGTATGTTATCCGATTGGATTCGGTGGTCTCCGTTCCAGACATGTTCTGCGATTCTTGATCTTTTTGTTTCGCCTTTGCTGATGTTGTTCTCACTTTCAGTGGTATACTGCTCTCTACTAAGCTCCTCTTAGAATTTTGGTCTGTATTGTGTGGCTTGGTTTTGCTTAGTATTCTCCTAAGCGTTCTTATCGATTTAAAGGCAGTGCATATATTGTATTTGCTGCCTACCCTTCGTATTGTTACTGAAGTATCTGATATATATATATATATATATATATATATATATATATATATATATATATATATATATATGGTATTACCGCTATGTATTTAAGTTCTTCTTTTTCGGTTACCCTTTCCCTATTTAGGTTAGGTGTTAGATCTCTTGTTTTGAACATATTGTTTCAACTCTATCGTACAAGTATCTTGCCACGCCTAATTTCACACTTTTCTGGTGATTGGAGTCGTAGTGTACGTACCTTCCCGTGTGGGTGGGTTTCCTGTATACGTTTGTCATTCTTGTGTACAAAGTACATCCAGGAATGGCAGTTTTTGTTTCCACTCCAGTTCCATTATAAATTTTATAGAGGGTGCGTGTTATTTAGATGATTTAGGAATGCATCCAGCTTATGCTTGCCGTATTGCCAAACTACGAAGGTATCGTCCACGTATCTAAACCATGTTCTTAGTTTTTCCGTGAATTCGCGTATCGCTTGACCTTCGAAGTTTTCCATGTATATATTGCTCACTATAGGTGGTTAGTGAGCAACCCATCGCCATCCTAAACTCTTGTTGGTAGAATTTATCTTTTACTTGGAAGTGTGTTGTTCTAATGTAGATTGTCAGAAGTTCCGTTATTGTGTTTACTGAAAGTTGCGTGTGTTCGTCTAACGTTTCATCCGTTTCCAACCTGTTCCTTATAGTAGTGAGTGGCTTATCGGTGACCACATTTGTGAATAGCCTTACGATGTCGAAGCTGCCCAGTATTTTTTCACGGTTGGGTTGGAAGTTACTGATGGTTTCCACGAAGTGCTACGTATTGTTGACCGTAGTCTTGGTTTTTCCCGATAAGAGTGTGATGATGCCTAGCAGATAGTGTGCTAATGGATAACAAGGAGAATTTTTCTAGCTCTCAATTGGTCCCAGAGAAATTCCTGCCTTGTAGATCTTTGGTAGGCCGTACAGATGCGGTTTGCTGTAGTGTGGGGCGAGTTTAGTTTTCTGGTAATTAGACAAATCTCCCTTATGATTTACAATCACCTGGTATATCTGTATTTCGATTGATGGTGTGGGGTCTTTTGGTACTTGTTTGTACTCGTCCCCGTTAAGTAGCTGTTGCATGTTACCGTTTAAGTCTCCATGTCCATTACCGCAGTCGCGTTTCCTATGTCTACCGAGAGAATCTCGATCGATGGGTCATTCTTAAAGGAAATTACTGTTCTCCTTTGAAGGTTAGAGAGGTTAGGTTTAATGCACCTAGATGAATCTAAGACTGATCTAACCTTACTTTTGTGTTCTTCAAGATCGAATTTCATAGTTGTTTCTTCAACTGCGGTTATTAAATCTACTTTCAAAAATACCTCGCTGTTTTCGCACAGAACCATCATTTCGTTTGGAGATTGTTTAAGACAGTGTTTTTGCGAATGGTATTGGTTGGTTCTTTTTTCGTCATTTACTTTTTTTTCTTCTGTTGAATTTCCTTTCGCTTTGCCTTTGAACATTTGCTTTTGGTAGCCGTTACTCTAATCTCGTTGTATTGTTGTTCGAGCTGGTTTTTTCTAAAACGGTGATGTCTAATTGTTTCTTTGACTAATGCTTCTCTAGCTCTCTTTGAGATATTTTTCGGCTATGTATTGGAGTTTTGATGTAGAACCCAGTATGTATTACTTTGTTGTCAAGGGCTTTGTAAGGAAGGTTATTTGGTTCTCCTCTAGTGCTAGCTTATTATATTAATGGATGTTTCCAGCTTTCTGAATAGTTGTTTGATTTTGGGGCCGTACCGGGTCACTAATGCTGCATTATGTGTTTTGTAACTGTGGTCGCATATTAGTTGTGTTGATCGCCCTATTTCCACAGTTTTTGTTTTTACAGCATGACATTTTGGATGCAGACCCTGCTTCCATCATTAAGCTTAGTCTTGAGAAGGGCTGATTTCACACTCGAGTCGAATTCATTTACCATAATTTTTTTAATGTTTTAATTTATTACAAAAAGCATAAACAATATCATGTACTATCGCAAGTACATACTCATTAAAAGAAATGCAGTACAGTATTAATAAAGAACTTTTTTAAATGCTCATCTTCTGCATAAATACTCTGTATCGTTGTTGTCTGACTACTGTTATTTAGGAAGATTCATTACACATCACAAAATGGTATTTTCAGTATATACGTATAATAGTTACTCAGCATTAATTATGTTTGTTAGAAAACATATTGTTTAATGTGAATGTCATAAATTATTTCATTTTTCTAATATTTCGAAGTTTCTAGATGCAATAATGTGTAGGTTATAAAATAAGAAAACTAAAATATTCATCTATTTTATTTTCATAAAATAAATAACTTGCAATAATGGCATTTGTTTAATATCCTCAATACAATAAATTACTTTTAAACTCATTATACTTACTCAGTTCTTAGTTTGGAAATGCTTAAAAGACAAATATGAACAAACCAGCTTTTAAAGCCGGGTATTACAAATTATACATGGAATAAACAGTAAAAACATTTCATAATAAAATTAAATCATGGCATACTTTCCACATGCATACATCACATATTAACAATCACTAAAAATATTGATTATGAATTTGGTATAAATGTACATGTACTCATGCAACAGTTTAATTGCAAACATTATATTTATAATATGACACATACTCTTGAGTTCACTAAGATGGACGTGCCCACGTATATACATATCCATCTTGACAAGCCGTTATAATACAGTCAGTTCGAAACACTAAAGCTGTTAATCGCTCATGAGCAATTTTTTTACAAACTAAAGGTTCTAGAACAGGACATTCATCTAAATGTGGACAACTTGGTGTGCCTACAAGTTGTAATGGATCAGATCTGTGCTTCGCTCTAGGTCTTGGAGGTGAGAGTGCATCTTCCGGTAATTCCCATAAACAAAGTTGAGTGTCATGGCCCACCGACCCTAATCGATAGCAGCCATCCATTTCTAAATAAACATCAAATGCAACTGAAGATACCCATGAACGATGCCCTTGAGCACGTGCGACAACACGTCTTTGTTCAAGAGACCACACTGTCACTAAATCATCTTCACCTCCAGCAGCTAAAAGACGTCCATCACCAGACCAAGCGACACATAACAATCCTCCAAAATATGACCGAGCAGTGCCTAACAATTCCATGCTATCGTAATGGAAAACACGTAACAAACCATCCTGACTTGCAATTGCTAATTGTGTACCATTTGGACTAAAACTGATTTCATTAATTGCAGCGCCATTTCCTAATAACCATCGAAATAAAGGATTACGAGTGGACTTTGTTTTACATGTACTAACGGTAAAACCTTCTCCGGATTTGAAAGGTTGATAATGAGGTGTGGCTGATCCACATGGAAGTTCTTCATTGTAAACATACAACTGACCTGATGAGTGTGCTGCCAAAAACAAGCAGCGACTTCCAGGTACCCACCTTAAACATGTAACCCTACTTTTATCAATGAATCGTTCTTCATTAAATAATTTATTTAATTCCTTTCTAATGGGATCAATCAATTGTATTTGACCTGTACTAAAACCAATTAAAAGGCTAACATTCTCTGTACTTGCTGAAAGACTATTAAAATCATGACAGGTAGGATTAGTACCTTTATAAACTTTCTTATCAAGAGGTTTACTTAGATCTGCGGCTTTTTTAATACCTTTATATACATAAACATAAATTTCACGGCCATGATTAAAACAAATACGTTCTCCTTGATCTGGTAATGATACTAGTGAGACTCGAACCTGTGGTTGAGATTGACCTTGTGCTTGATAACCTACACGATTCGGACGTGAATATTCACTAAGTGTCATAAGACGGTAAGTCCCTTCACGAGTTGCAAACTGTGTTTTAACATCTCCTGGTTCACCTAGAGATCTATCAAGTGGTCGTTCACCAGCTTCAAGTAATGACTGGTTGCAAAGTGCTTCAGTCCTAGCTGGTTTAGAACCCAACATTCTTGAGGACATTACATTATTAATAATAAAATGAGTCGTTTTACATTAATATTTCATTAAATAAACACAAAAATAATAAAAAGTAAGGTTAAATTCATAATACATTAATTCTCTTTCTTTGTAAATAAACACAGATGTCGCTGTTTTGTTACAGTGACAGCGTTAGTTAATTTCTTGGCAAGGTCTTCAAATTAACTAGAATATGCCTTATTGTTTTATAGTAGAGAAAGAGAGCCAAAAAAAGTTTAGATACAAAAGATCAATTAAGATACTTTTCTTTCGGGCATGAAATCGTGTGATTTTGATTAATTTTTTGAAAATTTAAAGGTTTGCATAACTACAGTTATCTTAGTAAATAATAGTTTTTGAAAATATGTCAAATAAATATTTGAAAACGTATAATATAGTTAGGAAACGTGTACGAAAAGGCCAACTACCGAATCTAGTTTGATTTTAGTAATGATTAGTTAGATCTTTAGTAGATTAAATTTTATTAAACCACTTTGAAAATGACCAATCAGAACACCCTCTAACGGCCGAAGGCTAACGAAGAGATATGTCACAATCAAAAAACAAATTTAATAAAACCATAGTGTACGCCCAAAGTTGCAAAAAACTTTAACGTCTTTATTAGGGTGGAGTGAAACAAATTTTTAGAAAATTAAAACGTAATAGTCCAAAAAAGTTGCCTTTTGCCAAGCTAAAACCAATACTTAAATTTCATTAAAATCAAAAAATGACTTGAGGTACACTTGAGTGCACTTAAAAGTTTTTTAATATATATTTAGGCTATGTAAAAAAAATCAAGTTTGTAAAATGAATCTTTGAGGTGCCCCAAAACCATGATAAAATGTAATATTTGAGTAATATTACATTTTTCCGTATGAAGATTTTTGAGGTTTTGGTGTAGAAAAAATAATTATAATACGAAAAAATTCTTACTTTATTAGGCAAATATAAAGTAACAAAAATAAAAAGAAATAATTTTGCTCAAATTGAACTGGTATTTAGTCTCAAATCATGGCATCTTCTTTCTTTATCCATCTAAATGTGTTAGTAAATGACGTAATGGTAACTCATTTGCTATTGACATATTAACCAGTGCATGGATTTCTTCTGGTCAAGTTCTATAAGACGAATTACTCCACCTTTGGGGCCAGTGTTTAAAACAGTGCCATCACAGCCAATTGCGCTCATTTGTGATAAATCAACATTATTTTCCTTGAAGTGTTTCAAAATAGACTTTGCCACTGTCTCTGCTTCGCCTGATAAAACAGTTACATGTTCTATATAAACACTATTTGGTTCAGCGATAAGAGAGTAATGGAACTCATTTATTACTTTCGTATAAAACTTATCTCCCTTTTTATCTACTGAGATGGTTTTCTCTTTCCTTCCATTAAAATAAAGACCAAGAACATGATCCAATTTTAAACCTATATACATTTTTTATCTTTCTCTCCGAACTTTAGATCGGTCAACTACTAACGTGGCATCGTCTTTACTGATGACCCCAACATCTTGTAAAACCGCTGAAGTGATCATAGCAGCAGAGCGGTCTGACACACCTGTTCTGTCACATGCAAGGGCTAACGACGGAAGCTTTATTCTCATCTGCCAGGGTGATTTTTTAGAAGAAACTGTTGTGTCACTGTTGTTGGGATCAGAATAGAAACATCCAGGTTGTGGTTCAGTACAATTTAATTGGCTTTGCCCTTGTTTAAGTCTGCTTCTTGTTCATTAGAGTTGACTTCCATTAATGCGCATGCATGAGTAAATGCTTTGATGCCAGTTGGCATTTTACATGAAACATTACGGGTTAAGCGCATTTTTTCTTTCATTACACGTTATTCCGTCTTAATTACTTTTTTCGTTGCATAACAACATCAACTAAGCCAATGAGCATTTATCTTTCACTCCTTTGATCAGTAAGAAAATCTCTCTATGCCTGTGAAACCTTAGCATTTTTTTACTGAACAAAGTCAGTACATTTACAGCTGCAAATATCAAATAAGTTTAAAGAATGATCTTGAAACCTTTTTACTCTTTCCTGATAACTTAGGATATTTTTACGATCCTTGAATGGCTTCATAATACATCTATATTTTTCATGATAAGCCCATATTAGCTGCAAAATTCTCATATGTGAAACGATTGGAAGCGAAGCTTTTCCCCATATTTTTTCTAATTTAACAGCTAATCTTTCAGAAATGTCACCAATTGTTGGTTCTTTACTATTAGCTTGCTTCATTTCATTTCTTTCAAACAAATAACATAGCATTACCTCTTTGTGAGTTGGAAGAGATGCTTGTGTCAAGTCCTGAGGAAACCAAATACAGGACATTCTGTCACATTTCTTGTCTTTACCCTATCCATTTTTAATATCACTTATTTTATAAACAGCACTGCACTAAGTTAATAATTTGAAACAACTTCAAATTAACTCATTGGTTTAACAACACAAATGAACATAACCTGGAAAGACTACTTTATGATGTAATGACAACAACAATGAAAGTCGCACAACAAAACAAAACCAGGCGGCAGGTGTACCAATTTACGACTAGCCAAAACAACATATGTCCCGCACAATAATCACTCTTTATTCTAAACACATAGTTTTACTTTTATTATATGTTTCTTAGGCTTAAAAGTAACTAAAACATAAATAATGATTGATTAATATTCATATCTGTTTTTCTTTATAAAAGTAAAACAATTATAGTAGCGCCAGGGAGAGGTATCTCATGGCGGATTCGAGAATGGGGATAGAATTATTACTGTGAAATGCATGTTTCCCTTTAGTGCGAAGTTCCCACTTGAAGAAAGACGGGTTATATAATATACGTCTGCTATATATTTTAAATACAGGACTTAAAAACGTATGTCGATTCTAAAGTCAAAGCGCATGACGCTGTCAGATGTCTTCTTGGCTATTTAACCTCAAATTATTCTTCGTATTTCGTTTTGTATAATCACATCGTGTTTTCTAGTTATAATAATTTATCTTTCGCTTCGTAATTTATTAGTTTCCATTGCATTTGTAAACAACAGTTTTTTTCAAAACTATTATTATTAATATTCACTTATTCACTATTACGAGGTAAGTTTATAATGCAAAATGTATTTCCAATTCATTGAATGCATATACATATTTATTTTGCAGCAAATAATGATGTCATTAAAAGATAAATCTTTGAAAAGCCAAACCCAAGTAATGTTAATGAATATACTGCAGTATTTCGAGATGGAACGCGATAACGGGGGACTAAGTTTATCTTTAACTTCCATTATCCAGGTACGCTAATAATTTTCACTATTTAAATTTATTTAATATTATGTTGCAGCTCTCGCATGCGGTATGTCCGAGAAAATCGTAACTCGGACAAAGGCAAAAATGGCTCTCGTTTTAGAATCTGGGAAATCGGCGCCGGTTTCACCGCAAAAACATAGTCTGCGTTTGAAGTCGAAGTCAGAGGATGTCGACGAATACGTGAAAGACGTTTTGAAACGAAAAATTTACACCATGCATGCAACTGGTAAATAATTAAGAAATTATTGTTGAAATGGAGTTAATCACTGTTTAATTTTAGGCTCACATATCACTATCGAAAAACTCCAAACTGAACTTAAAGAAGATAAAATATTTACCTTCAGTAAAACGAGTTTGAAACAATTGTTACACAAAATTGGTTTTGAATTCAAAGTTGGCAATGGACGAAGGCGTTTAATGGAGCAGGTTCATATTGCTGGTGCTCGAGCAACATTTTTGCGAAAATATTCTACTAATAAAAGTTGTGAAATTAGTTATGATCCTGTCTTTTTGGATGGGACGTGGATTTTTAGTCGAGGAAGCGTTCGAAAATCATGGCATAATAATGACTTGAAAAGTACAAAAAACAAATCGCTAGGAGAAGGGAAACGGTAATTAAAATAGTCCGATTTGTTACAAATATTTTTAACCGAGTAAATTTTAGTTTCATCGTACTGAGTGCTGGCAACAAGGATGGTTTTATACCTAATTCATCATTGGCATTTTCCAGTAAAAGGAAGACAGCAGACTACCACGATAATACGAACGCTGATTTATTTCAAAAATAGTTTCAAGAACAGCTTTTACCAAATTTAGAAAAACCAAGTTTGATAATTCTTGACAATGCCAGTTACCATTCTACATTACTAGAAGAATTACCTTCAAGTAGTTCGAATGATATGCTGAAAGTGGAATTATTACAAATTGCCAAGTTTACAAGTTCCAAAAATATATGCAATTGATGAAATCGCTCATCAATGGGGACATCAAATTTTACGTTTACCTCCGCATCACTGCCAATTCAATCCTATCGAGTTACTATGGGCAAATTGTAAACAATATTACAACAAAAATGTTGGAAGACAGGGCTTCAGGGACGAGAAGCTTTATCGCTACAGAACGCATAACAAATTAAAAAAAAACACTTTCGAATTTCAAAAAACCAAATTTTATTTCTGTAACAAAGTAATCAGACGTATGATAAGTCAGCTAATGATCACCGGAGATGTTCCAGAAAGGAAAAATGGCTCATTGAAAAGGTCGCCATTTTGTTTTACCTTAATCGATTATTTTAAAATTTGGGATTTGAATTCCCATTGTTAAGAGCTTTCCTACAATGTACCCATGACCCCCCCTTTCCATTTAAATTTTGTTTATAAAATGGCGCGTTGTTTTTGATAAACAAATTTATGCTAAAATGTGCCCAACAAAAAATAAAAATCGACCTGTGCGAGATTTTTCCAAAAATAGTTATTTTGGAAATTATTGATGTTGTTCCAGATTTTGGACCACACTGTATATAAAATTCCTAGCTGACTCACTGACTGATATATCAACGCACAGCCTAAACCGCTGGTGCAAGACATGAAATTTGGAGGGTGTGTTCTTTGTGAAGTGTAGGTATCCACTAAAAAAGGGTTTTTCGAAATTCCACTCCTAAGAGGGTGAAACGAGGTGTTGAGTTTTTTTTTAACTCTTTATTCTAAGGGTCGTTTGATTCGAAAATTAGTACACATACTCTTCAATTATAATTATGAGACAAGTGTGTCATAAAATTTAAATATTACCCACCCCCACCCCATTCTGAGATCGCATGGTTGAATAAAAATTTCAGATTCTTCGAAAAGAACATACTGGTAAGATTTTATTAAATTTTCAAAAAAATAATTATCCTAAACCTTTAATGTAAAAATCATTCAAAAGAGGGTGCACCAATTTTATAATAATTTTAAAACAGGAAATAATTTAAATCAAAGTTTTAAGTTTTTTTCAGTTCGTTTTACTAACAAAAAATCTTTGATTTATAAATTATTATCAAAATTTAATTTAATACCAGTTTTTGAATCCCAAAATAAAGGATCATCTTTATTTTCAAAATTAGTCTTAGAGTCTCGATGATGAGAAAACAAACACTATTTACAAAATTCCTTGTGGTAATTGTAATAAAACGTATGTAGGGACTTCTTTGCAACCTCTAAAAAATCGCATCACACAGCATAAATCGGACATAAGAGTAAAACCAAAACGTACCGCTTTAGCAAAACATTCCGTTGAAAATAAACATTTATTTGATTATAATAAACACAAATTTTAGGTAATGAAAAAAATTGTGATAAACGTTTACTTTTGGAAATGATGCACATTAAAATTAACATTAATAATGTTTGTAATAATAAAAAGGATTTGGAACATTTATCATTAGATTATAATCAAATTTTGCAAAATTTAAGGTAGCAGATATGTACAGGTTGTCCCATTTTGGTTGTCCTCGCAGGGTATCTCAGTTATTAGCAAAGATACAGAGATGCGGTTTTCGCGAACGTTGGCTACTTTTTTGTGAAACGAAAGATGACACAAACAGAATTACTCTAGCTCTTCTCATTTTTGAGATACAGGGCGTTTTTGAAAAAGTTGCATTTTGAGACAGCCCCCGTATCTCAGCTATACGATAACTTATAGAAAAAGTGAAAAGTGTTCTTTATATAATTTTTTCCGTAGAATGCAGTGCTGTTTTCAGAATGAGTATACGGGGTCAGGTCAAAAGTTATCGGGATCAACTTCATTTTTTAAATGGGACACCCTGTCTATTTTCTCATAATTAAATTTTCCTTGTTCTAAGCACTTCAAATATATATAACAATTATCACTTATTTTGATAAATAGCGCAGTATTTCAAATTATTAACTGGATTTGTTAGTGGCCTTTGGTACTGCAATTGTTTTACCATGGCAACTTCATTTTTTGACATTTGTCAATATTTGCAAATTTGTTGATTGTTGAGATCCTTATTGTTAGTAAAGTTTTCAATATTCTTTTCGTTATTTTGAATTTTACAAAGTTTCAAACCATGGCGAATAATTTAGGGTACGAGAACTATGAGAAATTAGATATGATTGGGGTTTATTACCAAACAAATTTTAATGCAGAGCAAGCGAAGGAAATATATTTTGAAAGGTATTTATTTATATTTACTGGAATGTTAGTCATCATTTGAGTTAAATAAAATGTGAATATTATAGATTTCGGAAAGAAGGCAACCGTGTAAAAAACATTCATTAGGTTAAAACAAAATTTGGAAAATCACGGATCGTTTGAAAGGCCACGCCAAAACATATAGAAAAGAAAACGAAGAAATAATGAAATAAATGTCCTTGCAGAGATCACTGTTAACGAAAATTATACGTCTTGCAGAAAAATAGAAGAATCGGTGGGCATTTCAAAACGAAAGTATCAAAATATTTAAAAAATACCATTATAAACCATATATACCTCAAGTCATCCACCACTTGCATCCGGGTGATGCTCAATTGCGTATCGATTTCTGTAGATGGTATATTCAGAAAAGTGAAGAAAATGGTAATTTTGGTCGTTTACAATCGTGCAACGAATCGTTTCTGGTCTAACGAAAATCGGCATGTTACCGTGATCCGTCAGCAGCAAGGCAGGTTTGGGTTCAATGTGTCCTGTTTCATTTTAGGAGGCAGATTAACATTTTACATGTTTGAAGGCAATTTGAACCATCAACGATATTTGGAAATTTTGGACATTTGCCTTCCAGAATTGTTTGATGATATTCCGTTAGCCCAGCTAAGAGAGGTTTATTTTCAGCAAGACGGGGCACCTTGCCACAATGCAAGACTAGTAAGAGATTACCTCAATACAATGTTTCAAAACCATTGGATTGGTAACAATGGACCAGTTAATTGGCCAGCAAGGTCCCCAGACCTATCAATTTTAGATTTTTTTTGTGGGCTACCTTAAAATAAAATTCATCAAAGACAGTATGAAACTCAAGAAGCTTTGATGAATGCTACAAGAGAAGCCTTTGAAGAACTACGTTTAAGACCCTATTTTTATTAAGATCCATTCAAGAAATTCTTCGGAGATGTAGGATTTGTCTTGACCATAATGGTCAGCAAATTGAGCAATATTTATAAAATTTTAATTCTTCTTATTTTCGTTTGTCTCTAAATTTATAAATAAATACATCCAATATTTATATGAGTTTCAAATCAACAATTCTGGAAATAAAATAAATTATTTTGCCGAAATTTGTATCTTCTTCAATGACATATAATTACATAATGATGGTTTTCTATATTAGGCACAAAAAAAACAATAGAAGATTACGAATTCAAAGCCTACTAAGAAATTCAGTTAATAATACAAAATACCACGCTATTTATCAAAATAAGTGATAATTGTTATATATATTTGAAGTGCTTAGAACAAGAGAAATTTAATTATGAGAAAATAGACAGGGTGTCCCATTTAAAAAAATGAAGTTGATCCGATAACTTTTGACCTGACCCCGTATACTCATTCTGAAAACAGCACTGCATTCTACGGAAAAATTATATAAAGAACAGTTTTCACTTTTTCTATAAGTTATCGTATAGCTGAGATACGGGGCTGTCTCAAATGCAACTTTTTCAAAACGCCCTGTATCTCAAAAATGAGAAGAGCTACAGTAATTCTGTTTGTGTCATCTTTCGTTTCACAAAAAGTAGCCAACGTTCGCGAAAACCGCATCTCTGTATCTTTGCTAATAACTGAGATACCTGAGGACAACCAAAACGCGACAACCTGTACATGTCGTGTCATTTTAGTTAATTTTTCAATTTGTATTTTCATAAAAAGGTCGAAATATATGCCAAAAAAGTATAGTTATTATTAGATCTGACTATTTAGCACCAAAAAATAGCAACATTTATGTATATATATATATATATATATATATATATATATATGTATATATATATATGTATATATATATATATATATATATATATATATATATATATATATATATATATTAAATAGGTTACTGAGTGGCTCAGCGGTTAAAAGGTCAGTCTTGTAAGTGAAAGGTGCCCAGTTTAAATCTGAAAGGAGTGAAGTGCTTAAGAAAAATCACAGTAAATGAATTCGACTCAAGTGCGAAAACAGTCATTCTCTGGACTAAACCAGATGACAAAAGCATAGTCTGCTTCTGAAACAAACTTAACCAACATGAGACCACAGTTAAAAAACACTTATAATACAGAAGGAATAAAAATTAAGTCTTTTTAAAAAATACTTAAGAAATATTTTTCATCTAGATGTAGGTGAATTATAGTGAGAGACGGAGAGGTGTCATTAATCAAGTTACTATTGCGTTTATGAATCTTCGATAAATATTCTGGAAGTATATGGGCTTTTAACTGTTAGATTGTTAGCTTTAGTGTACTTCGACAATGAGTTACTCCAATGTTTAAAAATACTTCTAACATGTTGCCAACTCAAAATGGAATTACTCTTTAATTGTGAAGTGTTGCTCTTAGAAAAATGTTTTAACAAACGAACTTATTTCTAAATGTTATCATTTCTTTTATCAGCTTTTATAAAGATTAGTCGTTCATTTTAAATTTTTCCTTGATGTTTCTGATTTTGCCATTGGCAAGTTTATGTTAATTAGCCTATTTTTTATTTTGAATGTTATTTCAATAAGTTTAGTTTGCCGATATTTATTATTAGATTACTAAGAGTTTATTATTTATCTTTTTTCAGCAGATAGGATGTGTTTAAGGTTGCTCGGCTTCTAGCTTTCGGAAGTGAAAGAAATACGTGTTAAAATGACAACTCCTAAATCTATAAAATAAGGGTAAGGTTTTGAACCAATTTTTATACCCGGCGGTTTGAAACAAAGATAATAATAATCTAACCAGTAGAAGTTCTGTAACGTGTAAATGGCTCTTTAGTTGAAATAGGCGCGAAAATAACATTTAGGATTGCTGTAGTATTGAATTCCTACAAAGAGATACGGTTGTTTTAAATCCATGCCAGATGTGATGTGATTTTATGCCACAATAGCGCGGGGTAAAGAAAGCTATCATAAATACGTATTTGTAGGATAAGTACGTTATTCATTCTTGTAATGAACCCCTTTCGATAACAAATCCAAACGTAAGCATTGTCATAGGAACTGTTTTATTAGCTTAAATGATAAAAATCAATAACTAGATCGAATCCGTAATCCAATGTAAAAAAATAAAAAAAAGTAAATAAATAAATAACTGGCTCTAATTTGTAATCGAAATTTTAAATGAAAGTAATTAAATCATTTCTTTTCTCAAATAAATAGTAGCAAGTCGCGTTAGGGAACAATCTAATCTAAGGACAAGTAGAAAGGTACTGAATAGATTTTATCGGTTTGCATAGTACTAATAAACAAAAAATAATAATAATCTAAACAGTACAATTTTGTCAAATAGAAAAATACAAAGGATGTGACTATACAGGGCAGATCCGTATTAAGTGGTAAGGTTTTGAATTTTTTTTTTGTTTTCAAATTTGAAGGTTGATCCAATTTTTGTTTTGTTACTATATGCGATTCTACGTTTAATTATAACAGTGTGTCGCACATTGTCTTATACAATATTTTTCCTTGACTGCAAATTCGAAATTTAAGCTAACTTTTACCTTTGTTACTATGTTTGATCTTAATTGTAATTAATTAATCCTAAAGGTAAACAATTAATGTCGGGAGAGACAACGGGACCATTATCGTTATTTGTTGTTGCCCTTCAATTGAATAAAAAAAAGAAACTTAGAGGATGGAAACGTTTAAGTTGTCACAGTTGCCGACAATAATACAACAGATTGGATAAATAAATATTAAATTAAATAACAAAGAAATAATTATAACTTGGAAAGCTAAATTAAAAATAATTGAATCATTTGGTCGCAAATAAATAACAGCATTCGGTGACAGGCGCGAGAGCCAGGAATCACGTAGGGAGCAATCTGGTTGAAACGTGACGTGTTTGAAGGGTATGTAAGGGAAAAATTTATATGTATATATGTACATTTAGATATCCATACAGTAAGTATACACACTATTATTTGTATCTTTCTTGCCTCTGTCCATATTTCTACTTCTGACTCCCTTACGTGTCGAGGCAGTAGACAAATTAACTGTCCGGTAGTAGGAGGATACCGTTAACAGGGAATGCTACTTCGTCCGGGGCAGGATTTGGCCAGTAACCGGTCTATTCGCTATGGTATTACTCAAGAGAACAATACAATCGCCTCGGATCGACCTGGCTACAAGGGGCGGTCAAGGTCGAAACAGACGGGTCCCGTTGATGACCACTGTGCAAGGAATGAATGGCGAGTAGGTACGTGGAATGTTAGAGGTATGCATGGCAAAGAATTTGAAATTGCGAATATAATGTACGAAATACACCTTGATATTCTGTGTGTATCGGAGACAAAGCGCAAAGGAAAGGATGCTGTGGAGATGGAGGATGACAGCCTAGTCAGGAGTTGAGACTAAGTGCATGGCGCAAAAGGAGTTGGGGTTATCGTAAGTGAAAGAGCGAAAAAATGTGATAGACAGTACGAATTGGTATCTCCCCGGGTAATATGGGTTAGAATGACAGTGGAGTTTCGAAGAATTTTTATCGTTACATGGTATGCACCGGTGAATGGAGAAAGAGACCAGGAGCGTGAGAACTTCTGGAATGAAGTAGAGAACGTGTTGAACGTATGTAAGTCAAACAAAAGAGTGATGATAGCGGGGGATATGAATGGATGGGTAGGTGTGCAGAGAGAACATACTGAACGCGTTCTAGCAAAGTTCGGAGACCAAAGAGTCAATGAGAATGGTGAACATCTGTGTGGAGACAAGCCTGTTTGTATCCAATAGGTAGGGTTTAAATATAAAAATGTGTATGTGTACCTACATGGCAAAGAGGTGAATCTAAAAGTATGATAGACTTGATAGTGTATGATGAACGGCTTAGAAACCACTTTTTGGTTATATCGAGAGTGTGTTTAGGGCCAAAGCGGGTCTGGAGAAGGAAAGCAAACATAGTGCGAACGTCCAGAATTAGGGTAGACAAACTAGTGGATAATGATGCGAGAATGAAATACGAAGATGCTGTGAGTGGAGTTGAATGTGAATGAAACAATGCGGAACGGACAAATAAGACACTGACGTTGAAAGTGCATGGACAAGCTTGAAAAACTGTGTTGTGCATTGTGCCGTGCGGATATGTGGAAGCGAGACTGTAGGTAGGCAGAAAAAATGTGCTTGGTGGAATGAGTCGGTAAAAAAGGCAGTATGTAAGAAAAAAGATGCCTACATGGCAATGATTGCTGCAAAAAATAAAATTGAGAAAAAGCGATTGTATGAGTGGTACAGATTAAGAAACAAAGAAGCGAAGGAGGCAGTGAGAATAAGTAAAGAGACAGTGATGGCTGTGGAAGGAGAGAAAACGCAGAATGATTTTGAGGGAAACAAAAAACTCTTCTGGAAATGGGGCAAAAATACGTGGCCCAAAACAGAACACTGCAGGAGTGATGAATACGAGCAACGAAATAGTATGGGACGACTGTGAAGTGAGGAAATGCTGGCAAGAATATTTCGGAAAGCTGTACAGTAGTGTGGAAAATAAGACTTCAGGGTTAAATAAGGAGAATGTAAATGAATGTTAAATGAAACTGCGGATATTGGGATAAATGAGGAAGAGAAAATGGTAGGGAGGTTGAAAAACGGCAAGGGAGCAGACGTAGATGAAATCACTGGTGAAATGCTAAAGTATAGGAGTGCAAAGCTTATAAGAAGATTGTGTGAATTATTCAATGCCTTATGAGTGTAAAAGTTCCCAGGGATTGGAAGAACGCGATCATTGTACTACTATATAACGGTAAGGGGAACAAGAGTGATTGCAAGAACTACAGAGAAATAAATTTGCTCAGCGTGCCTAGTAAAGTATTTGGAAGAATTCTGATTGACAGAGTACGATTAACTACACAAACTAAGATTTGGGATGTGCAGGGTGGCTTCATGCCAAGGAGAGGATGTGTCGATCAGATGGTTGCTTTCCAGCAGGTGAGTGAAGTGTTTAAGGGTAAATAGGAAGCTGTACTGTGCGTTTGTAGATCTGGAGAAAGCATATGACAGAGTGAATAGGGAGAAGCTGTGGGAAACATTAGATGAATATGGCGTAAATAAAGGTCTAATAAATGGATTAAGGGCAGTATACAACGGTAGTCGGGCATGTGTTATGGTGAGAGGAGGTGTGAGTGAATACTTTAATATTGAGCAAGGAGTGCGACAAGGCTGTGTGATGTCACCGTAGTTGTTCAATGTACACAGAGTTAGTATAAAGTATGGAACCTCCTGAGTATCTCCTCAACGGTTTATTATTTTTAAATTACATTGGGCATCCCCATCTAAAAAGATCCAAGGAATCCTAAAATGCAATCAGATTTACTGTACCATTTCTGGTTACACCGGAAATAAATATCAACTTTCTCATTTTAAATGGATCACCCTGTACATTTTTACATTTTTGAATTCCTTATTTAATTTTGGATACAATAAACCCTATCTGTGTTAGACAAGCATGTACCAATACAAATGGTGCAATGGTTGGTGACGTAAATGTACGACTTCTGGTGTATGCAGATGGCAGTCTCATTAAGTGACAGTGCATATGAGCTACAAACAGCTCTGTGGAAGTTTGATACAGCCTGCAAGAGCATGGACCTAAAAGTAAACGTGACCAAAATTAAGATTGTGGTGTTTAATTGGTAAGGTGGAAAGGGGAGTAGAGTATTTACCCTGCACAATGAAATTGTGGATGAGCTGGTATATCTGGGTAGAATGTTTGCTGTAGATGTACAATGGAGGGCGAGATTGGACGAAGGGTCAATGCTGGAAGGAAAGTGATTAAGTATGTGGACGATAATGAAACGAAAGCATGAGCCCTCGAAACGAGCAATCTATAATGGCGTGTTTGTCCCATCAGTACTGATGGAAGTGGACATGGGTATGTCAAAAAAAGAAAGAAAAATAAATGCGTGATATAAGATTTTAGAAGTGTGTTCGAGAAGGGACAAGATAAAGAATGAATGCATAATGACAGAGTGTGGCGAGGAAAAGACGATGATGGATAGATATAAAAGTAGTACATTACGTTGGTTTGGTCACATCGAGAGAATGAACAACGCAAGATTAACGAAGCAAATATATGTGGGTGCGGTTAGAGGAAAGGTCGAGTCTGGTAGGCCACGTAAAACTTGGCTGAATGTAGTACAATGTATGATAAAGGAAAGATAAGGAGTTAAAAATAAAAGAGCATGTCAGAGACAATGTATGAACCTTGCGGAAGCGAGGGAGGTATGCGGTGATAGGAAAGCATGGAGAAAGATTGTGCATGAAATGATTGTTTTGCCAGCCCACAAGGGAATGGCATGAAGGTTAAGTTAAGTTTTAGGAATAACTATGACATAATCAATTATTGTAATTATTTAATGACATCACTGAATAATAAGATACTCATGTAAATATTGCCTTGCAACCTGTTCTGAAATAGCAATATTAAACGAACGAAATAAGATATTGGCAAACTTTTCAGTTACACCACAATTTCATTAAGTATTTGAGCCCGCGGGCAGCATAGAATTACATTACTATCTTTTCAGCACATATACGGCCAAATTTGCGTTTCTTCATCTACATTCAACAGAACGTTAAGGGTCAGAATTTAAGAGCCCCATTTTGGTTAAAAAAGTGTCTATGATGAATACAATATTTTAAATGTCAAAACGTAAATGTAGTAAGTATAAGTAATATTAATATTTATTGCATTTCACTAAAATATATATTGATGAATTATATTTTTAAATATATGTAGTAATTTTTTTTTCCAATTGTGGTTGGAAGACTCAAGCCCCAGTGGCCTATAGGACCAGCCACCACTGGCTAAAATATGTAAGTAGAAAAATTAAACGAACGAATCGGTAGCTCCATTTTATTTAAACTCAAATTGATGATGAAAAAATACAAACTATTGTATAAAATATGGAAAATCTGATCGAGATAATTCTATAACAGCAGAATAAAGTTGCTCCGGATCGGGAAATCTTTCTAACCATGATGTGATTACATCTTCAACATACGGTTTATAGGTTTTCAGCACTATAGTATCATTAATAAGTTCAGTATTAGGTTGTATAAGCATATTTCTAGGCTGCTTATGAGCTATTATTATCGAGCGCCAAGTTAGCCATGGCTCCTCAACTTCTGATAATGTCCCAAATAGTTTAATTGCAGACTGAACGTCACCAAGAGATTTATATACTTGTAATTGTAACAGGAAATGTGAAATAGCGTTACGTCCAGGTCCCAAAATACCTTCTCGATCGATCGAAATTAAAAGTTCGTTTCTAGATGGTTGAGTTACTTTCACAACTCCGACTTGCATTAATAACTTTGTTAAAACAAATCTGGCTTGTGCATGAGCTTGTAACCATCCACGACCAGGTTCCCACATCTCCAATGCACGACCGGCTCCCGCCCACACCAAAGCTAACCAATTTACATATCTTATATCATCTGCGTCTTGATCTCGATAGCCAAAAATTTCAAGAACGCTGGATTCTAAACTCAAAAATAAACCAACTGCTTCTGCTCGACATTCTTCGTATGCCGAACTCATAGCACCAAAACGTGAATCATATGTATCACCGTACTGATAGCATGATGTAATAGGGTTTGCGGTAATTGGATTTAAGGTATTCACTGGATAATTTCTAGTTCCATCTGCCTCCTTAATGAATAGTTTTCCTGAACCATGTCCCAATAATTCATGTAAACCAACCTAAAAATTCAAACACGTTTAAAACTGTTTTTAAGGATAGTAAACTGTAAAGGATTGTTCAATCACTGTCTGTCAATAAGAATATGCTTCACCACTGCTCTGGCATGCATTCGTTTCTGAACAATCATTTTGTAGTTATACTTGGGTTTATACCTGCAATTCAAATGCAAGGACTCTCCACTCTTTTAGTAACTGTACGTCTGCACTAGAAAGGAAAGGGGTCTGAGCAAATTGATAACTCGCAGGAATTACATTCCCTAAAGCTACATTCTTAAACCCTTCAGTTTGACGAATATCATCATCTACAAATTTATGGATAAGTATAAAAGTGATTAATAAACTACAACTGTTTACAGTTTGGAATGTTTATACCGGCAGGAATTCCACTACCGGCAAAAGTTAACACATCTAAAGATGTAAAATCAGGCCTTATAAAATGATCTTTTTCAAAGTCTTTAGGCCATGGTAAATGTGTTAAAAGTACTTCGGCGTTTTCAACTAAATTACTAAACTTTTTGGACATTGGACGATTTACAATAGCTACGAATCCTTCAAATTCACCACGTACACCTGCTGGATCTCGATAAGTTTCAATAAATCCTATGTACGTTTCTATTGCTGGACTCCTATTTTGAATCCATAAGCGAGAACCTTGTTTATGTTCATTGATTGATCCATTACGAAACGAGCGTATGTAACTTTGTAGCATGTACAGCTCCGTTTGGTTAGCATAAGGTAAAGCCTTTTCTAATTCTGTTGCTAAAATCTTCATTAATGGAGCATAATCCCCTCGGACTAAACGATACTTATATTTTCCATCTATATCATACTGAATCTCGCCAGTTTCTTCTGAAGCAATTCTAATTTCGTATTCTACCTAAAATTATAATAACAGTAATGAGTAAAATGTTTAAAATGAGTTGGGAATGTCCATATTGTTTATAACATTTTTTGTCATACAACCATGCGTTACCAGATATCATACTGTAAAGGACTTTTGAACTGCAACTTTAGTAAAACATTCCTTATAGGTATGGCTCCCGCAAAATAAAACGTCTCATCTCTAATAGTAGAGACAAATTAGCAAAAACATGCATTATTTTGGAATGAATTTTCGTAAAACCTTTGGAATTGAAACAATAAAAAGCGTTTTTTGAAGGTGAACTTGAAATATCTCCACGAGTTTGAAAGTCATTTTGCTCAAATTAATAATGATGGGGTTTTTTGAGGTCGCTGAACATGAATATGATGTTAATAAATAAAAATTGTAAATGGATCATCCCATATGGCCGACTTTTGTAAGCAATTTATTAAAAATGATGATTTTAAAAATAATTTTACTAAAATTGACATTATAGGGGCTTTTGAGGTACATTTTTTACACTAAAATAATTATTACATTTTATTATTTAAATTTCAAATTTTATTTATCAAAACAAATAAACGAAACGGTACCTTAAAGAGTGTTTTGAAAATAACTGTTAACTCTGTCGCACAAAGTATATGTCTACGTGTAATCTATAAAAATTGAAATAACATGCATACAACGGTACAATTATTATTATAATTATTGTATTATTTATATATATATATATATATATATATATATATATATATATATTGTAGGTAGCACACTACGAAAATTTGATGAATACATTGAAAATATTCTGATTAAAATTGTTGTCGCGATAGCAAAAGATAATTACTAAAAGTTATTATATAATAATTGTTAATTGAGAATGGTTTGTATTTCTTTTTTGTTGTAAGACATATTGGTGTAGGATTTTAACTGAGGGTGGGCCGCAACCAGATGTTTTGAAGTTGTAGGTGCAGGCTAAACTGCATTTATCAAAAGGGCGCGACAAATTGCTAAAGATTGTTTATAAATGCGTTTTGTAAATAAAAATGTCAGTATTATACAAAAAAATTACACCGCGGTCAAAGCATAAGTTGTTCAGGGATTGAAATGTGATATTTCAAATACAGGATTTCTACGGTTGATTGCACATGTTAATTAGAAATAATGTTTCTTTTCATAATTAAAGTCAAAAGCGTTCACACGAAATAGTTTTATTGCTTTTGTTATTTGACATGGAAAATATGGGGGTGAGGAAGGAATAAAAACGGTTGTTGTGCATAGAATGGAGGAGTTTGATTAGAACTTTCAAAGCGTGCGTTAGTAAGATTTGACATCGATTCGGTGTTTGTTTAATTAGATCTTCTTTTCTTTGGTTTTGTGTTAATCAATAAATCCGAGTATTTAAACATTTGTGCTGGTGAAAGCTTAAAAGGATAACCTACATTGATAATGTAAGTAAAAGAAAAGATTTTCCTGGTTGTGAAATTACACAGAAAAGGTCATTCTACCTACTCATTTAAATTATTAAAACAAACTGAACCACTGATTTGCAAAGCTGTTGTTGTCATTGAAATTATGCAGACACAGAGAAGCTCGCTCTCTTTTTTTTTATGTGTTCTATATTGTGGATTGACAATTATAACCTGTATTTATAGTGATAAAAACACAAACGATCATAGGTATAAAATCAGAAAGCTGATCCAAATGATCTATATATCTATACAAACGTCTCTCTTGTTACCGTTATATGCCTATATGTCTATATTTTGGTGTTTTGTTTTATGCCTAAGAAAAATTGAGAGAAGGGATAGCCCGTTTTATTATCTTGCATTTGTAATAATACCTACTAGTCACGTAGGTGCATCCGTGCTTTGCAGGGCTTTGTGTCAGATGTTATACTTTGTCTCGACTGCGTATTTAAGGTGTTTGGCCTCGAATGGTTTTTCTGTGTAATCAATTATATCATTTAGTGTTATTGTCCATGTGTACTCTTAGTTGTGATCGTATCCACAAATTTGTATGTTTAACGTACTTGCCCTTTTCCCTTTTATATACTTAAATAATCTGTAACCTGTTTAATTTTCTGTTGTTAATTTTTTTATGTATGTTGAATTTGTAATATGTATTACTAGAGTGCTTAATGTATTTGGGTGTTAAAAACCGCCATGATTGGTTAAACAAAAGGGCCACATGGTCGGGCTAACTCTCTTCCCTTTTTTTTTGTGATTGATTGACGATCTTATTGTGGATACGATCACACTGTTTACGTTTATTGCATTTATGTGTAGTTATTTAAATCGCTTTGCATTTATTTTTGGTGATATTTAAATTTTGTAAGATACGCCCTTTTAACTTGATTTAATGATGTCCTTTGTTTTTTTTTGTGTTCTGTTTATGTCCGGTTATCCCACACCCTGTATAATGCTTTATATGTAATTATTTACCTAAAAGCAGACAGGAATTGGTTCCAAAAGGGATCTCCTGTTTGTTATTTATTACCTGTTTATTTTGCTTTAATTTGAATACCATTTGTAGACCTGATTTTATGTTTATTTGTGACTAAACTTCGTTTTAGGCAATGTTATAGATTTTGTACGCCTTTAATACCGATAGAGTAGTGTTGATACCTATTTAATCCTTTGATTGCGATTTACTTGTGTTATCTGATCTTTGTTTTTTTTTTGTGTGATTATTATTGGAATAAAGGGAGTTTTCTTGGTGATTCTTTTCTCCCTATGTAAATAGGATGACGAGCGAATCACCAGGTAGGCAACTCGTTCATCTCAATTGTAGTTTTGTTTCATTTAATTACCTTGCCACCTTATGCAACAAATTAACCTTATCCGACCCTATCTCATGCACATTACACAACGTAGGTTATTTGCCCCCTAGACGATCACTGTTTTTTTAATCAGGTTAGAATTTTGCGAGTTCTAGATCAGATTTGTAAATCAACTCTGATTATTTAATCACGGCCAGTAAGGGAGATTTAAGCTATTAATTGGAGTAAGCCTAACATTAGCCAGAGTAGCATCATTCTCAGTGACATCAATTTAAGCAATTAATAATAGCATCTTATCAGTCAAATTAAGATGCATCCTTTAGCTATTGTTTTGTCTCTTGAATTTGCATTAATGCGAACAAGTTCAAATTACACGTTTCATGATAGAGTACGTCTGGGTTGCGACAATATATATATATATATATATATATATATATATATATATATATATATATAGGGTGTACCAACCAAGATACTTTCACGATATGCCCTTGACGCCAATAAACAGTTTTTGGTGCATTCACCAAGTATCCAAATCATGTCAGTCATTTCACGACGCGAAAATTGTTCACCATTCATCTCGTACTTTTCACTTCAACTATATTGAAACGAGAAATAAATTGAACGAATAACTGAGCGAAACACTACAGTGAAATGTCGAACTGACAGATATGTCAAATACAAAAACTACTTGATAATAATACAAAAACTTCGTGATAATTACTTTCAAACAGCGAATTGCAATGAATATCTGGAAATATCTCGATAACTACTCACGTTAGATACAGGGAACCTCTGACAAAAATTAAAGGGGAGTACCAGAGGACTTTGATAGTGATAAAAAATACAGGGTGTTTCATTTGAGTTAAGGAAGAAAATGACACATCCGAGTTTTGAGCCACCCTGTATACAAACCCCAAGTAGCTAAATGAATAATGCCAACAGATAATTCATTTCTACAGAGTGTATTGTTCTACAGGGCATTGAGTTGAGTACAATTTCAACACAAAACAATCCATATCTTTCCAAATACCTTGTATAATGTATTTAACCCCGATATTAAAAAAATCGAAAAAATGTGGGCCTTCTGAATTTGAAATAATATACAGGTGTTCCCATTTAAAAAAAAAACATAAGTTAGATTCTTTTGCATCTTCGTTAGTAACCTGTTTATTATATATATATATATATATATATATATATATATATATATATATATATATATACCGTGTGTCGTGGATAAGAATGAATAGCATGGGGAAACCGTTGAGTTACAACGTTGCGCCCCACCGAACGTCACCAAAATGACGTTTTAAAATTTGGGAAATTCCGAATACTTCCGAAAATATTTGGAAAAAAACAAAACATTGTGTTTTAATATCTCCTAGTTCAGCTAGAGATCTATCAAGTGGTCGTTCACCAGCTTCAAGTAATGACTGGTTGCAAAGTGCTTCACTCCAAGCTGGTTTAGAATCCAACATTCTTGAGTACATTACATTATTTATAATAAAATGATTTGTTTTACATTAATATTTCATTAAATAAACACAAAAATAATAAAAAGTAAGGTTAAATTCATAATTCATTCATTCTCTTTCTTTGTAAATAAACACAGATGTCGCTGTTTTATTACAGTGACAGCGTTAGTTAATTTCTTGACAAGGTGTTCAAATTAACTAGAATATGTCTTATTATTGTTTTATAGTAGAGAAAGAGAGCCAAAAAAAGATCAATTAAGATTCTTTCGGGCATGAAATCGTGTACTTTTGATTAATTTTTTGCTAATTTAAACTGCTATAATATAGTTAGGAAACGTATGAACAAGCCAACAACGGAATTTAATTTGATTTTACTAAAGATTAGTTAGATTTTTAGTAGATTAAATATTATTAAACCGCTTTGAAAATGACAAATCAGAACATCCTGTGACGGACGAAGGCTAACGAAGAAATATGTCACAATTTTGGCATTAAGGTTTTAAATTTTTCTAATTCTGTTGCTAAAATCTTCATTAATGGAGCATAATCCCTCGGACTAAACGATACTTATATTTTCCATCTATATCATACTGAATCTGCCAGTTTCTTCTGAAGCAATTCTAATTTCGTATTCTACCTAAAATTATAATAACAGTAATGAGTAAAATATTTAAAATGAGTTGGGAATGTCCATATTGTTTATAACATTTTTTGTCATACAACCATGCGTTACCAGATATCATACTGTAAAGGACTTTTGAACTGCAACTTTAGTAAAACATTCCTTATAGGTATGGCTCCCGAAAAATAAAACGTCTCATCTCTAATAGTAGAGACAAATTAGCAAAAACATGCATTATTTTGGAATGAATTTTCGTAAAACCTTTGGAATTTTAACAATAAAAATCGTTTTTTGAAGGTGAATTTGAAATAACTCCACGAGTTTGAAAGTCATTTTGCTCAAATTAATAATGATGGGGTTTTTTGAGGTCGCTGAACATGAATATGATGTTAATAAATAAAAATTGTAAATGGATCATCCCATATGGCCGACTTTTGTAAGCAATTTATTAAAAATGATTATAGGGACTTTTTGAGGTACATTTTTTACACTAAAATAATTGTTACATTTTATTATTTAAATTTCAAATTTTATATATCAAAACAAATATCAATACCTTAAAGAGTGTTTTGAAAATAACTGTTAACTCTCGCACAAAGTATATGTTCACGTGTAATCTATAAAATTGAAATAACATGCATAATGGTACAATTATTATTATAATTATTGTATTTATATATATATATATATATATATATATATATATATATATATATATATATATATATATATATATAATATTATATTAGTAGCACTACAAAATTTGATGAATACATTGAAAATATTCCGATTAAAATTGTTGTCGCGATAGCAAAAGATAATTACTAAAAGTTATTATATAATAATTGTTAATTGAGAATGTTTGTATTTTTTTGTTGTAAGACATATTGGTGTAGGATTTTAACTGAGGGTGCGCAACCAGATGTTTTAAGTTGCAGGTGCAGGCTAAACTGCATTTATCGAAAGGGCGCGACAAATTGCTAAAGATTGTTTATAAATGCGTTTTGAAAATAAAATGTCAGTATTATACAAAAAATTACACCGCGGTCAAAGCATGTTGTTCAGGGATTGAAATGTGATATTTGAAATACAGGATTTCTACGGTTGATTGCACATGTTAATTAGAAATAATGTTTCTTTTCATAATTAAAGTCAAAAGCGTTCACACGAAATAGTTTTATTGCTTTTGTTATTTGACATGGAAAAATATGAGGAAGGAATAAAAACGGTTGTTGTGCTTAGAATGGGGAGTTTGATTAGAATTTTCAAAGCGTGCGTTAGTAAGATTTGACATCGATTCGGTGTTTGTTTAATTAGATCTTCTTTTCTTTGTTTTGTGTTAATCGATAAATCCGAGTATTTAAACATTTGTGCTGGTGAAAGCTTAAAAGGATAACCTACATTGATAATGTAAGTAAGAGAAAAGATTTTCCTGGTTGTGAAATTACACAGAAAAGGTCATTCTACCTACTCATTTAAATTATTAAAACCAAACTGAACCACTGACTTGCAAAGCTGTTGTTGTCATTGAAATTATGCAGACACAGAGAAGCTCGCTCTCTTTTTTTTTATGTGCTCTATATTGTGGATTGACAATTATAACCTGTATTTATAGTGATAAAAACACAAACGATCATAGGTATAAAATCAGAAAACTGATCCAAATGATCTATATATCTATACAAACGTCTCTCTTGTTACCGTCGTATGCCTATATGTCTATATCTTGGTGTTTTGTTTTATGCCTAAGAAAAAAGAGAAGGGATCGCCCGTTTTATTATCTTGCATTTGTAATAATACCTACTAGTCACGTAGGTGCATCCGTGCTTTGCAGGCTTCGTGTCAGATGTTATACTTTGTCTCGACTGCGTATTTAAGGTGTTTGGCCTCGAATGGTTTTTCTGTGTAATCAATTATATCATTTAGTGTTATTGTCCATGTGTACTCTTAGTTGTGATCGTATCCACAAATTTGTATGTTTAACGTACTTGCCCTTTTCCCTTTTATCTACTTAAATAATCTGTAACCTGTTTAATTTTCTGTTGTTAATTTTTTTTATGTATGTTGAATTTGTAATATGTATTACTAGAGTGCTTAATGTATTTGGGTGTTAAAAACCGCCATGATTGGTTAAACAAAAGGGCCACATGGTCCTAACTCTCTTCCCTTTTTTTGTGATTGATTGACGATCTTATTGTGGATACGATCACACTGTTATATTTATTGCATTTATGTGTAGTTATTTAAATCGCTTTGCATTTATTTTGGTGATATTTAAATTTTGTAAGATACGCCCTTTTAACTTGATTTAATGATGTCCTTTGTTTTTTTTTGTGTTCTGTTTATGTCCGGTTATCCCACACCCTGTATAATGCTTTATATGTAATTATTTACCTAAAAGCAGATAGGAATTGGTTCCAAAAGGGATCTCCTGTTTGTTATTTATTACCTGTTTATTTTGCTTTAATTTGAATACCATTTGTAGACCTGATTTTATGTTTATTTGTGACTAAACTTCGTTTTAGGCAATGTTATAGATTTTGTACGCCTTTAATACCGATAGAGTAGTGTTGATACCTATTTAATCCTTTGATTGCGATTTACTTGTGTTATCTGATCTTTGTTTTTCTTTGTGTGATTATTATTGGAATAAAGGGAGTTTTCTTGGTGATTCTTTTCTCCCTATGTAAATAGGATGACGAGCGAATCACCAGGTGGCGCAACTCGTTCATCTCAATTGTAGTTTTGTTTCATTTAATTACCTTGCCACCTTATGCAACAAATTAACCTTATCCGACCCTATCTCATGCACATTACACAACGTAGGTTATTTGCCCCCTAGACGATCACTGTTTTTTTTTAATCAGGTTAGAATTTGCGAGTTCTAGACCAGATTTGTAAATCAACCCTGATTATTTAATTACGGTCAGTAAGGGAGATTTAAGCTATTAATTGGAGTAAGCCTAACATTAGCCGGAGTAACATCATTTTCAGTGACATCAATTTAAGCAATTAAGAATAGCATCTTATCAGTCAAATTAAGATGCATCCTTTAGCTATTATTTTGTCTCTTGAATTTGCATTAATGCGAACAAGTTCAAATTACACGTTTCATGATAGGGTACGTCTGGATTGCGACAATATATATATATATATATATATATATATATATATATATATATATATATACAGGGTGTACCAACCAAGATACAAAGTTCGATAACTCCTTGGGTTTCATAGATATCAAAAAGTTCTCAAACAAAAGGGTAGAGGAAGTAACGGTGCATTATTTAAAATTATTTTGAACTATACATGATGTTCCAAAATTCAGATATGAATCTAACTTATATTTTGTATATTATTTCAAATTCAGAAAGCCACATTTTTCGATTTTTTAATATCGTTGAATACATTATACAAGGTATTTGGAAAGATATGGATTGTTTTGTGTTGAAATTGTACTCATCTCAATGCCTGTAGAACAATACACTCTGTAGAAATGAATTATCTGTTGGCTAGTTGTCTTTCAGAATATTGTCTAGTATCGTTACCCACCATTATTGATTTAGCTACTTGGGGTTTGTATACAGGGTGGCTCAAAACTCGGATGTGTCATTTTCTTCCTTAACTCAAATGGAACACCCTGTATTTTTTATCACTATCAAGGTCCTTTGGTACTCCTCTTTAATTTTTGTCAGAGGTTCCCTTTACCTAATGTGAGTAGTTATCGAGATATTTCCAGATATTCATTGCAATTCGCTGTTTGAAAGTAGTTATCACGAAGTTTTTGTATTATTATCAAGTAGTTTTTGTATTTGACATATCTGTCAGTTCGACAGGTTTCATTGTAGCGTTTCGCTCAGTTATTCGTTCAATTTATTTCTCTGTTTCAATACAGCTGAAGTGAAAAGTAGCTACGAGATGAATGGTGAACAATTTTCCGTCGTGAAATGACTGACACGATTTGGATACTTGGTGAATGCACCAAAACTGTTTATTGGCGTCAAGAGCAATCGTAAAAGATTTCCAGACCGGACACAACCGAGTAAAGTTACTTTGAGAAAATTGTTGGATCGTTTTGACCGTACCGGATCGATTAACTATCACAAGAGAAAGCAGGAAAACATGCAATAACGGAAGACAACCAACTCAAAGTGTTGCTGAGCGTTACAGAACACCGCATACCAGTATACGAAAGATTTCGTCTCAAAAGGCATTAGCCATGGTACGGTTCAACGAATCCTGTCATTACATAAAATGCATCCTTTCCATGTTCAACTACATCAGGAACTAATTGTAAACGATTTCCAAAGCAGAGTAGAATTATGTCAATGGGCAAAATCGAAAATCGACTAAGAACCATTTTTCTTTGATTTTGTTTTGTTTGGGATGAGGTAACATTTTCGAAAAATGGAGGAGTTAACCGACACAATTTTCACTAGACATCTAACCCACATTTGATACGAACACACAGCCAAAAAGATGGTCCTTGAATGTTTGGGGTGGAGTTTTGGGAAATCGTATAATAGGCCACACTTTTTGAAGAAACGGTGAATGGTACTGTTTATTTACTGTTTCTTCAGTCATTTACCAGTTCTTCTTGAAGAGTGCCCTGGACATTCGGCAACGCATGTGGCTGCTACATGATGGCGCACCGGTTCATAACACAGGTCCTATCAAGGACTATCTGAATAATTATTTCCAACAAAGATGGTTAGGCAGAGGAGGACCTAAACATTGGCCAGCTCGATCACCAGACCTAACTAAAGTGGATTTTTCTTGTGCGGTTATGTAAAGAGTATGGTGTATAATGACCCACCAACGACAAAAGAAAACATGAAGGTCAGAATTACAGAAGCATGGAAGAGTGTTGATCTTACAATATTGCGAAATGTGAGTCGGGCATTCGAGAATCGACTTCTACATTGTATTGATGTTGGGAGGTCACTTCGAACACCTAATATGATTAATTTAATGTTCTTATTTTCTTTTATTATTTATTCTTTCGTTATTGTTCTTCTATATTTACAGTTAATGTTATCAGTATCAAGTAAACAGGTTAGATAGTGCACTAGATTGATTTATTTGTATTGTTTTGACACATTTGCAGGACAAATCCTTCTCAAACAGCAGTAAATTTGTCAAATTTATCTGTCAAACACAATGACGACCAGATAAACATCATAATCCTAGATTTTGTATCAAATTCATTAAATATCTCGATAACTACTCACGTTAGATACAGGAACCTCTGACAAAATTAAAGAGGAGTGCCAGAGGACTTTGATAGTGATAAAAATACAGGGTGTTCTATTTGAGTTAAGGAAGAAAATGACACATCCGAGTTTTGAGCCACCCTGTATACAAACCCCAAGTAGCTAAATGAATAATGGTGGGTAACGATACTAGACAATATTCTGAAAGACAACTGGCCAACAGATTTCTACAGAGTGTATTGTTCTACAGGACATTGAAATGAGTACAGTTTCAACACAAAACAATCCATATCTTTCCAAAACCCTGTATAATGTATTCAACCCGACATTAAAAACTAGAAAAATGTGGGCTTTCTGAATTTGAAACAATATACAGGTGTTCCCATTTAAAAAAACATAAGTTAGATTCTTTTGCATCTTTGTTAATACACCCTGTATGTATGTATGTATGTATATATATATATATATATATATATATATATATATATATATATACCGTGTGTCGTGGATAAGAATGAACAGCATGAAACCGTTGAGTTACAAAGTTGCCACCGAACGTCACCAAAATGACGTTTTAAAATTTGGGAAATTCGAATACTTCCGAATATATTTGGAAAAAACAAAAAGTTGTGTTGTAATATCTCCTGATTCAGCTAGAGATCTATCAATGGTCGTTCACCAGCTTCAAGTAATGACTGGTTGCAAAGTGCTTCAGTCCTAGCTGGTTTAGAACCCAACATTCTTGAGTACATTACATTATTCATAATAAAATGATTTGTTTTACATTAATATTTCATTAAATAAACACAAAATAATAAAAAGTAACGTTAAATTCATAATTCATTCATTCCCTTTCTTTGTAAATAAACACAGATGTCGCTGTTTTGTTACAGTGACAGCGTTAGTTAATTTTGACAAGGTGTTCAAATTAACTAGAATATGCCTTATTATTGTTTTATAGTAGAAAAGAGAGCCAAAAAGTTTAGACACAAAAGATCAATTAAGATACTTTTCTTTCGGGCATGAAATCGTGTAATTTTGATTAATTTTTTGCAAATTTAAACTGCTATAACATAGTTAGAAACGTGTATGAAAAAGCCAACAACGGAATTTAATTTGATTTTACTAAAGATTAGTTAGATTTTTAGTAGATTAAATATTATTAAACCGCTTTGAAAATGACAAATCAGAACATCCTGTGACGGACGAAGGCTAACGAAGAAATATGTCACAATAAAAAAACAAATTTAACAAAACTTAATAAAACCATAATGTAAGCCCAAAGCTGCGAAAAACTTTAACCTGCCTGAATGACATTCCTAGAGAGAAATAAATCTCTTTGTTATTATACTGGGTTTTATTACAGTTCAAACCAGTGGGCCGATTTTTCAATTTTTGTTATTCGTTGGTAGGTAATTCCTTTGCATTTGAAAAAAAAATTAAAGAGGTGGAATTTTTTCAAAGCCTCCTGGATGGTAGTGGAAAAACTCGAACCGTGTTTTTTTCTTAATTCTTGATTCACTCTGTGTTAATCAAGCAATGGTATAGAAAGTATTTATCTCTAAATTTGCCCGAATCACATTTGTGCTGAAAATTTACGTTTATCCAATAAATTTATTTCACTGCAGAATCACATTGCCTTTCAAAACGTTGTCATAGTAATGAATTTGTTATATGCCTCCATAATTGACCCTTTGTCGTCATTAGTTAATAGAAAAAGTATAGTGACTTAAATTACTTAAATTCCTCAAATAAATCCTGAAGGTGGGTTCTGGTCGTCCTCGAAAAACTTCTCCAAGAGATGATCTTTCCTTCAGATTGTGTATTTTACGGAATCGGTCAAATACTGCGGTAAATATTTAGCAAGTTCTTAGCCAAATTCGTAATATAGGAGTATGTAAGCAGAGTATGTAGACGGAACAAAAACTGCCATTCCTGGATGTACACAGGAATGACAACACTTTCACGACACAGTAAAAACCCACCCACATGGGGAAGGTGGTGTCTACACTACAACTCCAACCATCACAAAATTCTGAAGTTAGGCGTGGGAAGAAGCTTGTATAATAGAGTTGGAACAATATGCTCGAAACAAGAGGACCAGAAAAAAGAAAAATCGCTAAAACACTTTAAATACACAGCAGTAATACCATATGTACCAGGTACCTCGGAAAAAATACAAGGGATAAGCAGAAAATACAAGATACGTACTGCCTTCTAATGCACAGAGGAGTACTAACCAAAACCATACCACAGAACGAAGACTAGAATTCACCTTGCGAATGCGACAGATCATACATAAAAGAGAGAGAGAGCAGTAGAGCACACAAAGTGAGAACTCAGGAACATAAGAATACCATCCGCAAAGCCGAAACAGGAAGATCAAGAATCGCAGAACATGTCTGGAACAAAGACCACTGAATCCAATGGGACAACATATATTTTGTGGCAAAGGACGAGAATACAACTCTACGAAAACTCGAAGCCAATGGTAATTTTTTTGAACCACTTTCCTTTAGAATTTTAACGTGATTTCTTCTTATTGCTCTTGACGGCGATGAATGTTACCACCACACATTTTTTCTTCTCGCAAAAAAGGCTTAGAACATGTTTTTTTTTTAATTTTGAAAATTGGAACCGTTGAAAATATTTTCGAACTACATATCGATGTATTACAAATTTGAATCTGCCGTCAAAGTTTAAACAAATTCAAAAACTTCGAGTTTCTTCCTTGAAATTCTATAAAAAGCCTGTTTTATTCGAAAACGGTGCAACGGATCTTTTGATTTAAAAAACCTGGAATTTCATAATTTTTTTAAATATATATTAAATAAATGTCATATTCCCATTGCTACTTTTTCTGCTCTACAAGTTGACGTTTTTGGATTTTCAAACCGGCGTTTCGTTTTTTCTCGCAACTATCATCAATTTCATTTTTTTAAATAGCCCAAAAAATGTGTTTTATTCTTAGTAAACTCTAATTTTAATTCTTAATCCAACGACATATCACACTTAATATTTTTCCGACGTTTCGGGCTAAAAAACTACCAACCTGATTTTTTAAATACAACCCTAGTTTTTTTATAACGTTATTTTGGAAGACTTTTTGCAAGTAGCGATCCGATCTAATTGCGTTTTGGAGTATTTTAATGCACTTGTTTTTGTTACGGCCCTGTCCTACGATAATTTAGTTGTGGTTTTGTTTGCAATAACATAAACTGTTTGAACTGATTCTGAAGATATCTTTAAGCCAACGATTATACCTAGACTGAAGGAATCATAGCTCATTTCGGCCGATCTCTTAGTCGAAGTCGCCGAGCGGCATCAGTGCACTTTTGGACGCGTCTAACTTAAAATGTATGATAAACAGTATCTACTTAAATTATTAGACTCACTCATAAAATTACCTTCGTTGTGAAATTTATCTTAATTTTTCGCCTTCAAATGCAGGCAAACTTGTAGACAGGGTTGGTGTTAGGATTGCCTAATTATATATTAAAAATTTAGAAAAATAAAGTGGTCGATAATATAGATTTTTAATTAATTGTTAACTATTTGACAAATACAGAGGTTAAAAGTGTTTTTAAGGTGTGTTTATTTATATTTTTAAGCAAGTGTCAAAGCCATACCTTGAAATGTTAATTTGAAATGTTGCTATTGAAATGTGGGTGTTATTTTTTAGATGGGTAAGTCAAAAGATCTAGCAAAAGAGAAAAGGGCTGCTATTGCAGCTTTGTTAAGCAATACGAAATACAGCCAAAGGGATATTGCCTCAAGGTGTGGAGTGCCACAGTCCTCAGTACGCCGGATCCATCAAAATATGAATGCCAATCAGTCTACCGATGGTAATCGGAAAGGAAGGTGTGGCAGAAAAAGGTGGTGACAGCTAAAGGAAGAAGAACCCTTAGAAATATTGCGCTAGATTGTCGAAGGGAAGTGCTAGTACAATAAAAAATATTTGAAGAAGCTGGGTGCACTGTATCCATTTCTACAGTGAGGTGAAATCTGTACGACCTTGGTTTCAAATCTCGCAGGTCAATTAAGAAGCCAAGATTAACACCAGCTATGGTTCAAAAAAGGTTGACTTGGGCAAATGCCCATAAACACTTGACCATTGATGACTGTCGCATAGTAGGTTGAATTAAATCTCTTAACTTTTCCTTTTATTTACATACTTTTTCCCTATTACAGACATGCTTCAGCGATGAGCCAACCTTCCACATTCTGGATGACAAGTCACAGTTTGTCCGGCGTAGACCAGATGAAAAATTTAACAGCGCTTGTGTTATAAAAAATCCCATATCGGTCATGATATGGTCGGTGATCAAAGGTCTTGGTCGTCTGCATGTTGTTGAGGGAACGATGCGACAAGACCAGTATCAGGAGTTTTAGAAAGCAAACTTCTTCCCCAGTTACAGGAATGCCACATGGCCAAATCAATAAAAAAATGTTTGGATGAACGTCAGATTCCAGTTCTACCATGGCCAGACAACTCACCCGATATGAACCCAATCGAGAATGTTTGGGAATTTTTAAAAAGGGGGCTGGCTAAAGAAAAGATATCTACCAAGGTTCAGCTAACAGAGAGAATAATTTACCATTGGAACCACAATGAGAACTTAAAAAAAATCGCCCTAAATTGAATAGATAGTATGCCAAGGAGGGTGGAGGCTCTAGTTAAAGCCAGATGCAGTTTAACTAAATATTAAGTTTTTTTTGTTTTAAGTCTTACTATAACATATTTTCTTTAAATAAATAATTTCTAACATAATAAGTTTATTAATCAGCCTTTACACAAGAATTATAATCTTAAAAACAATTATACTGTATAAAAACCCAAATTTGGTGACTAATAATTTGAGTAGGGACTGTATATCTACTGATGTTTAAATAAATCTTGAAAGAGATTATTTACCTGAGTTATCAATGTACTATTTTTTTAATTTGCGAATTTTGCTACTTTGGCCATCGTCTGCTGTTAAAAGCTTTCTTTTCAAACCTCTGTTAAATTGATTTTGAAAGTTACTGAAGTTTATTCGAATTACAATCCGTAAATAATAAAATAATGTGGGTAACAACAAGTCTATCTTGCATCAAACAAAATAGTTTTATGCGTGTCAAAAGTTAACCCACAGCCAGTCCAAAATTAGAAAGACGCGATAAAATGCACGCGCTCTTATGGAAAACAAATGTAAACCACACGTAAACAAAGCGTTCGGTACCGATGGTGACGTCACAAAGCAGGCGCCGCCGGTCCAATGCACGTTGAAGGCAAATGAGCTATCCTTTAGAGTCTAGATATTGTCGTTGTCTTTAAGCAACACTTTCGTAGAAACAGGAAACTGACTTTATTTATAACTTTACCAATAAGATACCTATTAATAAATACATAAATTATGTCCACCACAGCGATCTAATTTAGTTTTGCGAAGAAGGCTTTGAAACACCGAAATTAACACTTTGACGTTTGTTTTCATTGCTACGGTTTACTTTAATATTAATTATTAGAAATGGAGGGTTCCTTTTCAAGCGAAGACAAATTTAATATGTTAACATGTTACATTCTCCGTCACAGAAACTGTGTTGAAGTAGAACGCATGTATTTAAATAGATGATACCCTGATAAGAGGCAGTCGGGAAATTCCATATTTAGAAGGTTGGAGAGTAATCTCAAACAGTACGGTTCGTTTAAAAAAAACAGTGCCAAATCGTCAAAAGCCATGCAAGGAAGAAATGATCAATCATGTGATGCTATCTGTAACTGAAAATCCGGTAACATCGACCAGAAATACCGAACTAATCACTGGTGTGGCGAAAACTACAGTACATCGTATTTTAGCCAAGCAAAAATTTCGCCCTTACAAATTTAGAATTTGTCGAGGATTGATGCCGGGCGACGAAGACAGACGCAGCATATTTTGTGAATGGTGCACGAGGCAATGCCAGACTGATGAACATTTTTCTTACAAAATAATTTGATCTGACGAAAGCATGATCACCAATAATGGTACATTTAGTAAAAGAAATACGCATTATTGGTTAAATGAAAATCCACGTCGAGCTAAAGCAACAAGGCACCAAGTTCGTTTTGTGAGCAGGAATATTTGGCACAAGAATACTAGAACCTTTCTTTTATAACAATTCACTAACATCCGAACGTTATTTAAATTTACTTCAAAATGACATAAAAATGCGTTAGTCAATTTACCAATTGCAAATGTTGTAAGTTGTTCGTTCCAGAAAGATGAGGCTCCGGCTCATAATTCGAGAATGGTACGTGAGTACTTGTCACGCTGATTTCCAAATAAATGGATCGAGACCCATTCCACAATACCTTGGCCACCGCCATCGCCTGATATTACCCCGTTGGACTTTTTTCTTTGGGGATACATCAAAAATCGCATTTATGTTACTAACTTTGAAAATATAGAACAATTGCAAGTATGCATTACCAAAGCCTTCCACAGCATGAATCCAGAAATACTGTCAAGAAAGTGTTGCTTAAAGATACCTTCAGAATCAGCTCAAATAGTTTATGTTGTTGTAAACTAACCAAAACTAAATTATCGCAAGACAGGGCCGTAACAAAAAAAAAAGAAAAAGTGCATTAAATTACTCCAAAACGCAATTAGATCGGATCGCTATTTGCAATACATCCATGAATTTGGGATGTAAAAGTCTTCCAAAATACGTTATAAAAAAACCAGGGTTGTATTTAAAAAAATCAGGTTAAGAGGGGCAATGTAAAATGTATTTAGTAAGATTTTATATGAGATGGCGGTGCAGTTAATAAGGATTATTTTTTCTTCAAACTACTCCCACAACAGGTGTCGCTATAAATTGAACTAAAGTTTGTTACTGAATTCAGTACTTTTTCTGGTTGAGCTTTTTGTGAAAAGACGACTCTTAAAATGGTTGTAAAAGCACATTGTTATCACTAAATTAAATAAACATGTTTAACTTTTTTGCAACCATATCATGAAGTGCAACTTGTAATGCATTTTTTATTATACGTTTTAGTCCTTTTTATAATATCCCTTATCTCCATAGAAACTGACATCACGGCTATTTTTATTAAAATACTTATCTTTTTTGGGGTTTTTAATGGTATATTTTAAATTACATAATCTAAACGTTTCGATAACACTTACAGTTATCTTCATCAGTAGTAATATTTGTTAAAAATTGTTAAAGATGTTGTAAACAATTTTGTCAAAGTTGAAAAATTAAAACATAAACATCAGCCTGCTGTATTAATACAACAGTTTGAGAAACGTATAAAGCCAACTATAAAATTAAATTTTAGTAAAGAATAACTGGGTCATTAAAAATTAAATATTGTTAAACTGCCTTAAAGATGACAAATCAGAACACTCTCTACGGCGAAAGGTAACAATGAAATTAGTCAGTCAAAAAACACATTTACCAAGATTTAATCGAGTTATGATGTAAGTGTAAAGTTGTGAAAAACTTCAATTTGAAAATGATAGAAGCATTCACAAAAGAGATATCTTTATCAATAATTGGAAGTGTTATTAACAATTAAAAGCATAATGCACAACGTTTTTTGTAATTTTTAATTTTAATTTCAACTACTTATGTTAAATTATAGTGCTGTGGTAATTTCACATTTAATTTAACTGATTTAAAGATTTCTAAGTTTAAAAACGGGCGCGATGTTCTATAAATCACAAAATCCTTTCGTATAAATTAAACTACTATGGCATAACAGCGAAAACTTTAAGATTTTTGAAAATTATCTTTCACATCGGTACCAAATAGTATACCATGATTTAGATTACTCAAATTCTGAAAATGTAGCGGTAGGAGTGCCTCAGGGATCAATCCTTGGTCCGATTCTATTTCTTATTTATGTAAATGATATTTCAAAGTGTGACGTCAAATCGAATTTTATACTTTTGCTGATGATACTAGCTTTACAAATGTAGGCAGTAGTGAAGCTCTTGTTAGAGCGGATATGGCATCTTCCCATTTAAATGTTAAAAAATGGTTTGCAGCAAATTGCTTAGCATTAAATAATGAAAAAAACAGAAGAAATGATTTTTTCATTAAAAAATATGGAAAAAATACTAGATACGTAAAATTCCTAGGGGTACTGTTAGATTCTAAACTAGCATGGGCTCATCACGTAGATTTTTTATCAACAAAGTTATCAAAGGTTGTTTATCTTTTTCGAAACTTATGGAAATTAGTAGATTTGAATGTATTAAAAGCTGCTTACTATGCATTGTTTCAAAGTTCCCTTGCTTATTCTATATTATGCTGGGGCCATTCTGCACACTAAACGAATATTTTCGATACAAAAAAGCAATTAGGGTACTATTGAATCTACCATACAGAGCGGATGTGAGAAACGTCTTTATCACACAAAAATTTTGACTGTTTCCTCATTATATATATATATATATATATATATATATATATATATATATATATATATATATATGTCTCCTACATGTTATATTAAACTGGGACAAATACAACGTACACGCTGATATCCATACATACAATACTAGGGGTAAAAATAATATCAATAATAAATTTTATAGAGTATACAGCAGCAGATTTGCTATAAACTATTATGGACCCTTATTTTTCAATAAACTAGACATTTCGACTCGTAATCTAACTTTTAATAAATTTAAACAAAAAATTAAGAAATTATTAACGAATGAAGGATATTATAGTCATCATGAATATTTAGCCGGCTACAAGCATACTCTACAGTGAGAACTGAGTAAATGTCATTATTAGTATTACTTGTATATATTATAATTTGACGTGTGTAAGCTGATGCATTAACACAAATATATATTATATATTATTATTATTATTATTATTATTATTATATACGAACATTCTAAATCTGAACAGCCAAACGTTAGTTTATTAAGGCGCGATTTAGAATTTGGAGACTTAACCACGTTTTTCGAGACCATTTGCAATGTCGTGAGGGTATTTGCAACACACCAGGTGATCAAACAACGACTACGACTCCAACTTTAAAGGAAACAAATATTTACTACCATCTTAGCGCTAAGCTTCCTAAATTTGATAATTAAATTATTGCGTTACATTAACCATTCCCAATAATATAGAAGTTTCAAAACTAGTTTTAATGACCCACGGCATATTGATCATTGTTTTTGTAACAGGTGCACTGGATTTGCTAGTAAGGAAGGCCCATCTATTGATATCAAATGAAAACAACAATAAATGCGAGAGGTTAATGAACACTGTCGCTCGCTTTAATATGGGGAAGCGATTAAATTTAATACAACGAGGCTCATGCGAAAGACAAGTTGATGCGTCGTATTTATCATACAATAAAGGTGCTTCGTGGCAAGTTAGTCCGTGGAAACGTTTGACTGGTCGAATTCCAGGAAAACATCTAAAAGAGCACGTACGCCGCAATAGCGTCAAGCGGATAAAAGTGCGGAAAAATCTTTTGGACCATCCACATCTTGCGTAAAAGAGCAAATACAAAGAAATTTAGAGGCAGAATACCCAGATGAAGATGAGGACATTATTTACTTGGAAAGCCAACGAATACTAGACAAATTGCAGGTACATCCTTTATGTGTATTTTTGGTAACTGTTCCTGTATTGTATTACTTTACTGGGTAATTATTTAAAACTAAAACTATAGGTCAACCAAATAGAACGAAATCGTCTGGCTTACCAAACAATTAGGCAATTTAATAGTGATTTATATTTAATGGAAAGGCAAAACGTTTAACGGCATCTATTTTTGGTAGAGTGATAAAAAACCGAACACATTATGCCATAACTTGATCAAACAGTGTCTTCATCAAAATAGTTTCTATTCTGAATCCACAAATTATGGCATAACAAGAAAAGTTCTGGCTATTAAACGCTTTGAACAAAAAAGACATCAACATTAGTAGAACCGGTTTATGGATTGACATAGAACATGGATTTTTGGCGGCTTCTCCTGACGGTATCTCAATTGTTTTTGTTTAGAAAAAAAAGAAGATAGCATTCAACTCAAAAGGAGTCATGCATATTATTATCAGGTAATACAAAGATATTGAAGATCCAGGGCCAACTGCACATTACAGCAAAAGAGAACTGTTACTTCATTGTGTATGTAAATGATGATATAGACTTATTTATAGAAGAAATTATCAAAGATGACGTTTTCTGGGAAAAAAAATGTTGTCAAAATTAATTTTTTATAAAAAATGTGTATTGCCAGAAATTATTTTAAACAGAATCGGTCTTGGCTTAAAGTGTAAAGAACCTTTCGAAATATTGGAAGAACAAAACATAAACAGCAGAATCTATCAACCAAAATGGTACTTCTACACGCGTGTCATACGCTACTTTTTATTACGATCCTATATATTAAAATAATCGGGTCATTTAGTTCGCGCAGATTGCGAGACAACCGTTTGATGGATTTCGATCATTTTTTTTGATATAAAGGTAATTTGGCGTAGAAAGAAATAACGGGGTCAGAATTTTAAGGTTTTAATTTTTTTGAAAAAGTCTAGCAGCCGACGCTAATATTGTTGTCCATTTACATATATGTTTGTATTTAATATTCTGCGTTTTATTACCATCATTAAATGTAATTTTAAACGCAAAACTTTAGGAAGAGGAAAGCTAGTTTTATCATAATTCGAGAAACAGAACTGAAATCCATACTTCAAATCAGCATTTTAATTTTGAATTGGTATCATTTCAGAAAGTAGCCTATGTAATGGCGCCATGTCATTGATATGGAGATTGGTTAACATTTGTTGTTTACGTTGGATACGATGTTTTCGAATATTGTTCTGACAAAAATGGATCAGTTTGAAGAAAGTATTCCACGGGAAATTCAAAAACTGCCCAACAAAGCGGAATTACAATATTTGTTCCATAGAAATGAGGAGATGCCTTTTGTAAAGAATATGAAAAGCTGCTTATGTGGACGGAAAATAAAAATTTGAAGTGTGAATGAAATATTGATACTTGCCTACATGATGGAAAGGGTAACATTGATTACAATTATAATTCTTTGTTTTTCATATTTTATGTTTTATGACAGTCTAGTGTGTATAAATTGTTTACTTTATGGTGTTCGAAACTATTCAAAATTACAAGCAATGCAGAGGAGACTCAGAAAGGGAGTGGATCTGGCATCTTTTCACAAGCTGCACATGTTTTTGAAGGCGATAAATAATGGTTATGAAGCTAGATTTTTCGTTCAAGGTCTTGTTTAAAGGTACTGGTGTAGGATAGTTTTGACATATTAGTGACAGTTATTTCATTTTTCAGGTTGTCGCAATTTATGATGTATAAGGTCATTGACTTTAACACACAATAAAGTCAATGATACTGTTCATGCAGAAGATACGAAATGTGTGATTTACGCATGTCTGATATTAAAAAAGAAGGAATCCACATATCAATTAATAAGAATTGTAAATTTAACATTTACTACTTTACTTATTAATGTTTCAATTACAAATACAACTTTCTTTAAAAATGATAACGTCATTGTTTCTATACCAACTTTAAAACTCTCCATTGAGATTTCAGACGCTTGTTAATTTTTTAAAGAGATATCATGCAAGTATAATAAAAAATAAATAATTCTCAATTCCCGTTTTTAAATTATGTTCGCAATATAACATCATATATAAGGTGTGATTGTTGCGCCATCTTTCAGATAATAGCTGCACTAATTGTGCGATAAAATGGCAGTAAATTGTGACGTCACAATTTTTCGACTTTTTTTGAAAGTATTCGGAATTTCCCAAATTTTAAAACGTCATTCTGCAAGGTTCGGCGGGGCGCAACTTTTTCCCAATTTGAACATCTTTGTAACTGTAACGGTTTACAAGATCCCCATGCTGTTCATTCTTAAAGAAAGATATTTTGTATTAATGAACTAGTGTACGGAAATTTCTTGGTGTAGAGATAAAATGAAATAACGTGTAGCAACCTATGAAAAACAACGACTATTTACGCAGCAATTGTTATTGTTGCCAATTTACGAAATCCCGAATTTTCCTTTTTTTCTACATATTTTCGGAAGTATTCGGAATTTCCCAAATTTTAAAACGTCATTTGCAAGATCACCATGCTGTTCATTATTATACGGACACACGATATATATATATATATATATATATATATATACGGGTGGCCACCATCAACGTCGGTCTCTAGCACCCAAACGACTGAATTTTTCAAAATCTGTTTGGGCGAGAATATGTAGCCTTCTAGGACTACAATCTAAAATTAGTTTGATTTATACAGGGTGATCTACAAACTTGTTACTTATCAAAGTTATACTATTTTAAATGGAATACCCTCCTTTTTAATTTTTTTTTTTTGAAATAAGGTGAAAAATAAGGTAGACTTTCATTAGAGTTTCCTATACCTAAACCTTACAGTTTCCGAAATATTTAACATTTTTGAAAATGTTGGGTTGTCATATTGTCATATTGTTACATATTCTCGCCCAAACAGATTTTGAAAAATTCAGTCGTTTGGGTGCTAAAGACGACGCGTTGGTGGTGGCCCACCCTGTATATATAATATATATATATATATATATATATATATATATATATATATATATATATATATATATATATATATATATATATATATATATATATATATATATATATATATATATATATATATATATATATATATATATATATATATACACACACAGGGTGGGTGTCTCTGCGTGTACGGAGGATTGCTCCTTAACTATTACAGATATCAAAACCAATTGTGGTGTGGTAATACACGATCATTGGAACTACATTCTAAAATAGTTAGGTATATACAGAGTGATTGACAAAAACATGCCAACCCAAGCCTGTTTTTTAAATGAAAACCCTGTATATTTTTGCATTTTTGGATTCACTGTTACATTTAGAATAAAAGTATAGAAATTTGTATCTGTATCACTAACGTCTGCAGATATCGTCACTTTGGGACCAAAATAGAGTTAACTTTGGAACCACGATTCTGTAAATCAGTTTCATTGATTTTTACGAAAAGCCAGTTTCATACATAACTTTCATGTCAAATCTCATTAAAATCGATCAAATAGTCTCGGAGTCACACACATATACACAGACAGACCTACACGAAAAATTTTTTTCGCGAAATCGATGTTTTTCGACTCAGGGAACACGGAAACGTTGAAATTCGCGAAAAAACTTTCAAATTTTGTTTCGATTGCAATACTTTGTCTTAGTACACGTAGTTGGTGTGTGTTGGCGAACGGGTGGGTGGGCGGGCGGGTGTGCGGGTGGTTGTGGGTGTGTTGGCGGGTGGTTGTGGGTGTGTTGGCGGATGGGTGAGTAGGCGGGCGCGTGTGCGGGTGGTTGTGGGTGTGTGCGTGCATGCGCGCGCGCGTATGTGTACCTACGTACTTTGTATTTAAGTTTGTTTTCATTTGCTAATTAGATTTTGGGAAAAATCCAGCAGCGGATAGGGGGAGTTTATTAGGAGCAATTTTTGGTTTTTATCAAATGTTTCTAAAACAGCAACATATTTCAAAGATACAAAAATACCTAGATATAGACCTTAAACATATTGATTAAGTATGTTCTATGCAATTTTTTGATATGACGCGCAATTTAAATTCTTAAGGTAGAATTTAAGTGTCAGTTAAATTTTTTTCATTATCTGAATAACGATTAATTTTATAAGAAAAAGTGTAGCCGTATTTAATTTTACATAAATGTTCTTTATAAAGTTCTTTAATGTAAAGCGAAATAAATGTAAAAATTAAATAAATATGACTGAAAATGCCAAAGTTGTATTAACGATATTTTTATAGAAGCGGGCGATTTTGGAATTTTTTTTACGTTAACATGTATTTATGTCTATGAATCTCTACCTGACAGGAAGTTCTAAACGTCATAGATTATTGTTTTTGTTTTTACAATATTGCCTGTTTTCGTTATGAACGTATAAAAAAATTGAAATTAAAATTATTTCATTTCTTTTAATTTAAGTCTAGACGTCTATTAACCTATGTCGGTCATGGAGTTTTAAACATCTGTTTGACATAGATTATTGTTTCTGTTGTTACAATGTCGCATATTTTCCTAATGAACTTCATAATTATCGTCAAGAAATGTTATTAAAATGATTTGATTTCTTTAATTTCCATTTTGTAGGTTGGAAGGTCGTGTGGTGTTCCACACCAGATATTTATTATATTGTCGTAGTATTTCTTTGCATTTTTAAAATTTCTCATTTTTTAATACAGGGGTTTACTATAAAAGTTAATGAGAATCTTTGTTTCCCAAAATGTTTAAACATGAGAATTTGTTTTTAAGTAACTACATTGCATATTTTAATACTGCTGTTATTTTGATTTCAATTTAGTATCGAATTTCAAATTATAATGATTAACATTTATGGCATTTAATTGCAGTATTTACGTAGAGTAGCATCGTTCAATAATTTTTAATAAGTTTTATCGGATTAAAAATCGCAAATTGCAGACTTATTGAGATTTTCATAGGTTGAAGTGAGCATTCAACTGAGTTGAAGCAAATTTTCCACGTTGAGTTGAGTATTTGTTAAGTGATTGGAAATGGCACACTTTGATCGTAAGAAATTATTTAACTAGGAAATTTGTTAATAAATGGATTGGAAGGAAAATGTCCCACCAAGATCCCCAATGGATTTTTTTTATTGGGGTATATTAAAAATTTTTCTTTCCTTACTACTGCAGATAATATGAAAAGAATTAAAATGCAAAATTATCCAGATATTTGGTCAGACAAATTTGGAAGAAAGAATTAGACTATGCATTCAAAAGACGGTCATGTTTGAACATTTACTGTTAACAAACCAGGTAGGCCTCTGCATAATGTAAAACGGTCTTTTTTCAAGACCAGCAACCGTATAATTGATAACCTTTAAACCAAAACCGTTTAACACATTTGTAACCTTTGTAAATCAAGAATTCTAACTGATCGACATGAGTTAATGGCGTAATTTCTAAAAATTAACAAATACCTTTTCTCGAAAAGTATTGAAGTTAGGTAAAAGGGAACCCTAATACAGTTCGAACTATTGTCAAAAGACTATTCCATTCCGATAAAAATTTCTTTGCGTATTTAAAATAACAAAGATATTTAACTTTGAGTTTGTTAACTTTACGCGTTATTCTTTGTATTTTATAAATTATGATTTGAAACAATAAACAACAGAATACGTACTTCCAAATATCCTTATTACGATGACCTGATTAGATTGTCTCATCTTTTCTGAATCGAAAAATACTTGAATTTTTACAACCCCTTTTTAAAATTTAAAAAACCTTGGTTTAGGAAAAACTCTAATGAAAGTCTATTTTTTTCACCTTATTTCAAAAAAAAATTAAAAAGGAGGGTTTCCATTTAAAATAATATAACTTTGATAAGTAAAAGTTTGTAGACCCCTGTATAAATCAAACTAATTTTAGATTTAGTCCTAGAAGGTTACATATTCTCCCCAAACAGATTTTAAAAAAATTCAGTCGTTTTAAAAGACCTTTTAAATATATATATATATATATATATATATATATATATATATATATATATATATATATATATATATCTGGGTGTCTTGCGTAAATTTTAACTAACAGATATCAAACCAATTTTTTAATACACGATTTAACTACATTCAAAATATTGTATATACAAATATTACAAAAACAAAAATGTTTTTTAAATGAAAAGTTATTTTTTTATTCATTAAAGAATAAAAGTATAAAATTTGTATCATCCAATTGAATATTTCACTTTAAAAATAAGTTAATTTGGAAACATTTGTAAATGTTTCATTGAAGAAAAGTTTCATTAATTTTGTCAAATAAAAAGATAAATATTAGTAAATATAAAAGAAACGAAAATTTTTTTAAAAGATTTTTTAAAAAAATTGAAATTTAAAATTTCAAATTTTTTTCAATTTTGTCTTAGCATTTTTTTAATTAAATTTTTCTGTATTTAAATTACTTTTATTTAATTTGCATTTAATTAGATTTTAAAATCCACAATAATTTATTAAAATTTTTTTTTATCAAATGTTTTAAAACCAAATATTTCAAAGTAAAAAATACTGATATAGCCTTCAATTATTAATTTTTGAATTTTTTGATATGAGGTTTTTTTAAGGTCAAAATTTTTTTTCACTATCTGAATAACGATTAATTTTATAAGAAAAAGTGTAGATATTTTTATAGAAGCGGGCGGCTTTGGAATTTTTTTTACGTTAACATGTATTTATGTCTATGAATGAAGTTCTAAACGTCATAGATTATTGTTTTTGTTTTTACAATATTGCCTGTTTTCGTTATGAACGTATAAAAAAATTGAAATTAAAATTATTTCATTTCTTTTAAGTCTAGATGTCTATTAACCTCTGTCGGTCATGAAGTTTTAAACATCTATTTGACATAGATTATTGTTTCTGTTGTTACAATGTCGCATATTTTCCTAATGAACTTCTGATAAAAGAAGTTTCATAATTATCCTCAAGAAATGTTATTAAAATGATTTGATTTCTTTAATTTCCATTTTGTAGGTTGGAAGGTCGTGTAGTTGTTCCACACCAGATATTTATTATATTGTTGTAGTATTTCTTTGCATTTTTAAAATTTTTCATTTTTTAATATAGGGGTCTACTATAAGTCAATGAGAATCTTTGTTTCCCAAAATGTTTAAACACGAGAATTTGTTTTTAAGTAACTACATTGCATATTTTAATACTGCTGTTATTTTGATTTCAATTTAGTATCGAATTTCAAATTATAACGATTAACGTTTATGACATTTAATTGCAGTATTTAAGTAGAGTAGCATCGTTGTTCAGTTTATTCAATAACGTCAGATTATTGCGATATTTCTTTGTTATCAATAAGTAATTTTTTGTAAATTTGGACAGCTATTTTAAAAATTACGATTAAAATTAACTCAATATGGCGTTACCGATTTATGGTAAATTTTTAATAAGTTTAGTCGAATTTAAAATCGCAAATCGCAGACTTACTGAGATTTTCATAGGTTGAAATGAGCCTTCAACCATGTTGAAGCAAATTTTCCACGTTGAGTTGGGTATTAGCTGAGTGATGTTTGCATTCCTGCATGTGCAAAACATTTTAGATCATGACGTGTCCCGTTATACATTTCAAAGCATGATGGCAATTGGCCGGTAGTTTGAGGGATCGGTTTTATCGCCTTTTTTGGAAATAGGTTGAACATATGCTAACTTCCATGATGAAGGGAATTCCCCAGAAGACATAGAGATCGTATAGAGCTTAGATAGGACTGGTACTAGTTCGGGTGAACATTTCTTTAAGACAATAGTGATATTCATTTTCGGTACTGGTTAAGCCAGTACCGAAAATGAATTTTCATACTATGAAGAAGAATTGACTAGCATATCTTTTCCAGAATCATTGAGACACGAGTTTGATGCTAACAAATCCACAAAAACATTGGCTTTGTCTACAGAATCAGCAACTACCGATCCGTCAATAGACGCCAGGGGGGGAAATGAAGATGTTTCAAAGATTTTACTAATGGCTTTAGCTAAAGATCAAAATTTACGACTGACTAAAGGAGATGTAGCTAGTATTTATTTATTAAAGATATTGCACCAACACAAGCGTTATTGAATCAGGGTGGGGAACGTGAATGAACTATACGGTACTGTTTTTTGGGAATCTATAACTCCATTCCCATGAGGATGACTTCAGATACTGAAAGAGCGATGTCCGAAGAAGAGGACGACTTAAAACAATATTCACGCCATGGAAAGGTTGCAAAGAAATCCCGTATCACTCCATCGAGCTGACTTAAAACACCACAAGTTTCTATCGGTTTTGCGAACAACAGTGGAATTAGGTACAGTAAAAATGATTTTTATTATTTTTTATTCGAAATACCTAAAGGCGAAAGAACGGAAGTTTTATAAACAAGAGGGTTTGATGTAAGAAAGAGATCTAGGAGATGTGGAGTATGGTTAGGGTTATCAGGGATTCTGTACTATGACCAGCGGGATTTGTAGTAGGTGAAAACTGAAGCCAATTAGAGTTATGAACATTGAAATCGCCTACAATTGAAATATCGTAAGATGGAAACTGAGACAGGAGATAGTCAACTTTCATACTAAGGTAATCGAAGAAGTCTTGAAGTTACAGTCATTAGGAGATCTATAAAAGCAACAGTAGAATTTTACAAAATTAGGACCAGACTGTTTAAACCAAATCACGTCAAAATTTTTATTTTCTAAGGAAGAAACCCTCTTGCAAGCAATTCAGTCCTTGATGTAGGCACATACGCCTCCTTTATATCGAAAGTTAGAGTGAAGGTGGTATTGAGGAAATTGCAAGTCGGGTGACTCGGAGCTTTCAGAGGAGACTTGTGTTTCAGATAGAAACAAAATATGAAGTTGTCATTGTTCAAGATGTTGGTGAATAGCATTCAGATTAGACCTGATACCAATGATGATGTGATGTACTTATCAGCCATTTAAGAAGTTAAAACTCAATATAGGTAATGTGCCTGATATAATTCAATAACCTTTTCCCATTAATTATTCTTAATATTTAGTTGTCTATCTATTTACAATCCAGTCCAAAAAATAAGGTGACATTGCATTTATTTCAAAAAAATTTTATTCTTATCCTTCCAAATTCAATTCATCGCCTTCAAAGTAATCCCCTCCGGACACAATGTACTTACGCCACCTGTTTTTCCAATCCTCGAAGCATGAAAAATAGTCACCTTCCGGTATGGCCTTCAGAACGCGTAGCGATTCACATTGGATGACTTCAATCGACTCGAAACGGTGTCGGCGTGGTATTTTTAGTTTATCGAATTGTTAGAAGTCACAAGGTGACAAATCAAGAGAATACGGTGGTTGTGGAATGATGTGGGTGGAGTTTTTTGATAAAAAAATCACGAAGAACCATGCAGAGTGAGATGGTGCATTCTCGTGGTGCAAAAACCAACAGTTATCTTTGTGCGAATAGCTTCACGCAAACGACGCATAACACTCAAACAATATTCCATGTTCACAGTTTGACCCGGCGGAACTCATAATGCATAATACCACGATAATCGAAGAAAACAGTCAAAATGACCTTTATTTTCGATCGACTTGGGCGCGGTGTTTTGACCTTGCCTCACCTTTCACATGATATTCGCTTGATTGGGCGATTGCTTTCGGGTCCTATGCATAAATCCAACTCTCATCTACAGTTATGATGCGTTTCAATACGTCCTGATAGTTAGAAAGCATTGTTTCACAGATGCTAGCCAACACCACGCTCATTTTCGAACAAATTGAGTGTTTTGGTACCAATCGAGATTTGACGCGTTTGAGACCCAAAACATCTTCTGCATTGGTAGTGACTGAACTTTTCGAGATGCCTATCAAGGAGAGCTTCGAAACGAAATAATTTTACCGATTCATTTTGCGCGCGACGTTTATATCCAAATGTCACCTTATCATTTAAACACAGCATTATGCCTATATTAAGGTGCCAATCGTCGCAAATCTAGAGTTTCTTTCATATGTTATATCTGGGTTATTACTTTGGTGAATACTAAGCATTCGGTAGTTAAATGTGAAGTATATTTTTTGTTATAAAAAACAATTACATGTTAGGAAATTGTTTGTCTCAGGAAAAGAGCATGTCACATTTTGTGGAAGTTGGAAACCTTTTTGACTGTTTTACATTTCTACATGGTGTTGTTTATTTCTTTACAAATTTAATAAGTATTGTGTAGGGCATCTGGCTGGGATAGGTGTAGCGCAGACTTAATTTTCGTTTTGTTGACGTTCAATAGTAACGAACGGATGATTGTCATGCTGGTTAACAAACGGTTTAAGGAGAGTTCTTCCTAAAACCATGTGGCGCCACTTTGTGTGGGCTAATCAGCTAGAGAACGTTTGACTCGTAACAGAAGACAAGTGTTATCGATTAGCAAGCTTAGCGCTTAAGCACCCCAAGGACGCGCATAAAATTGTCCTGCTAGTGATCTTAGTTATCAAAAATTGTTAAAAAATATTTGTAAACCTCGTATCAAACTGAAAAATTCATAATTGTATTATACCCTAAATTCTATGTTTTTCTGTTGGTTGTTAAAACAAAAACAATGAGAGCCCCGACAAATCTGCACTGTCTGCAGGCGGGCCTAAGCTGTACAGGGAAAATAATTTACATGTTTAGTACCTTTGATTTCATTGGTCAGCCTGCGATTCCTTCTACGTCTACTACAATTAATTCAACAGCCACAAGAACCTGCAGACGTTCAAAAGGGCCCAGTTCATCAGAATTGATTAGAGATGTGCCAACCATTCCCAACACAGGAATTTTTATTGGGGGCGTTGAGGAAACATTTTCCAGAATTCAAGTTAATTATTTGAGGAAAAAAATTGCACGTTAACGAGTTGATATTTCGCCGAGAATCACAACTACCAACATGTTTGCCTACATTGACAAGTCCAAATGAATGCTTTCAATATTTCATGAATAATGGAATGTTTAAGCAACTTGGCGAACGCACGCCAAAAAGAATTCAATGTGGATGTCATTGAGCTCAGAAAATGTTGATATATACGTGAGTTTATCGCTACGTTTGATCATACTAGAGAAGGCACACTTTTGAAGCGATTCTGTCAGATTATGCCAATACTGGTTTGAAGCAATTAGGCGTTACCTACATTTCAATGATAATTCAAGAGCGGTTGAAAAAGACAGGCTTGTATAAAGTTCGACCACTTATAAATCATTTTAAATTAATTTAAGGAATGATTTTTGTCAGTACTAATGCTTCCTTGGCTTTGTGTAGGCGAGCAAATGTGCACAACAAAAATGTCATCGAGTATTTTTCGTGAATACCTGACAAATAAGTGGGGTTCCAATTTTTTACACTTTGCGACTTTGCTTTCCAGATATATTCCGGTGCTGGCAATAATATAAATCCCGAAGGGGCTCCAGACCTTGGATCATTGTCTAATGTTGTTCGTCTATCAAAGCATATTCTAAATTTTGTGAATCATATCGTCTATGTTGACAATTTTTACATCTCCCTTAGTCTGCTGGCATATCTTAAATGTCATGGCATGTATTCCTTAGGTACTGTACAGGGTGGCCAACTAAGAATGCGAGGTACTGTATCTGGGAAACTATACATCGTAGAGGATTGCGCAAAAAAAAGTTTTACTAAAAAGGCCAATACAAAAAACTGGAAAATATTTTCAAGTTTCTGAAATGGCCGCTAGGGGGCGTAACTGCAATCTTGAATCTAAAAAGTGATGTTTCTGTGAATTTCATATTAACGTAATACAAAAATAACTGACCTTTAAAGTCGAGAATAATCTGAACTTTTTTTGTTTGGTACTTTTTGACGTATGTCTAAAAATAAAGTGGTGGGGGGTATTCAAAGGTTTCCTTAAATAACCCCCCGTATCTTTGAAACGGCTAATCTGATTTTAACAAACTTGGGCGCGTTGAAAAGAGCTATTCTTGGGCTACAAATGTTAAAACAATTGAAGTTTTGTTTAGTTTCACATGTCGTCGCTAGAGGGCTTTGTTCAACATTCCGACAGAAACGCTTAATTTTCGCAAAAAAATTAAATGCATTGGTATGACTTTTTCTTCATGAACAAGTAGCTAAATGGCTACTACGCGGCTCGATATCCAAATCGGTGTCCTTACGATGTAAGAGTTTTTCCCCGATTAGTGGCGAGCTTACGAGCCAATGGTAGTTTTCGGCCTACGTTTCAACGGCAAAGAATTGGAAGAACACAAGGAAATATTATCCGAATACTGGGCTATATTGAAGGAAATCCTCATGTTAGCACAAGAGCATTATCCACTGAGTTGGGCATATCACGGACAACGGTTCAAAATATTTTGAAGGACCATAGGTAAGTTCTAATGGCCATCAAAATATATAAGTATTCGTTTAAACTTTTTTTAATTACTTTAAGAATGCACCCAAATCATGTCGTTTTGCATCAGGCCTTGAAAGAGGAAGATTTTGATCGAAGGTTAGACTATTGCCATTGGATGTTAGGCATGATACGGGAAAATAGAGAATTTTTATTTCAAATTTTTTGGACCGATGAAGCCACCTTCAGTAGTGACGGGAGAGTCAATCTGCACAATATGCATTATTGGTCTGTAGAAAATCTCCATTGGTTGCGTAAAGTTCAGCGCCAAGGACGTTCGAGTTTAAATGTATGGTGTGGCATACTGGGAGGCAGAATTATTGGGCCTTATTTTTTCGAGCAACCCTAAATGGCAATGTATTTCTTGACTTTTTGGTCAATCAATTACCGTTGTTGTTGGAAGATGTGCCTCTGGAAACTAGGCAAAAATTGTTTTTGCAGTTGGATGGTTGCCCAGCACAATTTGCTATTAATGTGGGAGAGCATATTAATGCAGTATTTCCTTTAAATCGGTCCTTTTTAGGGCAACAACTTACATAATAGAAACAATTCCAGAAAAATATAGATAAAAAAATTAAAAATATAAGTGATTTTCGTATAGTTTTCTTTGGCCGATATTTTAGGTTAGGAACAAGATATCGAGATGCCGTTTTCGCGAGCTTGTTTAGGCATCATTTAGCTACTTGTTCATGAAAAAAAAGTCATACCAATGCATATAATTTTTTTGCGAAAATTAACCGTTTCTGTCGGAATGTCGAACAAAGCCCGCTAGCGACGACATGTGAAAATAACAAAACTTCAATTATGTTAACATTTGTAGCCCAAGAACGCGCCCAAGTTTGTTAAAATAGGCTTAGCCGTTTCGAAGATACGGGGGGTTATTTAAGGAAACCTTTGAATTTCCCCCACCACTTTATTTTTACACACACGTCAAAAAGTGCCAAACAAAAAAAGTTCAGATTATTCTCGTATTTAAAGATCAGTTTTTAGATTCAAGATGGCAGTTACACCCCCTAGCGGTCATTTCAGAAACTTGAAAATATTTTCCAGATTTTTGTATTCGCCGTTTTAGTAATAACTTTTTTTTGCGCAAGCCTCTACGATGGATAGTTTGCCAGATACAGTACTTCGCATTCTTAGTTGGCCACCCTGTACTTCCAAATCGGGTGCCAAGTCACAAACTATCAAGCGATGTGGCTCTATTTGCAAATAAAAGAGAAAGCGGTTATTCTGAAGAATATCTTGGCGAGGCATTTATCAATGTCAATATATCCTCTGTTTTGTGGCACGACACCAAAAGTGTGAGGCTTCTGTCAACTTATGTTTGCATAAATCAATTTGCATCAAGAAACACCAATGCTCAGACTCATAAGACAGATTGATGCGATAACAAGGAAAATAAACATTATGAAATCAAAGAATGTAATTGGTATATGGTATGGGTTGATTTGATGGACGGACTCCTCAAGTGATATCACATTCGCACGAAGACTCGAAAATGGTCTAACTGCATCTTTTACCATCTTATAGATGTGGGAATGGTGAATTCATGTTTATTGTACCATCAAATTTATCCTAATAAGAACAAGGTAGAACTTCCATATTTTCGAACGGATGTAACATAAGTGCAGTGTATGGCTAGAATTGCTACACAGAAGTGTTGGCCTTCCAACTCCTTTGCCGAGCAACTCTCCTAAATTATGTAAAAAAAAACAGAAGACATCCGTTACGATCAGGTGGGTTATTGTCGTTTGGGACCGATCTGATAAGAACCAGTGAAAATCCCGAAATGTACCTCCGAAACACAAGCATTTTGCGTAAAATGCAATTTACCTGTAGAAACCTACTTTTACGATGTTCACTATAAGGGGAATGAATTTCTTTACTTTCAATTGTATGTATCAATTTTATATAATACCATTGTATACGATATATAATGATAATACTCATGTTTTACTTTGACATTTAAATTTACCTTTTGTCCCGAATAAAAGTATATCGCATTCTCCATGACGTTTATATATGCATTGCACAGTGTCGTCTATAGGCATATTACTTTTTCTTACCTGTATCACGTGATTCCCACACCCAAATCAGTTTGTAATATCAGATGTGTGTTTCTCATCCCGAAATCACTCTAACCTGAATTTATGCGTTCATAAAAAAATTAATGCATTAGAGGGTTAATTAGCGTAGTATATATGTTGAGTTTATTTAAAATTTTAACCCAACTAAATGTCAGTTTGCAGATTATCTTGATATGTATATCCCTCGGTCTGCAATTTATGGCTGTTGAAATGTGATAAGCTACTTTTTTTAAATTATATTAAATGTTTTTGACTTATAATACATAAAATGGCTCTCAAGCATTTAATAATAAATTATTAAGTCTCAAGTAGCGAAATTATGCAAAAAACTAGTTTGTCGCATTTTGTCCATCAAAAATCATTCGGCTCGGGATATAACTATAGACTAGTACCTACATGAATTGTTATTTATTGAAAAGATGTATTAGTACCATATTCCAAACATAAATGTCAATACCATTACATGTATCGTAATTGTGCATCTGGTAAAACCGTATCCAAATCAGACAAATTTATATAACATAAGCAATATGGACATGGCACATTTAGTACGATTGATGCAACTAATGCGATAATCTAAACACTTACAGATGCAGGTGGTAAAACATGCTTAAAGCAACGTGTATTATACGAATCTAAATGATGATTTCTTAACCAAGTTAATACACGTGCACTATCATCCACTGTACAATTTGCTGAAAAATAAGTTGTACAACCTTCTGGGGGAAATCCTAAACAAGTGTGGCCTTGTCTCAAATCATATAATCGTTCTTTCATATTAAAACAATGCCATAATGAATGTAAATCAGACCATATCGGACTAAGTTTTAGAAGTTGTTCAAACCGATCAGGTTCAATACCTGGTATAAATTTAGTATCACCAAATCCCTAATGAAATAATCAGTTGTAGTTAGAAATTCAATATTATTAGTACTGACCTTATAATTACCGGAATTAGTAAATACACCTGCTGCATATACAAATAATGCCATTATCTCTGAATCGGTAAATCCATGATTTACAGCAAGAGCTCTAAATTTAGCTGGGCATTGTGCAGAAAATAATTTATGTAATAGAGTGAAAATTGGACCCGATTCTGGGCTTGTTTGTAATAAAGTGATAAGACCACCCGTCCAACATGCTTTACTTAAAAAATGTGCATATAATTTTTCTGAATTGCTAAGTTGTGAAAATGCTGTATAAACATCTAAGCACACAACAGGTTGATCCAGCGGTAACAAATATTGACTCTTATCAATCTCGCCACCCATTCTTTAACCTGCAAATATAATTACAAATTAATCCAATAATAATTATAACACTTACAAATTAAAACAGAAATAAAATAATTTGTAAATTAAAAAAAAAAGTAAGGTTAGAAATAAAAAAATTTATGAAAACTTTGATGCCATACGGTTGGTATGACATAACACTACATATTTTTGATTCAAAGTTTATTTATAAAGAAAACTAATAAATAACCCATTTTGGTCTTATTCATGCATAACATGACTTAAAAACCCAAAACTTTTTTTTGCTTCTCCCAACAGTAGGTATCAATTAATTAATTAACTATTTAGACAACATCTAAGATTAACTACAACAGAATTAAATTATTAATCAAAAAACTTACAGATTTTTAAACTCAAAATTTTGATAGATTACCTTTTTGACAAGGCATAACTACTGATTAAATTAAGCCCACTTTATCAATATCAATTTAATCTCAAGTTTTTTGTAACTGAATACGTACAGAGGTAAACGTAAATAAAATTCAATTTAAGCATTAATGAACCGTATTAAAAGTTCAAACATACAAACATTAATCTGAGTGTAAAGGCGCCTGAAAAATTAATGTTGTGTTAATTTAAACACCATTGAAAGGCATGTTTAGAAATAATAATTAATTCTACTTCACAATTTATAAATAGAGCGTAATTAAACTTAATGAAATTTAATTACCGGTAAAATTATGAGGAAACTTACTTACGATTTAACATATACCTACTAAGACAATAATATTCTATGTAAAGCTTCCACTTATACTAATTTAAATACGTATTTTAAAATGTAATACAAAATCTGCATTAAATATTTTTCTAATTGAAAGAATGAGATTGGTTTAAATTAAACTCAATGCAATAATGCATACTAAAAATAGATTCAGTATTGCATAAACTTGTAATACATAAACGCGTTTGTGTTAGAAAGCCTTGGTTTAATTTAGCTTATTTAGATCGTTTAAACAGTAATGTGTTTTATTTCATACCAATACATTATAATAATATATTATTCGACGAGTGGGAACGTAGGCAATAACCCACGCGGATGAAGTTTGCAGCCCGAGCCGACATCATACAAGTGAGTTATTGCCTTTGCCACGAGTTGAATACTATACTTTATCTACGACTTTAACTCTGTTTAAATCTTTATTTTTCAGATACAACACAAATTAAGTTATTGTCAAATGCAATACAAATAAAGTTTACCTACTTCTCATTATTATAATTATTAGCTGGTGTAGAATGTAATAATTTCATTTGTAGGTTTTGTAAAAGTAGAACTAACTGAAGTGTTAATTAAAGGTTGTGAATTAATAGAATTATAAAATACTTATCTTTTTTGGGTTTTTTAATGATGTATTTTAAATTATACAATGTAAACGTTTCGATAACACTTACAGTTATCTTCGTCAGTAGTAATATCTGTTAAAATTGTTAAAGATGTTGTAAACAATTTTGTTAAAGTTGAAAAATTGAAACATTAACATAACAGTTTGAGAAACGTATAAAGCCATTTTTCATTGTTAGCTTTCGCCGTTAGAGAGTGTTCTGATTTGTCATCGTTAAGACAGTTTAACAATATTTAATTTCTAATAACCTAGTTATTCTTTAATAAAATTTAATTCTATAGTTGGCTTTATACGTTTCTCAAACTGTTATGTTGATAGCAGGCTGATGTTTATGTTTTAATTTTTCAACTTTGACAAAATTGTTTACATCTTTAACAATTTTAACAGATATTAGTAGTACTGGGACACCAGACGCCATCTTGGAATTTGACGTCACAAGACCGCTCACGTGGGCGACCGCATTTCAACCCCTATTTAAATTTTCACACACCCACGTGTGAGACCGTATTTTCAACCCTTTTTTATCCCTAATTTTTTTTTACATACACCCACATGTGAGACCGTATTTCAACCCTTTTCGAAGGCACTACAACCAATATTTTACACGCACGTATACACGTATTTTCAACACACCACGAACCATTTTTACGAGGTCACCACAACACTGTAGACACTTTTTCACATGCCACTATCTTTCATGGACACACTATGGCAGGTTATTTTCAGCATCTAATTAGGTTCACACTAATTAGACAGTGCACACTTGACACACAGCAACATTGGAAAATGCATACATTAATAAGATAGTATTATTAAAATTATCGGTCCATTGTTTTAAAATGGTCACATGCTGATCTAGGATCTCTCACATACAGACAGTCACACAGTAAGAGGTCTACACGACACGACATACACATGTTCGGACAAAGTGCATAACTTATAAGACAGTTACCTTAGCAAATCATGGCCACCTTGATGCAATTTAATGGTTCTAACTAACACAGTGAGCACACACATACAAACATGTATTCTAATAAGGAGGTTCTTAGATAAGATCAGGATGCACACTAGTAAATTGATTTTAGCCACTAGCGCGAAGACAAGAACACTATAAAGAAGCAGATAATGCACACTCAGCACACATCACATGATTCTAACTTAACACAGTCCTTCACACACACACGCACACACGCACGCAACACGACACACACACGCACGCACAACACACACACACGCACGCACGCACGCAGCACACCACCACGACACGCACACGACCACACGCACGACCACGCACGCACGCATCACCACCACATACGCACGCGCACACAGCACACCCACCACACACACACACACACACACACACACACACACACACACACACACACACACACACACACACACACACACACACACACTGTAACCTTGGTTGTATTAAAAAATACATTAATTTAAATCGTTCATTTATTTGGCAAATAGAAAAGTTTTAATTAAACGTAGAATATGAAGGCAAATAATTTGCATTTCCTAGAACGCATCTTTTGGGTGTAATATTACATAAATAGTTATAGTTCCTTTCAAAATTGGATCTATATCATTGTATCCACGCAACGCGTGTAAACTTTAGGGGAACACACATTTGATCATTCAAAGCATTTTTAATTCACTTAATGCTGAATGTAACAGCTTAAGCATGGTTTTTAAATAATTTTTAATTTTGGGCTCAGATTGTGATGGTCGTAATTTTAAATTCATTATATTATTAAAACTAAAACCTTTGCTTTTTAGGCAACTTAATTTGCTTTCCTTACTTCTTTTGGGTCCTATTTCACTTATTTTAACTTCCTTTACTCAAATTGGATTTAATTATTGTATCAATGGCATTTTAGGGGAATTATTTTCAATTGGCACGTATAGTCAGAAATTTACTATTCTATTATTTTCTGTA
>JARFJB010000135.1:427500-622500 GCA_036346205.1 Vesta saturnalis | reverse complement strand
ACACACACACGCACACACACGCACACACGCGCACGCACACACACACACACATACACACACACACACACACACACACACACAGCGACACACACACACACACACACACACACACACACACACACACACACACACACACACGCGGCACACACACACAACACACACACAGACACACACAGACACACACACACACACGCACACGCGCACACACACACACACCCTCGTGTGCGAAAACACGCAAACGCAAAAATACACTAACACAAAAACACAGAAACGAAAAACGCTATCACGAAAATACGAAAACGCGAAGACATACAAATGCGAAAACGCGTAAAAGGAAAACACGCAAATACGAAAACACACACACACACACACACACACACACACACACACACACACACACACACACACACAAACGAAAACACGCCAACACAAGAAAAACACGCAATACGATAACACGCTAAAGCGAAAACTCGTAAACCTGCAAACATGAATCAAGACGGTGGAGCACCGTTAGGAGAAAAACAAGTTTATTAACAAAATTGAAGGAAAACTTAACGTTTGAAAACATATTATTATTGTTATTACAAACAACATTATATCATTATTATTTAATAACATGCTTTATCGGTTTTCTTCTTCTTCTTGAACCGTGATTCGTCGTCATCATCATCATGATTTTTTGAGATTCGCCCTTCTCCCCTACCTCATCGCTCTTCTTTCTCTTCAGTGAACCATCACCATCACCTTGGATGTGAGATACATTCAGCTCAACCACGTCATCGCTTTCATCTTTATCTTGAACGGCTATGTTGTAATAGTTTATTAACAAGTCAGTAAAACCTCTAATGTCCGCTGATGTTGGCTCATAAACAGGAGAATACATAATAATAATGCTCACTCGATGACAGTTACACTTTAAAGAGCGAAACACACGAGAAACAAGTACGCAGCTAGCCTAGGGTCTTGTGCGCAAGAGCGTTCGTCAATGTTCGTGTAGAATCGGTTATATTCGGGGAATATCTGAAGTATTGACCTAACCATGCTCTAACATCGCCCCTAGGGACATGTTTATAAATCTAAACGCCTCTTTTATGGTCGAGGTATTTTCTCCTAAGACGGCCGTCTTTATTGGATAAGACCCATAATAGTAATTTATGTAATAAGGATCATAAAGACAATCATTATGGTACAAGTCGTGAATGTTATCGGGCGAGGCGTAGCCGAGTCCGATAACACTACGTGTGCCATAATGATTGTTTATGATCCGTATTACATACAAAATTTTATTTGATGGCATTTATATTAATACATTTTCGAAAAATTAAAAACTGCATTTTTGACATGTCACAATGACAACTATTTTTAAAGCGGTAAGTATACGTGTAGTTTAAAATATTAGTAGGTTAGTGAGCTGTGCTTTGCCATTTCCTTGACAACGTCAGGTTGTAACAGCAATAGTTATTTATCTCCTGTCAAACACAATTGTCACGTAGAATTGAATATAATTTAAATAATAATGAGTTATTCTGAAACTGGTAATTTACCTTCTGATTTGGAAGAAATGACGCGAAATATCGTGGACTCCCTTTTGCCGGAAAAATCACGGAGTGTATATGAAATAGCGTTTAATCGGTACGAAGAATGGTGTTCTACTAAGAAAATCAAGAATATCACTTATGAAAAAGTATTGTTGGCTTACTTTGAATGCTTATCTAAGGAAAGAAAACCATCTTCTCTCCGGTCGTATTATTCGATGATAAGAAGTATTTTATTAACAAGAAATAACGTCGATAGTAGTAAGTACCTACAGCTGGTTGCATTACTAAAACGTAAATCAGAAGGTTACAGAGCTAAAAAATAAAAAATGTTTACTAAACAAGATGTCACAAAGTTTTTAACGGAAGCATCAGATGATACATATTTATTTAAAAAAGTAGCTATGATAATTGGACTAAGTGGAGCATGCAGAAGAGAGGAACTGACAAATATGCTTGTTGAAAGTGTGATAAATGAAAGATCCGTTTTTAGAATTACTTTACCGAATACAAAAACAAAGGTAATGCGAGAATTTTTTGTAACAGCGGGGAATATCCCAGGATTGAATATGGTGGAACTTGTCAGACAATATGTGAAAATACGACCTTGCAACACAAACCATCGACGTTTTTTTGTCACTTATAAAAATAAGAAATGCACGAAACAACCCGTTGGAATTCACACCTTTGGTAAAATGCCAAAAGTTATTGCCACTTTTTTGAATTTACCTCACCCTGAAGAATATGCCGGACATTATTTTCGGCGATCGTCTGCTTCATTTTTGACCGATTGTGGAGCTGATCTATGTACCTTGGAACGCCATGGCGGATGGAAAACCAATACTGTTGCTGAAGGATACATTGAAAATTTGAAAGAGCAAAAGAAAAAAATATCAGAAGCAATTTTTGGTGCCAACAACCAAACAGGATTACAAATTTACCAAAAAGCATCAACTACTGATGTAAAAACTTTAGAATCCATTGGAATTAATATTGCAAATTGTAGTAATTGCTCTTTTACCATTTATAATAAATAGTTTTGTAGGGAAGAGTCGGCTGTGGTGGAACAGGAGGGTATGATGGAACAACTAACTAAAACCCGGGGAAATAATGTTAAAATTGATCTATTACCACGTCAATATGCATTTTAGGTTGGTAAACCTTGTCAAAAGTGTAATGGCCGATTTGGATGTTTACTGAGCCAGATAATATTTATGTTATAATTTTGACGTCTAAAATTGTAAAATTTAATATTGGATACGCTCACCTGATATTTTTGTTTCGTCAACTGCATGAAATTCAATGTAAGTATTATCTTGGTTTATTTGTTAGAAGTACGTTTGAGATTGTAAAACGTTATTATGAGCTCTTTATTTGGGACTAAATTTTAATTATTTTCAAACATACCTACTCGGGTATTATGGAACAGCGTGTTCCATAACACCCGACCTTTATTCCACCATACACGAACCCTATACCCCGACATACCCACTTAATGTTTCTCACTATTTTTGGTATTAATTGATATTTAGCCTTCCTCATAAGCAGATCGATATTTGGTGTTTGTTTACAGAACCATGGAAAAGAAAAAGCGCAATATGAGGAGCACTGATTCCATGGAAAGGGCTATTAAAGCTGTAAGAAGTGGAGAGATGTCTTATAATAAAGCGGCTAAGGCTTTTCAAGTTCCTGAAGGGACCTTACACAGGAAAGCAACTAGTACCAAACCACCAGAAAGTGCATCGCAGAAGACTTCAGGGGGTTATATGCAGACTTTTACACTGAATCAAGAAAACGAATTAAAGGAGTTTCTTTTAAAGATGGAAAGACAGTTCTTTGGATTGACAATGCTAGATTTCAGGCAGTTAGCGTTTGAATATGCTGAACGAAATAACATCGACCATAGATTTAACAAGACAAAGAAGTGTGCCGGAAAAGATTAGTATTACAGTTTTCTCGCCAGACACAAAGATCTTTCTTTGCGTCAGCCTGAGAATACGTCTTTTGCGCGGGCATCTGCTTTTAATAAACCAAATGTCGAAAAGTTTTTTGACTTATATGAAGAACTTTTGAACACGCATAACTTTCCTCCGCACCACCGGTTTAATTGTGACGAAAAAGGTATCAGCAGTGTGCCAAATAAACAACCTAAAGTCTTATCTCTTACGGGTAAAAAACAAGTAGGAGCGCTATGTTCAGCCGAACGAGGAATATTAGTGACAGTTGAAATAGATGTAAGTGCTTCTGGGCAATACATCCCGCCTCTGCTAGTTTTTCCACGCGTTCGCCATAATCCCATGTTCGAAATAGATTTGCCAGCTGGTAGCGTTGTTGTTACACACCCCTCGGGATGGATGCAAACTCATATCTTCTTCCTTTGGATAGATCATTTCATCAAATTCACCAAACAGATTAAGGAAGACCCGGTGCTGCTCATTTTAGATGGACATGCGACACATACCAAGTCTTTGGAAATACTTGAAAAAGCTAAAAGCAATCATATCCACATGCTTATTATATCGCCACACACCAGTCACCGGTTGCAGCCCTTAGATGTGGCTTTTATGTATTCATTAAGCACATTCTATACCCAAGAAGTCAAAATATGGTTAAGAAACAACCCCGGACGCGTAGTCACACTCCAGGACATGAGCCCAATTTTTGGACGTGCCTATATCAGGGCAGCGACGACGGAAAACGCTGTGTCCGCTTTTAGGGCCACGGGCCTACATCCATTTAACAGACACATATTTCTTGACTCGATGTTTTGCGCCTCAGAAACTACAGACCGGCGAACAGCTAAGACTCTTTGTTTACCTTCAACATCGTCTTTTGATCAAGGAAGCGACCTTAACGTGATTGACAGTTTATCAGCTGTAGGGAATCCTGGAACACCAGATATTCAAACCCAACCCTCAACGTCTTCTGTTGTTTCGCCGGAAGAAATTGTACCTATTCCAAAAGAGCCACCTCGAACGAATACAAACAAAAGGGGAAGAACAGGCAAAACTGTTGTGGCTACTTCGTCTCCATATATTAAGGAGTTAAAGTCTTCTCAAGTGCAACCAAAAAAGGTTCCTAGAAGGGCGTTATTTCAACCATATAAACCGAATGAACACATCGTTTCATCATCAGACTCAGATGTAGAAGATATGGTTCTCTATAACGAAAGCGATGGCAGCGACTGGGGGCTTGTAGCTTCCAGCGACGTAGACGGTACGAAGGAGTTCCAGCTAACTAAATTGTCTTCCTATGAAGAAGGCGATTATGTGTTAGTGGAACACGCATCCAAAAAGAGTGTTCAGAGGTTTACTGCCAAAGTCGTCAAGAACGGGAAAGAAGAAGTAGAGGTCAATTTTATGCGGAACTATCGTAACCACTTCAACATTTTCGTAGAACCAGACGTAAAAGAAGAATGTTCCGTTCTCTTATCCGAAATTTTAGGAAAATTAACTAATTTTCGAACCTTTCGATGTGGACAAATTAGGTTTCCATAGTAATAACTAATTTACTTACTTAATTTTTTAATTAATTTAATAATAAACGGTTAATTTAATACTGGCCTACTCATTTCCTGCCTTTGAAAAGTAAGAACTTTTGCATCCGAATAAGTTTTAATATATTCAAAAGTAGCAGCAACATGCGTTCCATCATACCCGACAGGTCGGGTATGATGGAATGCTGCAGAATGTTTTTAAAACAGTTAATAACTCTAAAGTTTTTTAAAAATTCATAGTTTAATTGAAGTGTGCGAGTAGCCGGATGATATGGTTATGCCAGGATATGGAAATAAAAAAGCTAATGTTGAAGTTCATCGAGTTAAAAATGTTTCAACACTAACTGTTCCATAACACCCGACTCTCCCCTACATAGTTATTGCATTTTGAATAAACTTTTTTGATCTCACCATCACATGTTTTTCATATAGAATTTCAGTATGGTACTTAGTCCCATAATGAATTCATTATGGGACTAAGTACCATAATGATCTTCCTTATGTCATCAAAATTGAGTGACATAACGTTGTCATTATGACATGCCATCAGATAAAAAACTTTTATATTTACATTTAGAAATTTCATCTATATTGAATAAAGAAGATTGGGGTAAACTTGATTCTATAACGTTTAAATCTATGGAAATACATTTTGACATCTCATGTCAACATCATCATCAACTCTACAATTTTACTTCTTCTATTTATAGTAATATCGTTTGTACTGTAATAGGCGTTTATGGTTTATTAAAAAAATATTATAAAATAATTTTTTATTAAAGCCTTTGAGTTCCTCTTCTAGGACTCAATTGTTGTTTTCTGTTTTTCAACTAGTTTGGTCATTTTTTAAATAGTTTGTTTTTTAACATTGAAACTGTCCTTTGATGGAACAACCTGTTAAAGGAGTTTTTCTTATTTCTCTTCTTTATGTATTTCAACACATAACTAAGATTTTTTAACTTTGATAACAATTGCGTTCTGAATAGAATCGCAATGGTACCTACCTGCTTAATGATCGCAAGTTATTGGATAAGGTCTGAAGATGACACTGTGTGTCGAAACTAGTCACCCTTTTGTTATGTTTCACTAAGATTTTCAATATATACATTGTGGGGAAGGTTTCGTGTTTTTAAGTATACCTTTATCTCATGTCACCATCAAAAAGAAAAATTTAATAAATTATACAAACAACAAAATATAGACCATCTATTGATTATAAAAAAACAGTTATAAACCTGTCTGATAATATTGTTACAGATATGCTGTGAACGCGCTTTCTAAAGGTGGAAATTTTGCGATAACACCAAGAGTAATCCTTTTGAAGATATAATTTCCAATATCGAAACTCCATTGAATTATTACCTTTTGATGCTGCTAATAGAGTGAGATATAACACCGTTCGTTAACATATTACATAAAACAAAATCTCCAAAGAGGTCAACGACGTGGTTTACTTGATCTTAAACGCAATGAAGGTATAATAATATTAAAATCAGATAAAGGTAATACAACTGTTATATTAAATATGAACGATTATAACATTAAGATAGAACAATTTATTGTTGTGGACCAGAAACTTACCGTGAAATACCAAAAGATCCTACAAAAAAGTTTCTTTAAAAACTAAACAACTGATTAAATTATCATCTATTCCTGAAGAAATAAAAAAGAGACTAACTAACACTGAAGCTATTTCACCAAAACTATATGGTTTACCAAAAATTCATAAACCTATTATTCCTTTAAGGCCTATTGTTAGTGCAATTTGTTCTCCTACATGTAGTCTTGCAAAACATCTTACATTTTTATTACAACCTCATATAGGAAAAACACCTCATTACATTAAAAATTCTGCCGACTTTGCTGAAAAAATACATAGTTTCAAAATTGAAGAGGGTGATATAATGGTTAGTTTTGATGTTGTTTCACCTTTTACAAAAGTGCCTTTAAAAGAAACTATTGAATACATTGATCATCTTTTTCCAAAGGGCATAACCATTATTTTTGAGCACTGTCTTACTACAACTTATTTTCAGTGGGATAGTAAATTTTATGAACAGACTGAAGGTGTAGCAATGGGTAATGCCCTTAGTCCTGTTATAGCTAATTTTTACATGGAAAAATTTGAAACATTAGCGTTACAAAATACACCTAAAAAAACCTTTAGTTTGGTATAGATATGTAGATGACACATTTGTTATTTGGAGACATGGAGCAGAGGCACTGCATGCGTTTTTGGTTTTTATAAATGGTATACATCCTAGTATTCCGTTTACCATGGAAAAAGAAACTAATGGAAGTTTATTTCTTGACATATTAATATCTAAAAATAATAATTCACTATCTTTTAAGGTTTATAGAAAGCCGACACACACTGATAGATACCTTCATATATTATCCAACCACCACCCACGTCAAAACATTGGTGTAATTAAATCTTTAGTAGATCGAGCAAAACGAATTTGTGACCCTGAATTTTTGAAGGATGAGTATAAATATTTAACAAAATCCTTACAAGATAATGGATATTCACTTACAGATATTAATAATGTTATTACACCTTCTAGACGCGACCTTAAAGAAAAACCAGTTCTTAATGTTGGTACTGCTTTTCTTCCCTTTATAGCTAATGTTACAGACAGAATTGAAAAAATACAAATTAAATATGGCATTAGGACTATTTTTAAACCTACAAGAAAAATTAAAGAACATTTAAGATCACCTAAAGATGTGTCAAACCCTTTATCACCTTCCGGAGTGTATAAGTTATCTTGTTCATGTGGAAAAGTATACATCGGAACCACAAAACGTTGCTTTGATACAAGACGTAAAGAACATATGAGATCTTGTATGTTAGGTCAACCAGTGAAGTCTGCTGTGGCTGACCATGCCCTGAATAATCTAAATCATGCCATTCAATTTGACAATATGGAAATATTGTCAAGACAAACTCATTATTATGTTCGTTTACAACGTGAAGCAATTGAAATATATAAACACCCGAATAATTTTAATAGACAAGAAGGAAATCTCCGTTTAAATAGGTTTTGGCATCTTGTAATTAAAAAAAGGCATAATAATACGTCTTGACCTTGATTTTAATTTTGACTTTTGGTATGTCTAGATTTTTTGCTGTGTTTGTCCTAGACCTTGAAGCAAATGTTTTACCAATTATATGTTAATTACCACAGCACTATAATTTAACATTAATAGTTGAAATTAAGATTAAAATTAAAAAATTACAAAAAACGTTCTGCATTTTATGCTTTTCATTGTTAACACGTGCACTTATTGATAAAGATATCTCTTTGTTAGATTTAACTGGATTATTTTATTTGATGTCATGTTTATATTTGTGAATGCTTCTATCATTTTGAAATTGAAGTTTTTCACAACTTTACACTTACATCATAACTTGATTAAATTTTGTTAAATGTGTTTTTTGGCTGATATTTTTTATTGTTAGCTTTCACCGTCAGAGAGTGTTCTGATTTGTCACCCTAGTTATTCTTTAATAAAATTTAATTCTATAGTTGGCTTTATGCGTTTCTCAAACTGTTATGTTAATAGCAGGCTGATTATGTTTTAATTTTTCAACTTTGACAAAATTGTTTACATCTATTATTACTACTGATGAAGATAACTGTAAGTGTTATCGAAACGTTTAGATTGTACAATTTAAAATACACCATTAAAAAACCCAAAAAAGATAGGTATTTTATTATGTGTGATAATGGTGAAAGTTTATATCTTCATAATAGAACTATAAATTCTATTCGCCGTATTTACTTTATCTGTGGTATACTCATCTATATATCCTTCTGCCACTGTTGATGATCGCCATCCACCATGATGCTTGAGAGTTGTGATATCACCGCCTGCGTCTACTAACAGAGTTTCAGAGGAGTTAAGGAAACGACTGCTATATAAATGACAATCGGATAATTTGAAAAATGTTACGTCTTTGCTCATTGCTCCAAATTTGTTAATGCCTATTTTTTGGGCACAATATTTCCCATTTTGAAATTTATAGAATAAAATATTTTCCACTAGACGAGATGGGCATAAGTTGAAGTATTTTTTGAATATTGAGTAAAAATTTCCCGTTACAGTGAATCTTCACTAATGTTATTAGTTCAATAGCCCGACAAGCACCCATAATGCCCATTACTAATGCTACCTAAATTGTTATTGGTTTTTAATTTACATTTATGTTAATGAATTGCCTTTGTTGATAAATATTTTTCATCTGGTGCTCTTGTTAGAAATTCCTTGATTTGCTCATTTGTAAAAGTTCTTGGGCGTATAATCTTGAGAATTTCGTTTCAGAAATGCCCGTAATTCTGTGAAAGTTTCAATTTTCACTACATGATTTATATTCATCGTGGCCCTAATCATGGTGTAAAACGTCCACAAGGACGAGGCTTTATATTTGCTTGTTAATTCGTGAAAATTGCCAAAAGCACATTTTCCGTGTATAAATTAACGTTTTTACTGCGACACCAATCCATTAAACTTTTGTAAGCTTCTTCATATTTGTGCTTTGATTACTTGGGCAATAAATTAAGTATTGTAAAGTTTGTCGTTTCTCGGACCTCAGGTGGCGTGCACAATATTTCTTCTTCGCTATCACTCATTTTCAATACTTTCAATGCTTTGTAATTATTTAACATAATAATCTACAAAATAATAATTGTTCGACATTTATCACATTGACATTTTGTTGCGTTTGTTCAATCTAGTCTATGATTACTTGGCTTGCCGAATGGTGCTAAAGGAACCTAGACGGCCCTCCCCACAGCCACCAAGCTAAACGTGAGTAATAAATTAGCGTGAGTTATGACACTTTTCGAATTTTCAAATAATCACAGCAAATAGGACATTTTTGAACTCAGGAGAAAGAGTTTCATCGATTTCCGCGAAGACCATACAGGGTTGTCATAAAAAAATATAAACTTTGACATCATATCCGGAAAGTGCGCAGCGCCATCTACATGTGCGACACAGCATAAAGTCCGGAATCAAAATAAAAAATCGACGTGTCGCAGGATTTTGACCACAGATTAACGATTTCGAAAATAATGAATTTATCCGTTACTTTCTGAGCGCACTGTATAAACATATAAACCCTTAGTTACCGTAACTGTAAACATCGTCATAACTCCCTAAGGAGTTATAGTAGGAAATTATAGATCTATAACTCCCTCTAATGTGTTTTGACAAATATTTACAAGCTTGTCAGTTGATATATCCATGGTAACAATGTCTACTTAATTTTTAAGCGTTCGTTTAATTTTAATAACCAAAATTTCGTTTTCATATTTCATTTATAATGAAATATGAAATATAATTATTTATCTATCGCGTGGGTTATGTATGTTAACAACCTCGGGCAACTTACAATCCCTCGGGACTAACGTCCCTCGAGATTACAATCCGTTGCCCTCGGTAATTAATACCCTCTTAACTCCCTTGATATATAAATAACTATTACATCATAAACCTATAGCCTCGATAGATTAATTGCTAAAAATACGCAGTTGGCTCCTTTTTTCTTATGTTCGTTACTCTGCATTAAAAGCAATTACAGACATTCTCCCTTTCCTCAAATACTTATCCATCTATACATATCAATCATCGCAAACATTCTGTAATCAATGCGAAAAAATTAAAATCAAAAACAAGTTATAAGACAGCTTTCAATTTCGACCTAACTTACAAAGCAAGAACGTGGAGCGCTGACTTTTTTTTGATGCAATTTATTGTCTGTAGTAATTTTCACGAGTCAGAGCAGTTGCGTCACTAATATTAATACTCTCAAGGACGCCGATATTGTCAGATTGTGAAAAATAATAGTTTGATCACTGTCAAATCTCAGCTTCAGGGATTATGTTTAATTTATCACAATAATAAAATTTAAAATATCAGAAAATGTGTTATGTCAAATGTTTAATGTCAGAAATGCTTGACAACATAGAATATAATATATTCTATGCTTAACAACACCGGACAGAATTGTCAATCTAAATTAGTTCTATCTGCATCCTATCGTGCATAATAGGCGGGTTCTAAAGGTGATAATGAAACAAAGTTAGTTATGACGCAACTGCTCTGACTTGAAAATTGGTATATAATTACAATTATCTGTGAAACAGTCTCCATTGAGAGGTGCAGTACCATTTAAAAGTTAGTGTTTTAACTTCAATGGTGTTAGTGTCCAACCCAATCTCGTCAGACCCGACAACGTACCTATAAAAGACCACAGAGAAGAAAATCAACATCCGGTAAGACCGCACTTCTACAAAATGTCCTGAAATCTTCTAAAGAAATATAACGTTGAGACCATCTTTAATAACGTTGAGATCTTCTTTACCACCAATAAGAAGATCGCCAACATGCTCCAGAACCCGAAGACGAAAATTCCACTCGAGGAGCAAGGAGTGTATAAAGTACCATGTGGGGGGGGGGGGCTGCGCAAAAACCTACATAGGACAAATCAACTGGCACATTAACGAACGCAGAGAAAAACATCTTAAAGCGGTCCATGTTTAATTTTAAGTTTCCGCGTCCTCCATGTGTTAAATCGATGTTCCGGGTACCGGCCCACGTTGGTATTGACGATTTAGTAGTCTCAACAAGACTGTTAGTTCGACGTTTCGGCAAGATCACACTTGCCATCTTCAGGATACGTTTAACTTTCAGTTACTTCTTCTCGTTACTCGTATAGATCTGATTTCTTCTGGTAAAAGTTCTGTTTTATATCGTTGGTTACGTGATTGACTTCGTGTGATTGGTCCTTTTGTTGCACTTTCACTTTCACTCTCTTCACTTTCCCTTTTACTGTTTTCTTTATTTTATGCTTAGTATGTCATCGTTTTTGGCCTGTGTTATTTTTATGTGTTTGCTCATTAGAGTTGATTTCCACGTTGCTGGTAATCGTAATCCATCACCTGTGGTGTCAATGTGTCTTTATATTTCAATTGCCCCTATAATGATCCGAGAGTTGTAGTTGTTCTTGCATGAATACACCAAAACGGAGGATTCATGGAAAGAGAGAGAAACACATAAATGCTGTTAAAAAGGCCAAACTGCTTCATCGTTAGCACAACACGAAAAAACATCAAGAAAGGCGTGATAAATTTATTGGTACATTTACAAACGTTAAAGAATACTTCGAAACTGGTATCCGACGCATACCTCGTAAGGGACTTACTAGTGGTAGAACAAACCCTTAAATTTGCCGTGCTTCTATCAGATTATAGGCCACACGTCACGTCAAGCATCTCTATAATTTCATGAAGAAACGGATAACGGGTTTTGTGCTTGGATTTTGCACTACCAGCACAAAGTTAAATACTGCAAAACCGCCGAATTCTTCTACATGTTAATCGTTCTTTTTCTCACTCTTACAAGGTCCTAAATGATCTAGATGAAGTGTATCTATACGGATACGTCTTTTATCAATTGCATTTAGGCGTCTGGGCGGCTTGCAAGTCTCGTGTTGAACAACAACAAGAATCGACATATTGTGGTAAACGCGAAAAATTTAATTCGAACAATGAATCTTTTACTTTGGACAAATTGTTTCATCACGTTAAAACATATTTCGATTTTGATGGGGATCAAACGACATTATTGACAACCTTGAAATCAATGGGTTACAAACACAAAGGTGTCAATGGTCAGAAAATTTAAAATGAAATGAAACACGTCGGTGTAGCCAAAATTAAAATTTTGAGAAAATTTCTGCTGTTGCAAAGTTCAGGCCGAGATGTCAGATTTGGGTATCTAGACGAAACGTGGGTTTATCAAAATGGTTCTAATATCCATCATTGGGTGCACGATTTTGATATCAAAAGTAATCCATCCAAAATTAAAAAATGAAGGTAAAAGCTACACCATTTTAGACCAGTCGTGCAATTTACAGTCTTTGGAAAAAACTGCGACTATTTACTCGATTCGGGAACAAGGATTGGGATTATCATAAAACTATGAAATGTTGGTCTGTTTCAAAATTGGGTGATTAAACAGCTGATTCCTCCGCTTTCCAAACTACCCAAAAATTGTGTGGTGGTTATGGATAACGCACTGTATCATTTGGTGCAGTTATACAAGCGGCCCTCATTTTCTAGTACAAAAGATCAACTGCAAAAAAGCAGCTGTGGAACAGCAACTTTTTAGGTCCAAAGGGAAACATTATGTAGTTGATAATATTTTGATTAAGCATGGGTATGGAGTTTTACGGTTGCCCACTGTCAATATAATCCTATTGAAGTGGTATGGGTTTTTTTTAATTATTACAATAAGCAAATAAGTTCTGAACCTTCATCGAAAGATACGGTTCAGAAATAATAGCTTGATGCTTTAACCAAATGTTCTCCTGTGGCAAAATTTTTGTTCGCGCACGGAAAAGGTTATTTCAAATGAAGGGGAGAAAGAAATAGAACATTGTTTGATTGAAAATATCCACCTGTTATTATAGCACTAGGAGAATTCGATTCAGATTCAGATAGTGACACGGATTCAGCTTTTAACACAGTTGGAATAATACCCCTCTGTTCGGCATCAAGATTTTAGTAAAAATATACTTAGATATTTGGTTTTTGTCAGGTCTTGTCTGTGGACACGAAAGCACCAATCTTGTGGTCAATTCCCTTTAGCTACGATCTAAATGGGTACATTTCTGGTTATTTACTTTTATGTGTACATAGTAGTCAAGAAAAGAACGACGCAGCAGATTTAACTACGAACAACAAATCTTCACATTGGGTTATTTATGAAAAAGCGCTGTTGATTTTCTGGATAGGTTAAATTGGATTGATACATATTGATGTTTTGGTTGCGAACGAAGAACCAAGATTGCATATAACCATAGGACGAGAGAGACAAAAAGATTGTGAAGGGTACCGCCAGTAATCCTTCATTCAAAGGAGAACTAGATTACTCGTCTTCACCTGTGCGAAGGCAATCGCCGGTGGATACATAATATAGCCTGCCACTACCAAGGACTGCGACAGGTTGATGTTGTATATGGATACGCATGGTCCACCATACCATATCTATCAGGCAACGAGTACGTTCAAGGTGGTTCTACGGGAATATCTGTAGAAATCTCCGACATTCATGTTTTGCTCACAACCGCGAAGTAAAATTATTTGTGGTTTCAGGATTAAGAAACAAGGACGACCACGACCGATCCCGCTTCCGCTTGTACAGCTGCCAACAGAAGAGAACTTATAGAGGATCTGGTAGGTGGAGTACGTAGTTCGCCTACGTATCTCCATGAAAGACTTGAGACGAAAATCCGACATCGGACGGTGTCACCGGTTCCATCACGCATAGCGTTGCTGTAGAGCAGCAACAGGTTGTGTTAAGTGCGCAGGACGTCGCTACTCCATTGAATGCACGAAAACCCGTAAAGACCGACAACCGGGCGTGAACTGCAATGGCGATCATCAGAGAATGTCCGAGGTTTCCACGTCTCCCGCAGCGGAATCAGACCGATGCACGACCCCAATAGCGCCGGAAGAGGATACCGCCGACAGCGGCACACTCTCAGCAGCGAACCGGCGTTAGTTACGGCAAAGCGACGGCGAGCGGTAGTGATAATATCGATTTCATTTAACGATTTCCTGTCCTAAACCCATCTCCTACTTGTAACACGATAATACACGGACAATAAACACTCTGACAACATAATGTACAAAATCTAAACGACCCTAACCTACATCAAAAAAATTAATAATACTAATAATCTTTTACGTTTAATTACAGGTACCATTCACAAACAGCTACCGATGTCCGGGATTACGCGGTACCATGCTCCTTCGAGGAACCAACCGCCTACATCAATCAATCAATATTGTGTATTAAAGTTATATAGTGTAAACGTTTCAATAACGAAAACACAAACATAGGCCTGCTATTAATATAACAGTTTGATAAACGTATAAAGCCAACTATGGAATACAATTTCAGTAAAGAATAACTAGATCATTAAAAAAATTAAATATTGTTAAACTGTCTTAAAGATGACAAATCAGAACACTCTCTATTATATTAAAACAAAATAATTGTAAACCATACTATACCATCCGCACGTGGGAAATACGTTGTATTCTACGGATTACCAGAAGAGATTACATTTTATTGGATGGTTTATTAATGAAAATTTAGCTGACGATAATTTCGCTATTTACTAACAACGCGATTTTTAATAGAAGAAACAACATTCAGTGGGGGCAGGAATCTTCATATTACTATTGAGAGAAGGAGTCAACATGTTTTTCTAGATACCGAAATTCTTGGACTATACCTTTATGAACAGAATGTGAGTTCTATAAGATACCTATCTTTTTTACAAAACGAATTAGAAGAAATCTTGGATGACCTTCCATTGAATTTCCTTCAAATTCTGAGTTACTTTCAACACGACGATAACCAGCGTACAACGCACTAATTGTGTCAAACTATGTGCAAGAACCTTTTAATAATTAGATAATGAATAGGGGTCTTATGTGCTCTGGACTTTTTTATGGGGGCATTTAAGAACAAAGTGTATAAAGAAAAACCTTCGGATTTGGAAGTGATAAAAAATAAAATAAAAGTTACTATCCAACAAATTCGACCTAGAACCTTATTAACAGTGCAAAGAGAGATGTTAAGACGTTGTCAGATAAGTATAAAAAAACAATGGTGGGCACTTTGAAGCCCTTTTATAACCTTAGGGTTTAAATTATTTTGTTACTGTTATCATATGTTTTCTATGTATTTATTCTGTTATAGTCTGTTCTATTTTAATTCGTTAGTAGTACAAAATGATTCTGATATTATTAAAATTATTTTAAATTAGTTTTTCTCGATTTATTGGTAGGATAACTTTTGTTTCGGTTTCATAGCACATGCTATTTTGCTTAATATATAAAAAATTATGATTTTTTATAAATTGTGAGATAAAGAGAGGTAAAAATATGACAAACCATACATTTTTGAAATCATAAAAAAATAGTTAATTGAATGAGTCCATGGCCACCAATGCTATTTAAAAAAAAGTAGCTATGGGTCGTAGCTCAAAACATATCAAAGCAAAAAATTTTCTATCTGTTTGTCATGTTTAGCTTAAAAGTATCTATGAAATTCGTTTTTGAAACTTTTTTTATTTTAAATAATACATGAATAATGAGCGATTGATAATTTGAACGATTTTTAGTATTTTTCGAATATCTCAGTAGGCTGACAAAATTGTTACATTTTCTCATCGACATTATATTCCGTTTTTAATTCTACCCAACTTTGCTAATTTGGCCGATTCTCTAGCTTTTATAATAACAGAGTACCCATAGAACGTGAGTAGATCTTAGACACCCTGTATGTATACAAATACATATTTGTAAATAAGTGCGAAAGATTTTAGAGGGTTGCAGTATGCTTCGTTTCCGAGATACAGTGTTTAAATTTTTTATTTATTTTTATTAATTATTTCAAAGAGTTTTAAAGATACTGACTCGAGATTTGCAAAACGCTTTGGGGGGTAAATGTGCATTTTTTGGAGTATTTCTACTTGTACCAGTGGCGTTCGTGCGAGAATGCTACAACCTTTTTTAATAAAAAAGAATGGTGCGCCACTGATTTTTTCCTGTTTTGATATTTTTGTAGAAATCCGCCATCAATTCTGAATTAAACTGGTCTCTTGAATTTCTTTGTCAGGACGTAGGTACCGTTTTTGAGTAAAAAAATAAAACATTTTTTATTGTGTACTTTTAATTTCTATTTATACATTATCTAGTAGGTTGCTGTCAATATTTTTAAATAAAATACAATATTGGCTCGCCTTCACCTACGTTTACGCGAAACTGGTACATTCATGAAACGAACTGCTGACTGTGGGTGCCTTCGAGAAGTACGAACTGCGCAACTAGAAGAAGCAGTTCTCGATATAGTTTCGGAGTCGCCTGAAAAATTGCCAACATATTCAATGTAAGCAACTTCACCGTATTTAAAATTCTAAAAGAGCAGCAATTGTGTCCGTTTGATATTCAACGTGTACAGGCCAATAAAGTCTCAATGTAACCGCTCAAAATCCAAATTTTTTAAATGGCGTTTTGTTTACTGACGAGGCAAGTTTTTCCAGAGATTCTATACGAATTTTTTTTAACAGCCACTTATTGACTGTTGAAAATCCACATTTAATCCTTCAAGCTCATTTTTAACATCGATTTTCAATAAACATGTGACTTGGAGTACTTGATGATCATTTAATTGGTCCATATTTCCTCCCATTACGATTAAAGGCAAATATTATCATCGCTTCCTACAGGAAAGTTACCTGCACTTCTTGAAGAAATTCCTCTACACCTCAGACAAAATTTATGGTTTATGCATGATGGTGGCCCAGCCCATTTAGGCATTAATGTACGTCGTCATTTAGATACACTATTTCAAAACTCGGTACGGCCCCGAAGTCAAACAACTTTTCAGTAAGCTTGAAACATCCATGAACAAGCTAGCACTAGAGGAGAAACACCTAACCATACTCTGCAGAGCCCGTGATAACAACGTAATACCTACTGGGCTCAACATCAGGTAATTCGGTACGGCCCCGAAGTCAAACAACATTATTACCTTGTTTGATCGAAATTATGCGTCATTTCAGGGACTGTCGGCAAACGGTGTAAACGTTCGAATGATTGAACATTACAGTGTCTGACGGTTGATGCTCAGTCGGTTATTAAATAAGTTGTAATCAAGTTGAAGACAAAAAAATGCCGAAAATAGGAAACAATATTAACAGGAGGATGAAAATTAATAGTAGGTTGGTTATATAGGCGTAGCCAGCGAAGGGCAGGGAGGGGCAACTGCCCCCCCCCCTGGAAGAGCAAAAATAAATTAAATAATTTTTAAATTTTAATAAACAAAAAATTAAATCTGAAATATACATATTTTTCTGTTCTGCATATTTTTTTTGTTATCTGTTTTATATATTTTGTTTGTTGCTGTGGTCGTTTGGTTGCTTTTATGAACATTTTAAAATTAATTAATAAGCTCTAATAAATAAAATTATTCGCGTGTCCTTTGTCACTAAAATATATTTCATCAGCAAAACACAAAGCTGTTTGATAAACTGACATAGTACTAAATATATATATTAATAGCGTTCTCGATCTATGCATTTAATGCATTGGTGCACACCAGAATTGGATGAAAACGCGTGTTCGATTTACTCTCAGGATACGTCAATTTTTAGTGTTCGATTCAACCACTTAACAGTCAGACATTTTTGAGAAAAATGGTAAAAAAATTGTCACTTTTTTTTGTTTTCATTTAACTACATTTTTTAATCCTATTAATTAATTAAAATAAATTTACTCAATAAGTAGTTTTAATGTGAAATATTTCGAAACATTCAATACACAATCTTACATCAGAATCCGAAATAAATACTCTTATAACGTACGTAAGACCTGCACCAACAAGTTAAAACAAGTTAAAACAAAAGTTGCCTGAACGAGACTCGGAATCGTCAGTGTACGGAAAAATGTCACGCCCGAGTGCACTTCGTGCAAAACTATCAAGTGGTTAAAACACAACTTGCTCCAAATCCTAACATAGGACAATATTTTTTGCAACAACTATTGAATTGATGTGTAAGTGCTCTTGTCTAGCGACAGTGTCCTATTTAATAGTGTAACGAAACGCCACTGGTTTTCTTCGAGAAAAATCGAGATACAAGTGAGGAATATACGGGAACCGGCGATGCGAATGTTCTGGCAATTTCTAGGCTCAAAAAGGGTATATAAAATTGCCTATCCGGCGCGAAGACAGACAGTACAGTACAGTACATAGTACAGGATACGAAGTTGCATACGGCGAATAGAAAGCGAGGCGCGAGATTTAAAAACGGAATAGTTAAAAAGTGTTGAGAAAGTGAATATTTGTGTTGTTTTGTTAACTTTATTGATTTTAAATAAAGTTGGTGTGAATAGTTATCAGTGTTAAATTATTGCCTGAAAAACAAGAGGGAAAATCCGTATCAATAGTTTTACCACAGAATAAAGAGACAGAAATCACAGAAAAGACAATGTGGATATAAGAAATTTGTTACAAAAAGGTAAGTTAAATTATTTCAGTAGAAAATTAAATTTTTAATTAAAACTTTAGAGTCATTCCATTAGAAATGGTCCAAAAATTTGAAAATTGGTTGCTCGACCAGCACCAAATAAAACAAAACTACCATGTAATGATAGCTTATAATGTAGATATGTTATATCCGATGTTAATTTTTGTTCAAAATTATTTGTATCGCAACGTTTGGAAAAAATTCAATTGCAGCCCTTTACAAAATTGCCAATTGCTCTTTACTCTTTGCTTGTATCTTTGTGAAACAATTTTTATTAGCTTTGGCAAAAGATTCTGTGCATTATTAATATAATTTTATATATTTTTCATTATTATGATGCCGACTTTTTTGCCTTCTAATTATAACAAAAACTACAATAATGCACCGATTTTGACAGCTGATATCTCAAATGGGACTAAATATAAAAACTTGAAATTTTCACATATCAAAGATCAAACAGCACTTTATACGTGCTATTAATTTCATTTTGTGTTTTTAATCTAGAGAAAAAATATTAACATCGGATATAGTATATCCACATTATAAGCTATCATTACCTGGTAGTTTCGTTTTATACTAATTTTTATACTAGGGACTAAGAACAAGAATGATATTAGGTTATTATTTTTAGGTCAAAAATCTCTAAAACGGAAAAAAGTTCATGATGACAGTAGTGGAAGTGGAAGCAATGATTGTGATGAAGATGAAAATAAAATGGTCGGAACATCAAAATCGGAATCTATTTTTGAAGGAGGCTGAAGTAGTTCTTCAAATCTACATGAAGCTGTCTCTGGAACTGGGACCTCTAAACAAACTGAAGAACGCGATGGCTACCATGAAAACGACATTGGTCGTTATGTTAGTTGTGCCAATAACTTGCCTTCTGAAAAAAAGAAGGAATTGTTGACAAACCCTTGGGTTCCATCATCCAATTACGATTTTGCTTCTGATGCCATTCACTTGAAAAGAAAATTTAACCATCGCTGGTTAGATCAATATACTCCATGGCTGGTGTACTCAAGTCGTTTGAAAGGTGCTCTATGTTTGTATTGTGTTTTATTTCTGCCAAGAATTGCTACAGTTAAAGGAGTTTTGGGGTCATTTATGCCTTACATGAAGTTTAAGGATATACATGAAGATTGTAGAAAGCACGTTGGCAGCCATTACCACAAATCTTCAACAGCTGCTGCAAAAGCATTTCTTGAAAATGCCCCTGTTGATATCCAGTTGCAAATAGGGCACCATAAGACGATTGAAGAAAATAAACAAATATTGTCAGCAATTATTTCATGCATAATATTTTGTGGAATTCATGATTTACCGCTTAGAGGAAAACAAGGAAATGAGGGAGTTTTCTTTGACCTTTTAAATTTGAGGATTGACTCTCGTGATGAGAAGCTAAAGAGCCACTTGGATAAATGTCACAAAAACGCAGTCTATACCTCACCAACAATTCAAAATGAGATCATACAATTATGCGGTGAAGTTATCAAAGAAAAAATAATCGAAGACTGTAAACGGGCAAAAGCTTATGCTGTAATGGCTGATGAAACAGCAGATATCGCTGGAAAAGAGCAGCTTTCTATTGAATTAAGGTTCTATGATGAAAGCCAAAAAATAATCAGGGAGGAATTTGTAGGCTACATTGAGTTAAAATGTCAAGATGCTTCTACAATCGCTAGCGCAATTCAAAGTTTTTTAGAAGATAATAATTTTTCCGCCGATAATTGTGTGGGATTCGGATTTGACGGGTGTTCCACGATGGCCGGCAAAGAAGGTGGTGTACAGGCCATTCTTAAAAAAAGTACGCTAAATCTTTATTTTTCCATTGCTCCAGCCACAGACTAATTCTTGTGGTCAATGATACTAGCAAGCTACCAGAAATAAGAAACACAATTGCAACGGTTAAAGACAGAATAACCTTCTTTCGTGAATCGCCAGCCCGTAGGAAATCGGTTCCAAATCTTTCAAGGCTCTGTGAGACCAGATGGTCGGAAAAATATAAGAGCATAAAAAAATTTTCAGAAAGCTTCACTAACATTGTTAAAGCACTAGAACATCTATCTGTCGAAGGAAACTATGCAACAAGAAAATCTGCCTACCAATTGCAGTGTGCAGTTACTAAACCAATATTCATCTTAGGCTTAAACATAATTGCAAGATACTCTGCAATTTTGGAACCTATTGTAAACGTTTCACAAGGTAAAAGTATGGATTTGGTTATGGCGAAGAAACATATTGATGATATTCTAGATGTAATCAAAGAAGATCGACAAGATGTCTAAAATGTTTCTTATGAATTATTTAAAAAATCACTTGATATCGCAGAGAAAGTAGGGGTTGAGTTGTCAGTACCACGAGTTATTCACAAGCAAGTACACAGAAGTAATCCACCATCTGAGTCTGCAGTTGAATACTGGAAGCGGTCAATAATCATCCCCTATCTTGATTCTTTAACTTCGTCTTTGGATGCTAGATTCTCCAACGAAAATACACCTGCTTTTGCTTTAACTTATCTTCATCCTTCAAGCATGCTCAAAATGGCTTCAAAAGATTTCAAAAATAATGCAGAAACTTTCATGGAGTTTTATAAGTTGGGTGATGTCTCTGCAGAATTAGATTTGTGGTACAATATGTGGAAGAAAAGGAATTTAAATTTAAGTATGATTAAAATCGCAAAGTTTTGTTTTCATTTGCCTTTTGTTTTTATCCTAAAATTTTACATTTTGAACGACCATGGACCATGGTTTGTCCCCCACCGTTATAAATCCTGGCTACGCCCTTGTCTCTAAGCATATGGATTTTTAGAGCACGATCTTGCATTAATAGTACTAGACCGTAAGACTAAAAAATGTATCCTACCTTCAATTGTTTTCGAGATATTAGCAGTTGAAAATTGACCAAGTTGCATTTTTCACATGGTACAAAATTCAAACAGCTAAAAATAGCCAAATGGTTTACACTTTTCACTTTTAAATTTTTTATAGTTGTAAAATTTTTTTTTTTGCTCTTCACGATTTATTAATACCTATTTTTTTTTATAAAGAATTAAGTTCTCAGTGGATTGCTTTAAAAAAGTTAAAACAAGTGTAATTTATTTATCTCTTAGGCGTTTGGATTTATAGCATGTCAAAAATGCAAATTAATCAATTCAAAAAAAATAACTAAATTTTAAATGAATTTTTCCAACGTTCTCACTGTGTGAACTTTCCCATGCGACATTATGTTATTTGAATTACAATTTATTCATTTATTTGAATTAAAATTTAAGTAAATACAGCCTCAGTACAGGAATGTTAAATGTTAACTCTAATAATTCTATAAATTAAACGTAAACTCTATGCACATCAGTACCTGCCATTTTTTAAAAACATTACCTATCGGATATTGGTAAAAGAAAACCCCGTACGTATATTAAATACGTATACATACAGTGTGTCAATTTAAAAACTTACAATAGACTGACTATATCTCATGAATAAATGATGATATCAAAAAATTCTCTAAACCGTTTCGAGGGTAGAAAGGGGGAACCAAAATGACATACGAGACAACTCACCCAAATCTACCCCCTACGCCCCACCTACACTACTAAAAAAATTTAAATAGCGAACCCCTACTTGTAATACATCATTGGAAAGCCTGTAAAAAATGCTATCCAGTGGTATAAATAAAAATTATACAGGGTGTATTAATATTAACCCAATTAAATATTTAAATATTTTAAAAACAAAAATACTCTACTTGCAATATAATGTTAAAAATTTCTAAAGATACCAATAATTCCTTATTTTGCATTGATAAGTGTCCGTACCATTTGTTGTTAGAAAAAAAAAATAGTTTTGCCGTTTTTGTCATAAGTTGTAAACTGTTATCATTTTTTGAGTTCTACCAGAGTCCATAATTTATTTGTTTATTTGACGTTTGAGGTCACCAGATTTTCCGCCACCAGATTTTTTTCATTGGGATTACCTCAAGTCAGTTGTTTATAAAACCCAACCTGCGTCACTTCAGGGGTTGACGGAAAGAATTACTCAAGCGTGTCGGGCTATTATCAGAACAACATTTACCAAAGTTCGTGAAGAATTCGAAAACAGGCTGTACTATTGTTTACGAAACAACGGAACCCACTTTTAACATTTACTTAAGTAATTAATATTTTTACCAAATTTGTAGTTTTAGTGAATATTGATGTACTTTTTTGAAATAAAATGTTATAGTGTTATTTTTGAAAAGAGATTTGTGTTCATTTATAAAAATGACTGAAATAATATAATACACCCTGTATAATTTTTATTTATACCACTGGATAGCATTTTTTACAGGCTTTCCAATGATGTATTACAAGCAGGGCTTCGCTATTTCAATTTTTTTAGTTGGGGTAGGGGTTGATTAGGGTGAGTTGTCTCCTATGTCATTTTGGTTCCCCCTTTCTACCCTAGAAGGTTTAGAGAATTTTTTGGTATCATAATTTATTCATGAGATATAGTCTATTGTAAGTTTTTAAATTGACACACTGTATAATAAAACGTATAATATACATATTTTCGTAAAATTAAATAGTAACATAACGAAAACGAATTAAAATATTTTTTTCTTTTAATAAAATAAAAAATAGATTCTGGTAAGAAACAAGCTTTTTCTTACATTACATTATATAACCTTCCCGCCATTCCCCAGCGGGGTAGGCAAAACGATCCCTGCCTCTTATTTACTTTTCATTCGCATGTTTTCCTATCTCTGCATGCCTCCGTAGCTTTCGCAAGATTCATACATTATCACTGACATGCCTTTTTATTTTTAAAACTCCTTATCTTTCTATCTTTTATCATACATTCCACTGGATTCAGCCAAATTTTACGCGGTCTTCCAGATCCAGCCTTACCTCTAACCCAGGGAATCCCAAAGTGGTCGATATCGACCCTTTGGGGTCGAAATCGGTTTCCCAGGGGTCGACATAAACGAAAACTGATTTTGGGGGTCGACGAGGTCTAAAAATCGACCCCTATTAATTAACACAAGTTATTATTTGAAACTTTCAAGATACTGTATGAGTTGTGTTACATGTGCCAACATGGTTTAAAAATGATTACTATTTTAGTAGGAAGTATCATTGTTGTACTTTTAAAATTTGACGCATATACACGATTTACCACGAACAAAATCACGAGATGGGTCGCGATGTTGAAAACATTTTATGCAATTTCTCTCCAGTTGGACGAGTCTACATTACCCGGCAATGAAGCTCTGTTGTTAGGATATGTTCGATATATTATATATGAAAATATGTGCCAAGAAATGCTTTTGCTACATATTTAGAGACTGATACCAGAGGAGAATCGATTTTTCAGGCCGTGTAACGTTTTTTTACTGACAAAGCTATTCCATGGAAGAACATTGTTTCTGTTGCGACTGATGGTGCACCATCTATAGTTGGTCGTCATCGTGGTTTTATAGCTCACTTAAAGCGACAACTGCCTGCGGTACTGGCCATTCACTGCGTGATTCACAGACAGCATTTAGTAGCAAAAAATCTGAGTCCTAGATTGCACCAGTCTTTACAATATGTTATAAATGCTATCAACAAGATTCGAAGCAATTCATTGAACTCTCGGTTATTTGCTGAGCTATGTGAGGAAAACGACGAAGTCTTTACTCGGTTACTTCTGCACACTGAAGTTCGCTGGCTATCAAGAGGCTCTTGCTTAGCAAGATTTTCAGCTATTTTTGAATCTGTGTTGGAGTTTTTACAAGAAAAACATCCAAATTTGAAAGAAAATCTGAACAATTGTAAAACAGATATTTATTACTTGACTGATATCTTTGGTATGTTTAACAAAGTTAATTTGCAGCTGCAGGGTGACGATCTCAACTTGATTAGAACAAAATCAATAATATCGGTTTTTGTGGGTAAACTTATCCTTTATAAACAAAATTTAAGCAGAAAAGAACATTCACAGTTTCCGCATTTGTCAAAATTACCAGAAATGCTTCAAGACGATGTTATTCTATCATATGTCACTCACGCATTACACAAGAATTTTACTAAGAGGTTTGAGGATCTCCTAAATTTACAAATTCCTCAATGGATAATAAATACGTACAATATCACAGCTATGGAAGAAGCCAATGTGATAATGCAAGAAGAGTTGATCACCATCAGCACAGACGAGGAGCTTAAGCAGAAGTTCAACCAAGGCTATCAGAAGTTCTGGTTGCAGCGCAACATTGAAAAACAGTATCTTGCATTGTGGAACATTGCTGAAAAATACCTTATCGCTTTTCCATAATCATACCTAGTCGAAAAAGGCTTCAATGTCGCCACAAACATTTTGACAAAACAAAGAAACCGTTTGAAAATCAACGAACGCGAAGATTTAAAGCTACAACTCACCAATATCGAACCAGATTTAGCTAGATTGGTAGAAAGTCACCAGGTTCATCCATCACATTGAATTTTTTATTTTTTTGATATTTACTTTGCGATTTTAATGTCTTTACCAAAAAATCATTACCTACTTAAGTATTTTTAGGTAATTTATATTAATAATTATTAATTGTATTTAGTATTTACTAAATTTTATGTCTATTTATTTTGTTAAATTTTGAAGAGGAAATGATGTCAAGTTTACTGACTTAACCACCCGCTAAGTTTTTAAATTGAATCAATAGGAAAAAAACTAGAGAAAGAATTTTTAAAGTAATTTGATACCTCAGACCCCCATAGCCAGTTCATTTTGGAAAAGGGGTCTCTGGCCCAAAATAGTTCGAGAATCCCTGCTCTAGCCTGACCCACTTGTATCTGCTTCGTTAATCTTGCGTTTTTCATTCTCTCAATGTGACCAAACCAGCGTAAGGGACTACTGTTATATCTATCCATCATCTTTTCCTCGCCACACTCCGTCATTATGCACTCGTTCTTTATCGTGTCCCTTCTCGTTTTCCAACATGCGCTTTTCAAGAATCTCATACCCATTTTTCTTTCGTGCTTTTTTTGACATACTTCCATCCAGTACTAGCGGGACAAACACGCCATTATAGATTGCTCGGTTCTCAGCTAGGCTCATGCTTTCGTTATTCATTATCGTCCACCTACTTCCAATCACTTTCCTTCTAACATTGATCCGTCGTCCAATCTCACCATCCATCTTACCATCTGGAGTGAACATTCTACCCACTTGTTCCACAATTTCATCTTGCAGGGTAAACATTCTACTCTCCTTCTCTCTCGCTTTCCGATTGTACACCACAATCTTAGTTTTGTTCACGTTTACGTTTAGATCCATGCCCTCACAGACTATATCAAACTTCCTCAGAACAGTTTATAGCTCATCCGCACTATCACTTAATGAGACTGTGTCATCTGCCTGCACCAGAACGCGTACATTTACGTCACCAACAATTACACCATTTGTATCGGTACATGCTGGCCTAACACATGTATCCATGTATACATTGAACAACCACTGCGACATCGCACAGCCTTGTCGCACTCCTTGCTCAATATTAGAATATTCACTCAAACCTCCTCTCGCCCTAACATATTCCCGGCTACCGTTATACTTATGCTGCCCTCAGTTCGTTTTTTAAACTTATACTTGCGCCATATTCATTACTATCTCCGACAGCTTCTCTCTATCCACTATGTTATATTCTTTCTCTAGATCTATTAACGCACAGTACAGCTTCTTTTTTACACTTAAACACTTTTCGATCACCTGCTGGAGAGCAACCATTTGATCAACACATCCTCTCTCTGGCATGAAGCCACCCTGCACATGCCGAATCTTGGTTTGTGTAGTTTCTCGTACCCCATCAAGGTAGACTTATTCCTCTGTAGTTCTTGCAATCACTCTTGCTCCCCTCATACAGTGGTACAATGACTGCGCTCTTCCAATCACTTGGCATACATTGAATAATTCACACAATCTTCGTATAAGCTTTGCACCTCCATACTTTAGCATTTTACCTTCAGTCTTATTACTTACTACTGTACAGTTCTCCGAAATATTCTTGCCAGCATTTCCTCACTTCACAATGCTATTTCGTTGCTCGTATTCATCACTCCTGCAGCGTTCTGTTTTGGGCCACTTTTTATATTTTTGACACATTTCCAGAAGACTTGTTTCCGTCAGAATCATTCTGCAATTTCTCTCCTTCCACAGCCATTACTTCCTTTTTACTGATTCTCACTTTCTTAATCTGTACACTTCATACAATTGCTTTTCTGTCTTAATTTTTACAGCAATTATTGCCATGTACGCATCTTTTTTCTTACATACTGTCATTTTACCGATTTATTTCACCAAGCATATTTTTTCTGACTACCTATAGTCGTCCTTCCATATATCTGCACGGCACAAGTGACAACACAGTCTTTCAAGCTTATTCATGCACTTTCAAGGTCATTGTTTTTTATTTGTTTGTTCCACACTGCTTCATTCACACTCAACTCTTTACTGACAGCATCTGTATATTTCATTCTCGCACCATTATCTACTAGTTTATCTACCCTAATTCTTGACGTTCGCACTACGTTTGGTTTCCTTCTCTAGACCCACTTTTGCCCCAAATACACTCTCGATATAACCAAAAAGTGGTCCGATCCACACTCCGATCCGTGCGTTACTTTTGTATCTCTCGCCAGGTTTCTAAGTTCTTCATCATATACTACCAAGCCAATCATACTTTTAGATTCACCTCTTTGCCATACATACATATGCACATCCTTTCCTTTGCGCTTTGTTTCCGATACACACAGAATAACAAGCTGCCTTTCATACATTACATTCGCAATGTTAAATTCCTTGTACAGTCGTCAGCAACGGGGCTTGTCTGTTTAGACCTTGACCACCCCTTGTAGCCTACTGTCAAGAAAGATGTAAATAATATAACTTCTCCTAATATAGCTAATAGCTAGTATCTACTCCATTACTCTGTAGTAGTGTTATTTTATTATATATTAGTATAACAGGGATCTACTTCCCACGATCACCAATCTTAATCGGATGACGTCACACTTAAAAGAGGTCACGTGAGTCACACCTTCCCCCATGTGGCCATGCCCACTTGGTCCTGAGTGCGCATACTGCCCCAGGGTGCGTGTTCTGGTTGGAGGGCCTAAGGGTAGGCCAGACCACCTACTTTCTTATTGGTTCTTAGACTGCGCGTAGCTTCCAGGCTCTATGCTCTGGTTGGAGGCCTAAAGCGCTGTATTCTGATTGGTTGTTTTGCTTGTAGCGCCATTTAGTGGTGTATTTTTAAAACTAATGAATGTTTTCTGTAATAGAGATTGATCGTGGCTCCTCTTAGTAGTATATTTTTAAAAGTAGATGTAGGTCAATGTAATTATTGTGGACAGAAAACTTGACATTTGAAATAGTGTTTTAATAATGAGGGTCCCATTTCACCTCGTAGGACAACTATACGGCTCCGGAACTTGTTCTCGGGTCTTCGCCCCTTGTCGAGCCCCCTTGTCTGTTACAGCGGGAAAACTAGAAATTTAAGGTAGTATTCTAATAATGGGACCCACACACTATCTCATAAAACAACTGTAGGGCACCGGAACTTGTTATCTGGCCGTTGCCCCTTGTCGGGCCCCCTCTTTGTAAAGCCATTTAGTAGTGAATTCTTAAACCGAATGAATGTTTTCTGTACCAGAGGTTGATCGTAGTTCCACCTAGTAGTATATTTTAAAATTAGATATAACTGTTATGGCGGGGAATTTGAAATAGTATTCTAATAATGGCCTCCGCATACTATCTCATAAGACACCGTTAGGACTCTTAAACTTGTCACAGAGTCTTAACCCCACTGTAGTGGCTCCCTTGCTTGTTTACGTGTCTGTGGCGCCATCTAATTTTACATTTTTGAAAAAGCTAACTGTAGATTTCTGTAATAGGGTTTGATCGTGGTTCCATCTAGCAGTATATTAAAAAATGGTCTTCTAATAATGGGACCCGCATACTATCTCATAAGACACCTACACTTGTCACAGAGTTTTAGCCCCACTGCAGTGGGGCCACCTAGCTTTGTATTTCTGAAAAAGTTAATTGTAGATTTCTGAAAACAAGATTCCACGTGGCTCCATCTACTGATATATTTTAAAAGTAGATGTAGATTTCGTGTAATTGTTATGAGGGGAAAACTGAAAATTTGAAAGACCATTCTAAGACTAGAGCCACATATCAACTCATAAGACAGCATTAGACCTCCAAAACTTGTCCTGGAGTCACACCTACGTTGCAATTTGAAAGTAGTATTCTAATGCTGGAACTTCATACCAACTCATAGAATACCTCTATGGCTCCAAAGCTTGTCCTAGGGCCCCTGCAGCGAATCAGGTGCTTTCCTCAACTTTCACATTACGCGGGTATAAAATCGCTGTGGTTAAAAGACTTTCACTAAAGATGCGAGAACCCATGTCTAAAACAGCTGATGCACAGATAGACGAATTACTGTTGAAGATAAGAAGTTTAAAAAGGGATCTAGAAAATTATGGTGTTCAAAGAAGGTTGGAAAAGATGGATCTGAATAAACCCAACACCAGACGGCTCAAGAGATTGTCGTAACCAATAAAATATGTGATAGTACAAACACAGTAAAACCTTGTAACGTGAAAGAATCGATATAGGATCGATTGCATCATTTTATTTGGTTACTGTTTCTAAAAGCTACCTTAAATAAGTATCTGTGACTTAAACATTTAGTAATGTGCTTTAAGCTTACTAGCATCTATTTTCTTTACTATAATGGTTTAAAGTTTCTGTATTTACGGCATTTACTAATGAGTAATGGATTAAATGTTATACTAAATTATTCCTATACTGCAACTAATTTCTACTTCACATAGGATTTTCTTTATGACGTGTACGTTTCTACTTATATGAAAATTATTTCTCTCTCGTATCCACCTTTGTATTTCAAAAGTTTGCTCGTGTTAGGTTCGCTAGTTTAACGTATTAAAGCTTCTGTAGTTATTTAGCATTTATTAAATAAAAATTAATTTTAATTAATACCTATAGCGCCATCTCTAAGATGTCCATAGTTCTGGTGATTGGTATACTTAACTCTGAAAAGGGATCAGTTATTTTGCTATTTCTTAATAAATACGCTCTATAAATAACGGTTTATTCTGTTAACAATACATAAAATGCTATCGTGGTAACAATGATTGATAGGAATATTTTTCAAGTTGTAAAATTGTTTCTTGAGGCGTTGGCTTTCTTTTTCAAAACCGCCATTGCTGTAGAAGGGTTGACATTTCTAGAAAATTTTCCTGTTTCTATTTCGTAGATGTTTTCACAATATAGTATCGCTTTGTTGTATAGAAGTGATATAATCGCTATTAAAGGCGGATGTAATAAAAATAATTCACTCCATCCACATCTTTTCGGTAATCCGTATCAGATCTCGTTAACCTCGTTGTAATTAGAACTTCTCTTTCAGGTTTGAAACACAAACGAATTTCAGATTATTTCTTCAAAGAAGCAGATGTCAGCAGTTGCTTAAGACATTTACACTAATCTCGCATTCGACCTTAGAGGTAACACCGTCTCACTGAATAAACACCGTTCTAATCCTTTATCTTCATTCTAGCTCTTAAGTTTCCATGTATCTTAAGTTTCCATATAACTTACGTTTCTATACAACTTAACCGTTACGAGTACCTGAAAGTTCATGTTTATATTTGCCCGATCTGTATCTCTTGGCTTATTATTTGGATTGTACTGCTGGTAAGTTGCAGTCAGCTGTGTCTAACGTATTTGGGATTTTGTGATCGTTGAAGATTACATCTGTATTGAAGCTGGCGAAATTCTGACTACCTTGAATAACGCATAAGCCTTCGCATATAGGTCAGCTCTTTCCGTTTTATCGCATGTATAAATTGCCTTCAGCAGATTATGATCACCTACAACGAAATTAAGTACGTTTACCTTATTTCTGTTAACAAGTATTTGACGAATATCTTACTCACGAATACAACTCGTACCTAAATTGCCTTCAGCAGGTTACGTTTGCCTACAACGAAATTAAATACATTTGTATTAATTCTGTCAACGAGTATTTGTTAAACATGTTACCTGTAGTAGTAGTTCGGTGTCAGTTTGATACCTGACGTGTGCTAATTTAAATACAATTTCTCTCATTTAGAACTGCTATATATTAACTAAACCGTTCTTCAATATTTTACACACACTTAACAATCAACATTTTGAATAATTTTTGTTAAAATTGGTTTTATGTGCCACACTCATTAGAGAGTTCATGTATAACTTCCATTTTGGGGATAATTAATTTTGTACTACTGGTTATGTGGGCGTGAGCAGTAGCTTTGCTGCATGATATTTAATAATGTCAAGTTTGGCGCTAGATTTCGTGTTAGTTTAAATGCTATTCGGTAACTCAAATATATAATATACACTATTGTTTTATGGATAAGGTCGTTCGGACCAATTTATTTCTGTAATTTAAATTGCTTAATTCCTAATATTCTTTTTTATTCGAGATAAATTAAGAATTGAATCAAAACGGGGTTTCTATTCAGTTTTATTAAACGAAAGGCAAGCTGAATTGTTTAATTAATTTTTCTTTCTTGTAAATAAGTGATTTAATAGGTTTATTAAATTGGCCTTTTCAGTCTAAGATACGTAAGCTCTTACGTCGGTCGGAAGGGGTATTATTATTTTGATATTATAATGATAAATTATAAATTACTGTGGGCGTAAGTACAAGCTCGCGACTTGCCCTCGTCAAGCTGATATTAACTTATATTTTTTGGTTTTGGGGATAACATACATACTGTGTATGACTTATTTTATTTATCACTCATATTTATATAACAATACAATAACGTTTGGCTTATTTTCTCCTTAGTTGGGAACGTAAGGAAAGAAATAAATTTAAGTTGGTTGAGGGAATTGTCACTTAATTACTATTCATATTACTCCTTGTTTAAAACTTTACAGGCTCTCTCCCTCTTCCAAGGAATAAGAACCTATTTTCTTTTCCTTCTTTTTTTAAAGCTTGTGGCGCCTACTTCGGTTCTTTTCTCACTAACCAAATTCTAATTTAACCAATTTTATCGATACCTCCAAAACACCCATGCAATCCGAGTGCTTTGCGGTCTTCGGATGGTTTGATTGAGTTTTAGCCGTGCTCACTCATTTCTCTCGTATTATGCCGTATGGTGGTTAGAAACGTGGCAACCTAATTTAACCAATTTTATCGATACCTCCAAAACACCCATGCAATACGAGTGCTCTGCGGTCTTCGGATGGTTTGATTGAGTTTTAGACGAGCTCACTCATTTCTCCCGTATTGTGCCGTGTGTTGGTTAGAAACGTGGCAACCTATAAATAAATAAACAGTAGAGTCACTCAACCCCGAAACAAAATAAACTAACAAGCCGCTGTAAATACGTCACACAAGCAAGAAAAACAGCGGAGTCACATCTTACGGAATATTTTTAAAACTAATGGAAAATTCATGCAATTGTAATGGATGAAATTTGACGTGCCACTGTATTATTTGTTGTGGGTTTTGAATTTCCACGGGTGTTCGTTAGAAAATATCTGAGCATTAGCTATGGCAAACCAAATTAATTAGAGGTGCAATGTAAGTGATAATAATACATTGCGTAAGATGTTAATTAAAATCACTACATTCGATTAATTGTCTATCAAACTCTTCATGTAACCCGTCAGCAGGGAAAACGCATTATATATTTCCAGTTCAAAATTACTGATAAAGCAATTACTATATTTTGGCAAAACAAACTTCAAGTTTCAAGTCTAAGAAGTAGATTTGAGGTGTAGATTTGTTGATTGATACAAAGGTGCTAAGAGCAAATCGTCCCCAGGCGTTTGACCATTTTCAATAAGGAATTTGTGTGTTGAAACTTGTTTATAGATCGAAACCGTTTTGACAGAGGTTGATTTCAAATCTACATCTTAGACTTGTATTATTTGTTGTGGGTGTTGAATTTCCACGGGTGTTCGTTTGAAATAAAATATTTGAGTATTAGTTATCGCCAACCAATCTAATTAGAGGTGCAATGTAAGTGAAATATTGCGTTATATGTTAAGTATAATTACTACCTTAGATTAATTGTCTAGTAAACTCTTCATGTAACCCGTTGGTGGAAAAACCCATTATATACTTCCAGTTTAAAATAATAATTACTGTTAAGGCAATTGCGGTATTTTTGCTGCGGGAAGATAAAAGTTGCATCTCTAAGATTTTAATTTCAAATGTTGATTTGCTGAGCCATACAAAGGTGCTAAGGCCAAATTGTCTCCAGGCGTTTGACCATTCAAGTTACAAGTCTAAGATGTTGATTTTATTTTCACCCAGGTATGTGTCCATTTTCAATAACGACGACTTCGTGTATTCAAACTAAGACCCTTTTGATAGAGCTTAGTCTCAAATCAATATCTTAGACATGAATTTTAAATCTTGTGTCTATATCCAAGAAGTTTTGATTGAAACTGGTTTCAGATCATCATATTATTCCCCTTTCCGATATTACTTAGCGCTTTAGTAATTGGAAAGTAATAAAAATTTGTGTATGGACTTGCTTGTAAACGTATTAATAACTACTTCGCTGACCTGATATTAGTTAAACTAGAAAATGAAAATGAAAGTCAACTGCAACCTGCATCTTGAACAAACTGTACGAGTTGATAACCAGCTCATACGTAAATAGGGTTTAGGATCTCAAACTGTCTAATCTGATGTTAGAAACGGCGCTCAGAACCCTGTGTTGTTAAAAACTGTGACTTTGCTCGGTTTCGATCAGCACCTTGTATTGAGGGCTACATTAGTATGTAGGGTCCACTTTGGCTGATGCTGGGTATAGCCGGTATCTTAGGGTGACATTTTGGTCAGACGTGTCCTTTTGCCGTGTGCCTTTCTGGCTTTCCGCCAACCTGTTCTCGCCATCTTATTTCCATTTGGCTTTCAGACGTCTTGTTTATGCAGCGAAACTTTTTGTTTCAAATCAACAACTTAGACTTTCATACTATTTTTGTATTTAGGACCCTCTGGAACTGGTTTCAGGTCAGCACACTGATAAGTCGAAAAAGGTGATCGGGTTGAAAGGAATTCTGGAAACATGTTTGTCGGCAGAAGCTGATAAGCCAACTAAGGTGCTCAGGTTGAAAGGAATTCTTGAAACTTGTTCATAAATTTAAGGTTCTTTTGACAGCGGCTAGATTCAAATCAACATCTTAGACTAGAATTTTAAGTCTTCTTTCTATATCTAAGATCTTTTGATAGAAAGTATTTGAGATCATTTCTAATATTACTTAACGATTTAGTAATTGGGAAATGACTAAAATCTATATCTATACGAGTTCTTGTTTATAAATCTTAGGCCCTTTTGGCAGCGGCTAGTTTCAAATCAACCTATAATTAATCGTAACGTGCGAGCGGTGATTAATACCTCTAATGTTGATGATGATTTAGATTTAAATAGTATCTATCTTAATAAGCTGAAAACGTTCGAATAGATCGGTTTTCTAATGTCTTGAGATACCATGACTGTTATTATACAATAATGATCGTATAGGGCTATAACGACATATTACGTAATAAATATTTCGGATAAGACAGCACTTGTATGTAAAATAATATAGGGGCCTGATTTCAAGTTTGGTTACAAATAGTTGACTTTTACGAACTGTAAGCTAATCCAAATCAACATTTTAGACTTGAATTTTAAATCTTATTTCTATATTGGTTCCACCAACAGATTTGTACCGTCCTGCTCTGCTTCTTAAAATGCACGGTAAATTAATGTTCGTCTTGTGTAGAACTTGTGCTGAAACTATGTGTTAAGTCGAATAAGGTGATCGGGTTCATACGAATTCTTGAAACATGTTTATAATTGCAAGCCTCTCTTGCCAGAGGTTAGATTCAAAATAACATCGTTGACTTGAATTTTAAATCTTGCTTTGGTAAGTAAGACCTTTTCACCGAATGTGGTTTCAGATCATTTCTGATATCACTTAAGGATTTAATAATTGGGAAGTAATAAAAATCTATTTATAGATTTGCTTGAAATCAACCTCTTAGATTCTCACTGAAACTGGTTTCAGGTCAGCATATTGATAAGTCGAATAAGATGATCTCTTTGAAGAGGCCAGTTTCAAATCAACATATAATTAATCGTATTATAAGCGTTGATTAATACCTCTAATGATGATGATTCAGATTTAAATGGTATCTATCTTAATATGCTTAAAAGGTTCTAATAGAGCAGTTTTTCTATTTCATTGTGAGATCATAACTGTTATTATACGGTAATTATTGTATAGGGCTATAACGGCATATTGCGTAATGAATATTTCCGATAAGACAGCATTTGTATGCAAATAATATAGAGGCCTGACTTCAAATTAGATAATAAATATGTTTACTACAAGTTGGTTTTTGCAAACTATAAGCTATTCCAAAGCATTTTAGAATGGTATCCGTCTTAATAAGCTTAAAACGTTCAGATAGAATAATCTGATTATCTACATTTTATACACTTTAACATGGCTCTTATCAGTGTTTGGATTCAATCAATCAAAAACCTTAAATTGTTTTATCAAAGATTGATTTAATTCTATACTATACGGAAACATCTAATTAGATTTTCTAATGCAGTAAAAAGGAAATTTTAAATAACCCCTTTATTAAGATGTGGTTAATTACATGGATGTTGTTAAAGCTTTAAGGTAATATCTGTATTAGTTGCTAAAGCTTTAAGGTAATCTCTGTGTTATGCAAATAATACGCATTCCTTTAAAAGTATTCAAATCAAACTCCACATATTAAAGGTTATTATTAATATTACTTCTATAAATAAAAATGTAATTAGATCTCGTGATTGTAGACTCACCTTACATAACCATAGCTTTTTTATGTAAACACATTAACGGGGTTTTTGAATAATAAAAAATTTACTTTTAAATTAATGAAAAAATCATTAAGCACTTTACATTATCTTTATAAACAAAACGTAGAAAGCTGAATGTAGCATAAATACATATAAGAAACAAAAAGTAATAGTTATACACTCTTGTGTTAACTTTCCAAGAGGTTCTTTCAACACCATCGTCAACAACAGTGGTAAGTAATCGTTTTTGGTTTTATTCCTTATTTCATTTACTTTATCTATGTACTTCAGCAGATTTATAATGTTATGTTATAATTACAGATATGGATTTAACTGCTTTAAATGCATCGACATGTGTTAAACCCTTTAAAAACGTTAAGGATTACGAGACAGGGTTAGGATAAATAAAAAGTCTTACCATTTTCATTTCTGCTATAACAAAGACGGAAAACCAGAAAGGGTTGTGGACAAGAAAACTGAAAGAAGGTACACGGAGACACAAAGAAACAAACGGGACTCTGGAAGTGGCTAAGACTCAGGACTTAGTTACGGTGCCTTAGTGTAGTTCGGAATGCTATTTGCAATGTTGTTTTACCGCCTTCGGTTACTTTTAAAATGGAACGACTAGACCTTATTACTCAAATCTGCATTTAGCTCATTACAAAATACACAACTAGAAGGCGCCATTCGCCCACATTCCATTACTTTTAAAATATACCGCTAGATGGAGTCACGATCAGACCGTATTACAGAAATCTACAATTAGCTTTTTCAAAAATGCACAACTAGATGTCTTATGAGATAGTATGCGGATGCCAGTATTAGAATACTATTTCAAAATTCCCGCTATAACAGTTAAATCTACTTTTAAAATATACTACGAGGGGAAGCCACGATCAACCCCTATTACAGAAAACATTCATTAGTTTTAAAAATATACCACTAGATGACGCCAGAAACAAACAAAGCCAACGATTTAGAAACCAGGGGCGTGGCCTAACCTTATTTATTTACTACTTTTTTTTGCTGGTAACCTCTTCAAAATAAAAATTACATTTGATATCATTCAGGTGTGCTAAGCTATTTGCAAATAAAACAGAATTGATTTTGTCATATCAAGCGCAAGGTTTCACATAAATTAGGTATGTTACTTCTAAGTTATACTGAGCAGATAAGGTACGTTTTTTCCAGGCAATAATCAATCCATCCAAATTTTATGGGGATAACTTTTACAAATAAATACCTCACTTATTTGACTAAAGTATTGCCGAATCCCGACAATTCTGAAAGATCGGGTATCTGATAGTGAATCAGCAGAAGATATTTTAATACAATAACGAATTTCATAAGTTCTAGAAATTTTTGAAAAGGATAGTTATTTAAGTGCTGAGGTTATAACAAACGAAACCAATGCATCCAGTTATGAACAAGACGAGGTTGTAGAAGACCAAGTTTGTAGGAGACGAAGAAAGTGAAGATGAGTCACTTACTGAAGAATTGTTTGGAAAGCAGAGAAGGTAGAGCAATGTCTAACAAACGCAAGCTTGGTAGGGTGCCTTGCCGAATGGCCCAGTAGAACATCTAAAACACCCTTGGCTTATTTCAGAAAAATAATTGATAAGAATTTAGAACAACTTATGGTGGAATGATCGAGTAAGTACGCTTCCACAAAAAAATCCAGAAAAGCCTCTTGCTATAACCATAGCTGATATAGAACGATTCATTGGTATCTGCCTTCTTATGTCAATGTATGGGTTGCCTGATACCCGAATGTAATGGTAGAGAGAAACTGAAGTAACCAGAGTATCAGAAACCATGTTCAGGAATAGATGGGAACAAGTAAAATTTAATTTGCACTTCAACGATAACGCAACTTACAAATTATTCAAATTAAGACCTTTTTTAAATAGCGTGGTGCAAAAATGTAATCAAATATGATGATCCCTGTCGAAGGTGGGCAAAAATAATTCCGCAAAACATCTTTTATAAAATATACCACGATAACTGGTTCAATAATCATCTTTTGCAAGTTGCACTCGAAAAAAGGGGATGCAAAATATTGCCACAGTACGTTCTAATAGGCTTCAAGGATATAAGTTTAAGAATGATAAAGAGCTGAGTAAATAAGCAGAGGAACTTTTGCAGTGCAAAGGACATCTTTAGAAGGAGTCGGCCCTATCTGCGTAAAATGGTTTGACAATAATGCGATGAATAAGTTGAGCACATTTGCAGGAGCACATCCAGTAAAGAACGTGAAACGATGGTAAAATCAAAGACTAGGATTGATGTGCTTTGTCCCGGCGTGATTTTATTATATAATCAGTTTATGAACGACACATTGATAGCTGTATACAGAATATCAATCAGAAATAGAAAATGGTACCTAAAAATGTATTTCTATGCCATGGACCTGTATGTAGTCAACGCGTGGCTTCTTTATAAACGTGATTGCGAATCTTGTGGTATCAGAAAAAATAATATTATTAATTTGGTAAAATTTAAAACCAATTTAGCTTTTACTGTATGCTCTACCACCCAAGTGGATTGGAAGAAACGGGGTCGACCAAGCCAACTTTGTCTAGAATAAGGTTTGGAAGCTAAAAAGAAAAAAGGAAAGGTAACTCCAATGCCAACCCAAGACCCCACAAAGGACCAAACAGGACACAGGCGAATTACACGGAAAAAAGGGGTAGATGCAAATACCCAGGATGTTCTGGTTTGATACAAACCGTTTGCACCAAGTGTAAAGTACACTCATGTTTCACACCCACAAAAATCGTTTTGTTTCTTCCCATACAAATTAATAAACGTAGAGAAATGTAATCAATTACCTGAATAATTTTTTTTGCGAGAATGCCAAATGTTACCTCCAAGTCACATTCCCACTACAAACTGAAAGGGTTGAATATTTGTCTAACTTGATAGCTTCCTAACCAACTAAACCACATTTATATTAGCAAGTCATTTTTATGTTTTTTTTTCAAAAAACAATAAATAAGGCAGTAGAGGGTTAATACTTAAACATTAATACTTGTGGAAATCAGATTTTTGGCTAATGTATCACATTTTCAAAATCAAATCATAGTAACTTTAATATAAACGTTTACAAAGTTATTTCTACACTATGTAGAGTAAGCTAAAAATCGCAATAGATTTTTATACACTTATCTTTACTCTCGATAACCGTAACAACAAATTGCCACCTTTCAAAGCTCTAACAGTGCTCGTCCAAGCGAAACCGATTAACTTCAATTTTAAAAAATAAAGTGAAACTTTATTACATCTATTTAAAATCTATTACGATTTTTAGTTTAATCTACATAATGCAACAGTTTGACAGAGAAAGGATAGAAACCATGTTCATAATATAAACTAAAATTTTATTTATGCGGTGTGATAAAAATTACAATAAATGTTCGAGATGATGTCCATCTTCTTGAATACACAGTGTTATTCTTTTAACGAACATCTTACGCTTTGCAACATATCAGGGTGTAGGAAGCGGACCGCGAAAATGTTATTATTGTAATAAACGTTTGTCAAATCGCCATTGTTACCGCGATGGAACAGATAATTAGTGGATTTTTAATATCGTGATGATACGTCGTAATTTGCTAATGTCTTCGGAATATTTTATTTAATGTATTTTTATGTAAGAGATGTGGGAATGTTTGTAATTGATACTTGAGTAAAGGTTGAACAGAAGAAGCAAACACATATTAGGATAGAGAAACTGGTGTTGTGCCGAGACTGGCGTGACGAATTGTTGAAAATTTATATACACGCGCTCTTGGTGTAAAAATGTCACTAGTTAGTAATTAATTACTAACGCTACACGCTGCAATCAAAGACGTCTTTGTTTGCTATTTGGGAACTCGAGACCTAAATGTAGGGTTTGTTACGGACGAATGCATATTTTTAAAATTAAGATGTCGTGCAATAATTAATATGAAACTGTTCCAACGTTAATTAATGTTTCTTATTTTTTTATCACTTTTCAAAGATGGGGGTTGATTTTCGGGAGAAGACATGGTTAGTGTAAACCAGAGGGGAAGGCAGTTGCTTTTGAAATTTTGATTGAGCCGGACGCATTGTTGGGTTTTAATTAGAAACTCCCATTGTAAACAGTTTGCCTTTAAAATATTTCCTGCGTGTACACTTTCTTTTGAATTAGCCAACACTAATTTGTCTCTTCTTTCGGGCGTTAGTTGTAATGATATTAATATTAATCTATAAATAACAGTCACCGTTTTTGAAGTTAAAGCGCGTATGTTAACGATTTGTGTCTGTGGTCAATTAAAGGAATATACATATTCAAGTGTAAGTAGGTATTTTTATATAAATTAAGGTTGGCGTCACATAATTCTACAAGCCTATGTAACCTATTAAAAATCGAGCATTGCCTTGCAACGGTACCTTATTCGCGCGGGGCTCATTAAGCTGAAATCTGCTAAAATAAAAGACAGTACAGGGTTCCCTCATTTTTGTATTTGTATGAATTAGCATTGTTGTTTGTTGTTTATATTTATATTTGTGTAGATGTGGGCTGGTGAACGGGTACATGATATCGCTTGGTTATTAATTGTAAAAGGCAATTGCCAAGTGGGTACACACTTCCGGGCCCAGATAACCATTAAATACCTAGAATTTTATTTCCATTGTCTTTATTGTTGGATAGATGAATGTGTAGCTTGAGAAAGGGGCGCTGTATTTTTCTAACGCACTCAAACGTATATACTGGTCACGATGTTATATAACTTACCCTTATAAAGCTTTGTTTTAGTGAGTTTTTTTGTCAGTTTGTTAAGTAGAACTATTTTCTTTTGTCCTTGACTTTACCTTATTATCACCTGTGCAATTTTACTGTTGTATTTTATATGTACCGTAATTTGTTTTATTGTTTTATGAGCTTATTTACTTAAAGACCTGCATGATTGGTTTTAAAGGGCCACATGTTTGGTATTACGATTTTTATTCTGATTATAACACGATTGTGGGTGTGACTACATGGGTTTTTTTGTGTTTATGTGTAACTAAACTGCTGTTTTATTTATTTTCCCCTTAATGTTACAATTTTGTACGTACTTGAACCTGATTTAATTATTGTTCATTGTTTTTTTTTGATTTATTAATGTACATGTGTAATTACTTATTTATGAATAAAGTGGGTTTTATTAGTAGTTCTTTCCCACAATAGTATATTAACGGGCTGAACCACTATTGCGCAAAGCTCGTTAATTTTAATTTTAGTAGTTTCATTGTTTACCTGTCCTCATGATGCAACACTTATCTCATCCAGCCTATCTAATTCGACTAGCACCGCGTACCTACCACTAGACGGCTACTTCGTTGATCAGATTTGAGGTTTGCGAGTAATTAAATATCGGACTTGCAAATAAATTCTAATCTTTTAATTATTGTCAGGTAAGTCCATGTAAGGCAAGCAATTAATTTGAGTAATAGTAACATCGTTGTCGCTAAAGTCAAGATAAATCACGTTGCGATTGTTTTATTCTTGAATTTGCATTCTTGCAGACAAGTTCAAATTACACTTTTCAAGATAGGGTACCTGGGGGACACTACAAGAGGTGACCGTCTCAACAGCGTTTCTGGTTCTTCTTTTCATAATATCTGCAGTGGTGGGAGGTGTGCTGTAAACTAAATTTTTGATATCGCCCCAAAAGAAGAAATTTGTCTACCTCTCCCAATCCACTTATCAGGAAACTTTCTATTTACGTATTCTCTAATAGCACGTAAGAAATGTGCAGATGCTCCATCTAATTGCAACCACATATTTTGTCTAATATTTAAACGAATATATTCTAAAAGTTAGCAAAAGTCTCTCGTTAGAAATCTAAGAAATTTTTGACCATGTAAATTTCCATCGAAAAAATACGGGCCAATAACATGATTGCCAACAATTCCACCCAACACATTAACACTCCATGGATTTTGACGATCAACATTATTAAATAAATGTTTCGGTGTCGTAATAATGGAAATTGTGCCGATTCACTAATCCATTATTAAAGATGTTGACTCGTCGGTAATTAATAGTTTCAAAGAAATGTTCATTGTCACTAACTTGATCAAGGACCCATAAGGAATCATCAATACGTTTTTGAAAGTCTTTGCCATTTGTGAGTGGTAGGCATGTGTACTCCATGCCAGCCGGGGAGGTACCACCACCCTTACCATGGGCTCCTTAATATTGGATCTCCGATTTTCTGAGCTCGGTAAGGGCTGCCGGTTACCTTTTCCATCATCCTTAATCTATTCTCATCCTTATTCTTCCTTCTCGTCCTCACTGTCTTCCTATCGGATTAAAAGTCCCAAATTAAAAAATAAGATGGCTGTGGTTTCTAGGGTTATAAATTCCGGACGTAAAATCCTGCCCCATTCGGATGTCCGGGAGGGCAGGGCCCAAGCGACCTCGGTCATCGAAAGTATCAACTTTCTGATTCACTACTGCAACATCCGCGGTATCAGGTCTAATCTTAATGCTATTCACCAACATCTTGAACAATTACAACCTGATATATTGTTTCTATCTGAAACACAAGTCTCCTCGGAAAGCTCCGAGTCACCCGACTTGCAATTTCCTCAATACCATCTTCACTCTAACTTTCGATATAAAGGAGGCGTATGTGCGTCCATCAAGGACAGAATTGCTTGCAAGAGGGTTTCTTCCTTAGAAAATAAAAATTTTGACGTGATTTGGTTTAAACATTCTGGTCCTAATTTTGTGAAATTCTACTGTTGCATTTATAGGTCTCCTAATGACAGCAACTTTCAAGACTTCTTCGATTACCTTAGTATGGAAGTTGACTATCTCCTGTCTCAGTTTCCATCTTGCGATATCTCATTTGTAGGCGATTTCAATGTTCATAACTCTAATTGGCTTCAATTTTCATCTACTACAAATCCCGCTGGTCATAGTGCAGAAACATTTGCTATTTCATGTGATCTCACACAAATGATTTCTGAACCCACAAGAATCCCTGATAACCCTAACCATACTCCACATCTTCTAGATCTCTTTCTTACATCAAACCCTCTTGTTTATAAAACTTCCGTTCTTTCGCCTTTAGGTCTTTCCGACCATTGTCTAATAAAAATCATTTCTACTGTACCTAATTCCACTGTTGTTCGCAAAACCGATAGAACCTTGTGGTGTTTTAAGTCAGCTCGATGGAGTGATTTACGGGATTTCTTTGCAACCTTTCCATGGCGTGAATATTGCTTTAAGTCGTCCTCTTCTTCGGACATCGCTCTTTCAGTATCTGAAGTCATCCTCATGGGAATGGAGTTATACATTCGTATCGTATAGGTCATTCACGTTCCCAACCCTGGTTCAATAAGGCTTGTTCTGATGCAATATCTTTAAAAAATAAATGTTACATTAAATGGAAATCTAATAAATCGGTTGACAGTCATGTAGAATACGTTGGTGCTAGAAATATCTGCAAAAGTGTCATCACTAAAACTAAAAAGTTGTTCGAACAACGAAAATGCAATGAACTAGCTACATCTCCTTTAGGCAGTCGTAAATTTTGGTCTTTAGCAAAAGCCTTTAGTAAAAACTTTCGAACATCTTCATTTCCCCCCCTGACATCTATTGACGGATCGGTAGTTGCCGATTCTGTAGATAAAGCCAACGTTTTTGTGGATTTGTTTGCATCAAACTCGTGTCTCAATGATTCTAGAAAAGATGTGCCCCTAGTCAACTCTTCTTCATACGTTATGAAACCAATTCATTTTCGGTACAAGCTCTTGGAATCGATCATCAGTAGGCTTGATCTCAATAAGGTGACTGGCCCAGACGGTATCCCAGCTATTGTCTTAAAGAAATGTTTCCCCGAACTAGTACCAGTCCTATCTAAGCTCTATACGATCTCTATATCTTCTGGGGAATTCCCTTCATCGTGGAAGTTAGCAAATGTTCAACCTATTCCCAAAAAAGGTGATAAGACCGATCCCTCAAATTACAGACCAATTGCCATCACTTCCATTTTGTCTAAAATCATGGAAAAAGCCATCAATCAGCAACTGCTCATGTTCCTTGAAACTAACAAACTCCTTAGTGGCCACAAGTATGGGTTTAGGCAAAGTCGTTCAACAGGCGATCTTCTTTCATATGTGACCCAAGTTTGGAACAATACAGTAGAGCAGTCCGGTGAAACAGTTGTAGTCGCTTTAGATATCTCAAAGGCATTTGACCAAGTTTGGCATAAGTGTTTACTTGCCAAACTCACCTCGTTTGGGTTAAATGATACGCTCATCAACTGGGTTTCTAATTTCCTTGATAAAAGACGAATACGTGTCGTAGTTGATGGCTTTTTTTCAAAAGAAGTTAGCATTAACGCGGGCGTACCACAGGGATCCGTTATAGCGCCTACACTTTTTCTGCTGTACATAAACGACCTTATTTCTTCAACAACTAACCCCATCCATTGCTTTGCTGACGATAGCACTCTTCACTGTAGTTCATCTCAGTCTACTCATAGTGATAATCCACCTTCTATGTCAAATCAAGAAATTAAAGCTGAAATGCCAAATTCAATCAACAAAGACATTCAGCGTATTCTCGAATGGAGAAGCAATAATCTAGTTACATTTAATGCTAACAAAACTCAGTGTTGCCTTATGTCCGCCAAAAAAGATCGATCATTTCCTGTTGTAAGTATGAATGGCTCAGTTCTTAAGTTTTCAGACTCTATTACTCTGTTGGGTATGACTGTATCTTCAAATCTCTCATGGGTTGACCATCTTCTGTCAGCTACCAAAACAGCTGCTCGTAAAATATGCTTTTTGTACAGATCTAAGCAGTACTTTACCTCTCGACAACTCCTTCTGCTGTATAAGGCCCAAATTCGGCCTCATGTGGAATATAATTCTCACCTTTGGGTTAGTGCTCCCCAATACGCTCTCGATATCGTTGATCGTATTCAAAAGAGAGCGATTAGGCTTATAAATGACCCGTCCTTAACTTCTCACATACAGTCCCTTGAGCATAGAAGGATGGTTTCTTTGTATTATTGTTATTACAACGGCTATTGTGCTGGTGAATTACATTCTTTGATACCATCTCCGGCTATCTTTGCGAGAAACACTCGGTTCGCTCATTCACATCATCAGTATGCAGTACAAATCTCCACTTGTCGTACCAAACGGGCGCAATCCACATTTTTCTACACGGCTTCTAAACTCTGGAATGATCTCCCTGGTTCCTGTTTTCCTCTCACTTATGATATGAGAAAATTTAAGGTAACTGTTCATAGGCATCTATTGGCAATTCATTATCCCTCTATCCATCCTCCTAAGTGTTCCTGAGTGCTTTAGCACGATAGGCCTTATTTAGCCTGTTCAGGTCCACATTCATAAAAAAAAAAAATATATAACGTATACAAATGATGTATTTGTATACGAAAAGGTTGGTATTTATGTTTCTTTAAGATCCTCCACACACTTGGCTAACTAATTCCTATTTCTCTAGCAATAACGCATGTACTAGTATTTTGGTTGTCAACAGCGGAACCTAATACCAAAAACTCATTATCATCATCATTTGGAATAGCCTTCACTTTTAGTTGTTTTGGGTAAGCTAGACTTCCTGTATCACGAAATGTTTGAAGTAACCTTTCAAAATCTTTTTATCGGGATACAACTGCTTCACCAATGGTTAAAATCTTATCAATTCTTTCTTGTTGTGAGTAAGCCATTATTAAATTGAAAATATTTCAACAACTTTCAACAGACTCGGAAAAAATAACAATACACAATGACAAAAGTCACGCCCCATGTCAGAATTTTAACATTAGCAAATGCGTTATCGACAATTCCACAGCACGCTACAAAACTTACAAGATTAGTCACATTAACATTATTATTATTATCATCTACACATAAGATTGGTACCGAGCTTTCTACTTATTGGTAAATAAAAATACTACTACATTAGCAAAAATACATTAAGTAGGCATTTTGGGAGGATATTTCAATCTACAAATGATACAGGAACAGACAAATTCCAAAAATTATTAAATAAGTTGAAAATTTGTAGGTTTAGGTATAGGAAACTCGTATAGAAGTTTAAAGGTAATTAAGTAAGCTAAACGATAAGCGTATAAAATACAGGGTGTTCCATTTCAAATAAGCGGAATATTTCAGTATGAATGTTCTACCAATTTAACTGAAAAAATGAACACCCTGTAAAGAGGTGTTTTCTACTCAGTCAATAAATAGACAAAGGGAAGAGTATTTTACTAAACCTAAGAGTAAATTTGTTGGAGTTAATTTTATTAGGAGATATTTAATTTTGCCTAAAACCCTACATTTTCAGAAAAATTGATATAACATGAAACACTCTGTATGTAGGTATAGGGAACCCTTATGAAAGTGCTATTTATTTTTTATGTAAAATTCGAAAATGCAATGATATATGGGGCGTGTCATTTAAAAAAACAACTTTGATATGCCACTTTTTTGGAGCACCCTGTATATTCAAAATATTTTTAAAATGTTGCTCATATTGACTTACATAATATCACTGTATTAGAAATTAACGATTAAAATATCAATAAAGCCAAATTTTTGGCAAGTATGGTATGCAAATATCAAAACCGTAAAAAGGTGTTAAATGATTATGTAATCATAAATGAGTATATAGTAACACGGAGGGAAGGTTACTTTCAAACCAAGTGAGTAGTGGATAAGGTTTATGTTGTTTTTGCCATTGACCTTTACACTAACAATCCTAAGAACTATTGTTACTATTTTACTATTCATTTATTTGTATATTTGAGACAAAAAAATGGATTTTCGTATCTCCTTTCTCCCAGAAAATGATCTTTTATGAAGAATAGATAAAAACTACAATTACTCCGTAAGCTTATTTTGAACATTACCTAAATCTACATTTTACCGTTTTTTTAAACAAAAGAGATTGTTAATGTACTTACACTTAATACAGTTTTAGTTGTTTGCCGGAAGTTTTAAAATGCATAAAAGGTTTAAAAAAAGGATTAACATTGTGCGACATTTCCGAACCTATATTTATGTATTCAGTGTTATTCCATTTGGAACAAATTTACATAATTTGTAAAGATACCAAATGTTTTTTTTTTTTATTATTTACACGCTTTAAGTGTTTAGATTGCAATCTGTTGTTGGGTTTAAGATTATTTAAAAAATAAATAATTGGATTAAGGTTTTTAGCAAAACTGATTAATTCAATTTAATAGCTATTATGGTCTATCCTGCTTTAATTATTAGTCAATGTTAACACTACAGTTCGGTAAATTAAATTGTTTAATTATTTACACTATATTTATTTACAATTAAAAGGTACCCTCACATTTGAAATTTATTACTTGAGAACTTTCATTTACGATTTAAAACTGACATATAGTTTTGGGTAACGGAGGGGGCACGTTTTAAATGTAAAATACCTTTCGGTCAGAATTTAACCAAATTTTGATATGTTCTAGAACTTGACCAATTGATCAAATGTCTTCATTGCCCGAAAGCTCAAAGCTCAACAGTTTTTGATATACAGGGTCTGCAATATCACTATTTGATACCTTCAATATATCATAAAATGGACATTTTTGCCAATATTAACGCAAAACTTAGTGGAATGTTATTTTTTTGTGCTACTGGTTACAACATTTTCTTTACTTTCATTATTTTTGTACATACACCTGATATACAGGGTGAGACCAAATATATGTATCTGGAAAGAATTACACGGTGGTATTGTTTTGATATTTTGGTGAATGGAAGTTAACACATATATATGTTCATTTAAATTATTATTGCAAGTTAAGTCCCCTAGACATCCGTTATACAGAGTGTTTCATTTCTTTAATAGATTTAATTGAGTATTATTATACTTCCTAGTTAATTTTCTGATAACTTAATTGAAATGTCTATATTAAAATAAACTATTTGCTAACTGTATATACCTACATAATAGTCACGATGTGTTTATACTGATACTGGGTGTCCAAGTACAAAGGACCAAAGCGATATCTTAAACTTCATATAGGTACGGAAAAAACCGTTAACATAAAAAATCTCTTGCAATTGGATGTCGTTGCGAAATGCAAAGCTTTTGGAGATTGACAGATAGAAAGGTTAGATGTGCTTTATTTATTATGCTCACTATTTTCTAATAAAGTTTTCAGTAAATTCTTTTGATAAAGAAGGCGCTCGTCGAAGTTCATCTTTATTTTGCAAAACTAAGAAAAGAAATTTCTTTAAGATACTAGTGTCTTCACTGTTCACACCATCGACAGACCGGTTTCGCAGGTCTACCTCCATCATCACTACTGCTTTGTACAGCCATTGGAAATAAGAAATGGTTATGTAGAAACGTTAATGAACGTATTTTAATATATTAAAAATATCTAAGCTTAATAAGATATCAGTTAACTGAACTGATGAGGCAGAAAACAGTAAATAATTTTTGGTCTTGATATAACCATTGTCATAGAAATCAAAAAGTTGCATAATCAAATGTTAAATGTCTATCACCTCCACATTATTTGCATTTAGTATATGATTTAAAACATTTGTAGAAGGATATTTGATTAGCTCTTGATACCTAGCGTATCCTAAAAACCATAGTGCAGCTGCCACATGAGAACAAGTACCTAAAGTTCTGGCACCAGTCTTGCAGGTGCAGTAAGTACCTAATATTGGGTTAGGTTCATCTTCCTCATTATTCGGCACAAATGCAATCCACAACTGGTAACGAGTAGCATTTCTGAGGCGAGAATATATCCTTACCCGTATAAAACCGGGTTCGTAGTTTTCATCCAATTGATATTGAACCTGGCGGTCCTCTATTTCATTGTCCTGTATATAAGAAGGAGCAAGCTTTAATTGAAAAATACCTACAGTTAACTCTTTAAGATAGTAATGTGACAAACGTGGGAATGAGGGAACGATAATTTCATTTAAATCAACCCATCTGTGCCTTCTAGCGCGTAAGTTTTCCTCCTCAACCCTGGCTTGAATAACATTTGGCTCTTGAACTTTTTGAAGAATATTTTCAGCTAGCTCAATAGTAGCATCTTGCATTAAAATGGGTGGAAAATATTTATTTATAATTGCTCCAGCAATTTTAAGAAAATCAGCAATATTACAAATGTGGGGTGTTTTTATCTTAAAGCTAAAAAATTTTGAAAATTGATTTTAAGTGCCCATTGCGTGCTTCTACGATCCACCTGGTTTTCGTAACGAGACGACTATCATTAGCCTCTTCTGTGGATAACTGTAACTGACCTCTGGACAAAAAGGCTGGCATTTTAAAATTAATACCGAATCTATTTAAAGCTGGAATAGCATCCAAGTACCCGCGGTCGAGAATGAAAACATCTCCTTCACTAAACCATTCAGATCTCTATTAAATTCACTTATAAGCATCGTTGTTTTCAGAATATGAGAAATATGGCCCTTGAATGTCTAGAATAAATCCGCTCGGGGCAACAAGCAGAGATGGCTTGATAAGATGTTTACCCTTATAAGTACAGTAGGACTATCGCAACACTTTAAAACAAGAACTTTTCTCTATTTCTAGATAAGTACAGTAATTATACACTATAACTTGAGGCCGATCCAGGTTTTGATTATATAGACGATTTGCAAAAGGAGTTATATGATTTTCGATGTAGCTGTCTCTTGTTATAGCAGTAAATCCAATATTTTGTGGTACAAATCGTGCAGAAAGAGATTGCCTAACTAGAGATATAGCTAAACTGGCTTGCTGTCTTGTGGAATAATTAAAAATAACCGCTAAAAAACTATCACTAAGACCTTGTCGTAACTTGCACAGGAATGCTAAGAGATCTTTTTTACTTACATATCTCAGAGAATTTCCTATTCCAAGGGGGTCACAAAAGTTGAAAAGATTATTAAATTGATCTTTGGTTATAGGAGAAACTGCTTTAAATTGAGAATCTGTGAAGTTATTTTCGTCTTCGTAAGCCGTGTGGTAGCTTTTTTTCTTAATTTCCTTACGTAATGCTTGTAAAAAAATATAAATCTCATTACCTGCTAATAATGGCCGATTTACATATCGTAACCCAGGGAGCAGAAACTCAAACAGATTACCATTCTCGTCCAAATGAATTTTACAGCAGTACATATTTTCTGGCACGCACATATCTCTCTCAACAAAAATATTAATTCTATCTTTCATTAATATTTTATGTATATCATTCCCATTGTTACAAATGCAACATAAGTGAGTTGACCTTTGTAGCACATTTAATCGCAAACAATTTGGGTTATTGTCTATTGCTTGAATTTCCCTTACAATAGAAATATTGCAGACATTGCAGATTCGAGTTTTTTCTATTGACCCGTTCTGGTAGATTTGCTTCGCGGCGACGTGCAATCACAATTTCCTGCTTTCTTGCATTTACCTCACCACTTATTTTCACCATAACCCTAGTAACTAAAGTATTTCCACAAGCAAAACATGGAATTCGATTCATTTTTCACATAAACTCTCAACGATTTTAATTCAAAAAGTAGATTTGCAACTAAGCATCAGCAATATCACTTAATTAGTGGATTAATTTTTGACGTTTCATAGCCACCTACTATATTGTTGTTATTTTATAAGTTTGGGAATAGAAAAAAATAATAATTGTAGTATGAAAAACGGACAGAAAATTGCAAAATCAGAAAAAAATCTAGTTGTACGAATAAAAGCAGAAGAAAATGCGCAATACCACATTACGGTTTTGGTTTAAACGAATAAGTAAATACTAAATATAACTTTATTAGAAAATAGTGAGCATAATAAATGAAGCACATCTAACCTTTCTATCTGTCAATCTCCAAAAGCTTTGTATTTCGCAACGACAACCAATTGCAAGAGATTTTTTATGTTAACGGTTTTTTCCGTACCTATATGAAGTTTAAGATATCGCTTTGGTCCTTTGTACTTGGACACCCAGTATCAGTATAAACACATCGTGACTATTATGTAGGTATATACAGTTAGCAAATAGTTTATTTTAATATAGGCATTTCAATTAAGAAAATTAACTAGGAAGTATAATAATACTCAATGAAATTTATTAAAGAAATGAAACACTCTGTATAACGGACGTCTAGGGGACCTAACTTGCAATAATAATTTAAATGGACATATATATGTGTTAACTTCCATTCACCAAAATATCAAAACAATACCACCGTATAATTCTCTTCAGATACATATATTTGGTCTCACCCTGTATATCAGGTGTATGTATAAAAATAATGAAAGTAAAGAAAAGGTTGTAACCAGTAGCACAAAAAAATAACATTTCACTAAGTTTTGCGTTAATATTGGCAAAAATGTCCATTTTATGATATATTGAAAGTATCAAATAGTGATATTGCAGACCCTGTATATCAAAAACTGTTGAGCTTTGAGCTTTCGGGCAATGAAGACTTTTGATCAATTGGTCAAGTTCTAGAACATATCAAAATTATTAAATTTTGACCGAAAGGTATTTTACATTTAAAACGTGCCCCCTCCTTTGATTCACACCAAAACTTTTAATGTATACACCACCAAATAAAAATATCAGCAATACAAATTTTAATTTAATATTAATTAATAAATAATTAATATAAAACCGAACATTGGTTACAGAGCTATTCAAGTTTTTATTCATTTTGACATTTTTACTATGTGGTCTAGATTAAACTTCGAACTGAAACTCTACAATGTAAAGTAAAGAGCCAAAAGAAATTTGGAGTTTTACTTCTTTTACTAGAGACTGGAACTAGGCCGACCAGCAAGTCACAAAATAGTAAATATAATCTTCAATAGCATGATTAGCAGCAAATTTTGCTATAAAGACTTCACGCCTACATAAAAGTTTTAATTATTATTAATAGTGCCTTCTCATGGTTGGTAGCTAAGCCAGTAACAACATATCCGCAAATTTAAATGTCACTGTTTGGGTTATTTTAGTATGCGTTTGCAAGCTTGATACAAAAGTACAGTTAATCAAAAACGAATTCCATGTGTATAATGGTTATTTGTCTCACTAGACTTACTAGTTTGCCAGCCTCTGTTTACGCGTCGGCTTCAATTTTGCTGATACTCACAAAACTATCGTTTCTGGATTAGTGATATACAAATATTTGTGGTGACGTTATTAATCCATTTATAACATTTTTTAAAATTTGTTGGTGCCACCATCATATTTTAGGTTATATTGGCAGCACTAAACATCCATATGTCAACGGATTTAATTTGTATAATGAGTGGTCCAAACTAAATGCATTTTTCAATTTATCCGTCTAGGCCAGAAACAATGAGTTTCTAGACAATTATTTCCTTCGCACACCATTAATAGGAAATAAGATAGTACCGGGTGATAAATTTACTCATCTTTACAAAATATATTTTTTGCACGATTGAGCTTTTTCGTGTATCTACCATATCTGTTTCCAAGACAGTAGGATATGTTTACTGGTTGCGAGGCCCAACACATCGGTAAGTATTTTACTTACCGACGTATTTTACTTACCAACGTAAAATTATATATACCTACTATATTTCACAACAATAAGAAAAAAATTTGAAAATTTCTATTTAAAACGTCACTATTGACTTTTCGTTTATTTAGTAGAAATTAAATAATTTCAATTGTGGCAAATTTAATACAATCGTGCAAAAAACAGTATGAGCATGACGAACATTAAGGGTTGTACCGGTCTTCGACCAAATTGGAGGCTTCACTCCAGCGACCGGTAAACGTCCCTTACTGTTCTAGATACTCAATATACTATATTCTAGTTCATGATCATTATTACACATTTGTAATTTTTTTATGTAGTTAAGGTATTATCTTCAACGTATCCAATGGAAAACAATTTCTTTTTGTTGCATTAATAAGTTTTTGAAACCACTTCAAATGTCTATATTACCTACACGTTCAAATAACATTGACATATCCCATAAACTCATCTATTAAACTTAAAAAATAATCAGTGCGCCGATTAACTATAAGGAAAATGGTGGGGTTCGAAATAATACCTAAATGATTGGAAGCTCAAAATTGAGCGACATCGCAATCTAAACTTATCGGTAAAACAATCTTAAGCTGACACAAAGAAAAAAATGGATAAATAAGGACTAATGCAATGATAAACAGTCACTGAAAATAAGATCTGTATTGTATGTTCGAAACTGTCAATGAAATAAAAGCAAATAAATTTTGTAATTGGTTTGTCTAAAAGAAATCCAATTGTCAAGCCAACAGTTACACACAGCCAAAAGTAACAAAATATATATACTGAACTTTTGGTTGGTGAGAGATTATGAAATTTACTAGAAAATCATTTTAACAGCAGATAAGTAGGTGCACTAATACCAGAAGCAATGGGTCGCATGGCATTACCTGGTTTATTAATCTTAGGCAAGCAATACATTCTAGGGAGTACCGAATTGGATATCGTTAGACGAAACCTAAGAGAGTCATGTACAACTCTTTTAGATTCTAATAAAATGTTACGGACGAAAATGACAGCAGAATTGGAAGTAACAGATAAGGAAGGGGCGGGTAGCTCAGTGAAATAAAGGGCGTGGGCGTGTTATTAATTATGCGATTAGGATAGCTTGTAATACATAAGACACAATAAGGGTAAGTCATAAATGATATGGGCGCCAGTTTATTTTTAATCGATAATATCGGGGTGTAGATGCATATTTCACAACTAAGTTCAAAACAAAATTTGCTTACCTTACGCCTTGATCCGGCGTTTCCTGTAAAACTTCAAAATATTTGCACGGAATCACAATAAAACGACGTGCTAATAGACCAAGTGATCGGTCATCAATCTCATTTACCCTACTTTTAAGTCACGTTAAATCATAATGAAACTTTATCTTTATCCTTATCTTAAAATAAAAAAATCAAAAAAACAAAAAATAGTAAATAATCTAATCGTATAACTACGTTAAAAGCTTTCAACAATATAACAAAACAAGAACAAATCAACGTTGCCGCTGTAAGGTTGTGAAAATCAAACATTCGCATAAAAAACCACTCAGTATCTTGAACGTAATCAAAATATCTTATCATATATAATACCACTAGTGCGTCCAAAATTATCGATAACCCGGGACAAATCGATATTGTCTGGAAACTGCATAAGTTGGTTTTCTCTGTTGGTTAAAAGTAAAAGAGCCCGACTCCGCAGGATGATATTACAAGTAATATCATGAATTAGTTATTTATTTAAAGAGACAAGACATTTTTTTGTATCTATTTTTGAAACCTTTCACTCCAAATGCTTTTAAGGTATTTGGTATGTCATTGTACGTCGATGGTGCAGCATAGGAAAAAGAACCTTCAAATAAAGTTTTGTAATGATTCGGCACATCAATCAGATCTGAATTTCGCAGAACTCGATCATAAACATTACTACGAAATTTGATTTTCGTATTTAAATATGAGGGTTCTCCCAATGTTATAACCTTATGTATAAAATAACCAAGATGTAGCTTTCGCCTAAGTGCCATTTTTAATATGGAGTTTTCTTTATAAATGAACGAAATATGTTCACGTTGTCGTATATCCAATGCGAACCTGGCACATGAATTCTGCACTGTTCAAACAGGGGCCTTAAACAGTATCACAATAGTGAAATTTAGACAAAATTAATGAATCCATCAGCTTTCATTTAATATTAGACGGAAGTGTATACAGACACTTAAGCTTTGAGTAAACCGCGGGGTTAGCTTGTTGATACGGTTCGTAAAATTGAAACTACTGTTAAGAATCACTCCTAAACAACTGCACATTGGAGTTAGATCAAGTGCAGAATGTTGCAAAATAAGTTGCTTATCTAAATACTTGTGAGCGAATGAGGTAGTCACCTAACCATAGTGAAGAATTTATTTCTTTTAAATTTAATACCACGTAAATAATAACGATGTGAAAAAGGAATTATGTCACATATAATGTTACACTTAGTAATAAAATAATACTCCCAAATTAATTAACACTATTCATATGTTATGATAAAAAAAAATAAACATTCAGAGTATCGATACTATTGTCAAATTACAAATAAATTTACTGCCGAAAATATTTCTTACGTAAAATTCTATTAGTTAAATCGGGATGACTCTTGCAAGGTTCAAATTCCTAAAATCATCTATCTTAATTACCTTAATTTTAATTAACACCTTAAAGGGCTAATAATGACGTCAAAAACGTAAATTTTCTAAATTTTCGTAATAAAAATTTTGATATACAATAATGAGAATAAACAAAACAACACGCTGTGCAATATTACGATACACGGGTGAATACACTTTTGTAAAATTATCTTAACCGTCTGAAGGCTTTTACACAAAACTATACACAAGGAAAGCATATTCATCCGCCTAAACAAATGCACAAGAAAACTTCATTAAAATCACAGAAAAAATAATGTAGAAAAGTAATTATCTTAATTGGCACAAAATGATCACTCTAAATCTTCTCTTATCTTTTCACAGCGGTAAGATAATACTCGTGCAATTGACCCTTTTGGTAATTGATCGGTGGATAACAGTACAGTAACTTCACAGTCGTCAAATTTCAACGATCCGACTATTATCTAATTATATTTACACGAATTTAGCGGCGAAAATATTTAAGCCAAAGCCAGGTGATTATTAACCGTCATCTAGTGTAATACATATAAATATTAATTTATTTACAAAACGTGCTTCGTCCTTTATACACACAAAATTTATTACAGCGATTATTAAACTTCCAACTTTTTATCTATCTGAACAGCTGTGAACGCGGATGTACTTTCGCGATTCACAACTAAATTTATTGAACTTTACGATATAAGAATCCCCCAAAGCGCAATTTAACCTAAATATGAGGAAATAGCACTAAAATTAAACACTAATCCTCTTCAATGGACACAAAAATGTCACTTCTGACTAACGAAATACAACACAAAAGGTCCACGGGATGATTGAAGGTGAACGGGAAAGCTTCCCCACGATAGCTTTAAGTAACCCCGGTAGATCGTAAGTAAATTCAGTTCAATTACCTATACTTACTTTGGCTAATTTAATCTTAATCGTATCTAATATTAGTTGTCGACATCCTTGTGTTTTTTTTATTGCTCCACATTGTTTAAAATCGATCATATTATTAATTTCACAATGATTTTGAATTTTATTAGGAATGACACACGTAAATAATTTATAAATAGTTGATAAAAATGTAATTTCGATTCAAAGGATCTCACTTTTAAAAATCATATAGGTAACATTCGTACATAAGAATTCCGGAATTATTGACGGATCAAAAAAGAAGTGGTAAATCAATCGCATTGAGTTTCTTTAACCAAAAATTTTGTATATTGTCTAAACCAGAAGAACTCCAATTGGAGCAACACATAAAAGAATAAAAAATTTCACTCCAAGATATAGAACTGTCTTCATTCAATTTTGAGAATAGTCGTCCATCCAAATTGCATTTTTACTATAATTACAAGGACTAGACCATATATCCTTCCAATATTGCCACACGTCATTATTTTGTGGAAAGTTATTGTTATAATTTTTGCTTGGATATTTTAAAAAAATTTGGTGTTTCTAGGGAATAACTTGTTTTCAAATTTTCTATTTGAGCAGGAGCTATATCGTCTAGGACCTTGAAATATTTCACGTTTTTCTGATTGTCCAAATATGCTGTTAAAATTCCAATATCTTTACGTAATTTTAATACCCATTCTTCTAAACGAAGTTTCCCATGTGGAACTATACAACCGCGACCGAACCTTTCGTTATCAACCACAATAACACGAACAATTCACACCTATACATACTATGTTTCTTAAAAACTCTCTTCAACCATCATGAAATTTAATTCCTTTAGCAACTGCGATAACAAGCTTTAAAATAACAATTCCCGGTAACAATTCTTTAATTTAAAATTCTACATATAACATTTTAAATTTCTTAATATTCGAAAAAAATCTACGGCAAATTTCATCCATACGTTACAAAAATCTTCCTAGTTGAAGTAATCATTTTACGAATAGGATCTTTGGTAATGACTGAATAATAACTTGAATCTAAGACTTCTTTGACTGAAGCAAAATAATCCTCTTGATTGCTTTTAATTGCTTTGGGATTTTCAAATTTTTATTTTCGAGATCTTTAACAATTCGAAGTTCGGATTGATTTAAACTAAATTTTGTCTCCAGTTGGATATTTTTCGAAATTTGAATTTTACGGTCTTGTATAACGTAGTTTTTACAATTTTCATTTTGTTAAAATTTATATGTCAAACCTTTATTCAACAAGTATGTCTCTTCTTTGTTAAGTCTCAGAAGATTTGTTAATAACAATATTTTCGTTTGTGGCATTACCCTTTTGCTTGATTTGTTTGTTGGACCTACATAATTTTGATAATTTCTTCTGATGAATAAGTCTTTTAGCAATAATTTTATCATTGAATGAAAATTATAAAAAGTACGGTAGACAAGCCAATGAAATTCATATTTAGGAAAATATCTAACAGGAGTCAAAATTTAATTTAAATCATTCAAAACTTCGAATTGTTAAAGACCGCAAAAGTAACCAAGCTCTTAGAGACAGGTTCTTATTCAGTCATTATAAAAATTCTCTTCCTAAAATGATTACTTCAATTAAGAAGGTTTTATTAGAATGCTAAAGAGTTGTGGATGACTCTCTTAGGTTTCGACTAACGGTATCCAATCCGGTGTTACCTAGAATGTATTGCTTGTCCAAGATTCATAAATTAGGTAATGCTATCCGACACATTGTTTCTGTTATCTGCTGTCCAAATGGTTGTCTGGTAAATTTCATAATCTCTCCGATCTACAGCCCAACTTTAGTGTTTCAAATTCGTATGAATTTATTGATAAAATTAAAAACATTCAACTTGCAGGAGATGAAATTTTAATCCACGTTTGTTCAGTGTTTCGGAGCGTTCCAATAGAATGAACTCCAAATTTATTGTGTGTATGAAACAAACCTTTTTCAAAATTTAACCATCAATTTTTTAAGAAAAAACAATAGTCTATTTATGGGTAAATTTAAAACAGACTAAAACGCGATTTGCCTTATTCTCCTAGAGTTTGGATTCGATACGTGGATGTGTTTTCCATCCTTAATACTAAAATTTGTAGTGTTTAGGACTTTGTAAAAACTGGTAACATTCCGACAATCAAATTTACCTATGAGATAGAGGCATATGACAGTCTCTCGTTTCTTGATACTCTAGTAATAAGAAGATATAGACGTTTATCGTACGAAAGCTAGTGCTAAAAGATTCATAACCAATGGCTCCAATCACTGTAAGCAGCATAAACTGGCGGATTTTAATTTTTTGGTTCATAGATTGCTTAATTTTCCTCTTTCAGTTCGAAATAGAACTGCGCACTATTAAAAAAATTGCTGCATACGATGGGTTTTCAGTTGAAGTGGTTATGAAACAAACATATAAGATAAGGGTTAATATGTAACTACATTAAGCAACGCTGGAGAACAAATAGAAACAAACTATGCTGCTTATACAATAGGTCTATCTAAAATATTTTCCAAAATTAATTTGGAAACCGTCACTACTTCAGATAATATTTTGGAAACTCTTCTAGGGAATCCTAAAGATCAAATGGATAAGCAGGATAGGGCGGGAATTTATAACATTAATTGTAAACAATGTGAACAAATAGGTATATGTATTGTAAACTAAACGACCTATCAAAATTCGCGTTAACGAACATTTAGCTCATTTCAAATACAAACGTTGGGACATGTCTACCGTAGCCCTACATATGTTTGATAAAAATCATGTAGTAGAAACGGTATCTTTAATCAAGAACTTAATTGCTCCGATAGTTTAGAGATGTTCAAAAACAATACACACACACGCACGCACGCACGCACGCACGCACGCTCGCTCGCACGCACACACGCACACGCACGCACTCACGCACGCACACACACAACACACACACACAGACGCACACACAGACGCACACACAGACGCACACACAGACCCACACACAGACGCACACACAGACGCACACACAGACGCACACACAGACGCACACACAGACGCACACACAGACGCACACACAGACGCACACACAGACGCACACACAGACGCACACACAGACGCACACACAGACGCACACACAGACGCACACACAGACGCACACGCAGACGCACACACAGACGCACACACAGACGCACACACAGACGCACACACAGGCGCACACACAGACGCACACCAGACGCACACACAGACGCACACACAGACCACACACAGACACACACACACAGCACACACACACACACACACACAACACACACACACACACACACAGAGACGCACACACACACACACACACACACACAACACACACACACACACACACACGACACACAACACACACACACACAGACACACACACACACACAGCACACACACACAGACACACACACAGCACACACACACACAGACACACACACACACACACACACACACAACACACACACACAGACACACACACACACACAGACACACACACACAGACACACACACACAGACACACAGACACACACACACACACACACACACACACACACACACACACACACACACACACACACACACACACACACACACACACACACACACACACACACACACACACACACACACACACACACACACACACACACACACACACACAGACACACACACAGACACACACACACAACACACACACAACACACACACACAGACACACACACAGACACACACACACAGACACACACACACACACACACACACACACACACACACACACACACAGCACACACACACACCACACACACACACACACACACAACACACACACACACACACACACAACACACACACACACACACACAGACACACACACAGACACACACACAGACACACACACACAGACACACACAGACACACACACACACAGACACACACAGACACACACAGACACACACACACACACACAGACACACACAGGCACACACACACACACACACAGACACACACAGACACACAGACACACAGACACACAGACACACGCCACACGCCACACGCCACACGCACAACGCACGCGCACACGCGCGAACACGCACACGCACGCGCACACGCACACACACACACACACACACACACACACACACATACGCACGTGTGATAAACGTTTCAAAACAAATTTCTAATCTGAAATAAGAGTGACGTAATCTAATTTTATTTGAAATTTCATGGAAAGCATCATCATCAAGGTTTTGAGATACAATCACCTCATCGTCTTCACCTTGAACGCTTATATTGTAACAAACTATAAAGCAGCTAATAACCCTAACAGTTTTATCAGACATTATTATTACATAGACACGAGGTTATCCCTAAATTAACTGGTTTCAACACGGCTCTGGAAATGCTGCACACTTTTCAAATCTTTCAGTTCCTTCTCAGAAGCTGTACCGTTTTCATTTACTTCAATTTATCTGCATTCTGTTTCGAGACTGTAGTACGTTTTTCTAATACATAAACAGAATCTTCAATACTGTGATGTGTGTAGCAGCAGCAAAACACGTTAGCTAGTTAGTTCCACCTCTATATTATTTTACATGCAAGCCTGACCTTATCATAAATGAATACATCTGTCAAAAAAGCTAATTAAACATAACTCCACGGACTGGGCGTAGCAAGCAGCGTTTCCAATTATAGCTTTCAGTCAACACAATAGTGCCTACAACTACATACAATCGACTAGCACTGCTTTAGCACGAGGATCAAACGAAAACACGCACGCACGTACGCACGTACGCAAGCTCGCACACATACACGCACGCACGCACATACGCACGCACGTTCGCGCGTACGCGTGCCCGTACGCACGATTGCACGTACGCACGCTCGTACTCATGCACGCGCGCTCATACGCACGCACGTACGCACGCTCGCCCGTACGCACGCTTGCACGTACGCACGCTCGCACGCACACACACACACACACACACACACACACACACACACACAGTGACACACACACAGTGACACACACACACATACACGCGCGCGCACACACACACACACACACACACACACACACACACACACACACGAGAGCGCGAAAACACGCAAACGCAAAAACACACTAACACAAAAACACGCAAACACGAAGACACGCTAAAGCGAAAACACGTTAACACAAAAACACACAAACGAAAAACGCTATCACGAAAATACGCTAACACAAAAATACGCAAACGCGAAGACATACAAATGCGAAAATACGTAAAACGAAAACACACAAATAAAAACACGCCAACACAAGAAAACACGCAAAACGAAAGCACGCTAAAGCGAAACACAAATCAAGACGGTGGAGCTCCGTTAGGAAAAAAGAAACAAGTTTATTAACAAAATTGAAGGAAAGCTTAACGTTTGAAAATATATTATTATTATTATTATTATTATAAACAACAATACATCATTATTATTTAATAACATGCTTTATCGGTTTTCTTCTTCTTCTTGATCTGTGATTCGTCGTCATCATCATCATGATTTTTTGAGATTCGCCCTTCTCCCCTACCTCATCGCTCTTCTTTCTCTTCTGTGAACCATCACCATCACCTTGCATGTGAGATACATTCAGCCCAACCACGTCATCGCTTTCATCATTATCTTGAACGGTTATGTTGTAATAGTTTATTAACAAGTCAGTAAAATCTCTAATGTCCGCTGATGTTGGCTCATAAACAGGAGAATACATTATAATAATGCTCACTCGATGGCAATGACACTTTAAAGAGCGAAACACACGAGAAACGAGTACGCAGCTAGCCTTGGGCCTTGTGCGCAAGCGCGCTCGTCAATGTTCGGGTAGAATCGGTTATCTTCGGAGGGTATCTGATGTATTTACCTAACCACACCCTAATATCGCCCCTAGGGACATGTTTATAAATCTAAACACCTCTTTTATGGTCGAGGTATTTTCTCCTAAGACTCAATGTTCGGGCTGGTATTATTGGCAACAGATTACTAGGACCCTATTTTTGGAAAACAATTTAAATGCAGTAAATTATTTAAATTTATTGCGAACCAACGTGTTACCATGGATAGAAGAGAACATCCCATTCGCTAATGAGGAAGTATGGTTCCAACAAGATGGCGCGTCTTGCACATTCGGCTCGTGATGTGACGGAGTTTTTAAATCAGCAATTTCCTGATCGTTGGATAGGTCGTTATGGGCCTAACAAGCGTTTCGTAATGTAACCAAACAAATGTTGCATAATTTACAACGTTCTTACAGACGATTGAATCAGTGCATTGAGAAAAGAGAAGGCTTGTTTGAACCTTATTTTTAATTTTTTTAAGTGCACATTTGCATATGTTTGACTTACCTACTTCTTGTTCTTGATAATTGTTTGTTTATTATTTCAATATTACATTGCTTAGTTTATTGTTAAAAATATTTAATAAAATTAATTATTACTATTACTAATCTGGTACTGTGACTTGAAATCATGGCACTTATTAAATCGTTAAAATTAAAATTAAAAAATGGAAATATTTTAAAAACTAGAAATTTTAGCGGTATCAATGTATTTAGATAAAAGTTATGTCTTTAAGAGTACTATTCGCCCATATCAAAATATACAGGGTGTTCCATTTGCAATAAGAGAATTTATGTACGTTGAACATGCTAAAGTTTCACACGGAGCCTTCTCTCCCCTATTCAATATATCAATAAAATGTTTACATCTTTTCAAAGCCTATACCTAGCTTAAATATATCCCTGAACTAATTTGTATCAACTTAGATAATAATCCAAGAATTAATTTTTATTGCTAACCTTACATTCAGCACTATTTCGATCGTGAGTGCTTTCTAGGCACCAGGATCACATCAGATCACATACCACTACTGGTCAAAACTTCATTTTGGCCAGCTCCGCCTACACCTCCTCAATACACAGTCATTTTTCAAAATCAGACTGGAATGTGTTCACCAAACACATCTCCAACAACCTTCCTACACCCAATCTTCAAACGATCCAAAATCTCGAGAGAGCCATTAGGGACCTAACTTCCGTAATTACGAAAGCGGCCGATACCACTGAACCATTAAAAAACATCGACATTTACCGCAAGCCGCTCCCACAGCACATCAATTGTTGCGATCCAGGGATCCGGCTCTCCAGACCGAATACAATCGCCTTAACGCTTTAATCAGGCGAGAAGCAAACGAACACGCCGAAGACTCCTAGACCAAAGCCACCTCCCAGTTAGATTATAGAAATGGTAAATTCTTCTGGCAACAGTTCGATAAACTGACCTGAAGAAAAGTTAACCCTAAATCCCTAACCGACCTTCAGGGCAACCTAATATCATCCGACCAAGGAAAGGCCGATTTCTTTGGTCACCACCTCCAATCCATTCTCCGATCCCCAGATGATCCCCAATTCGATAACCGGTTCAAGGCACTCCTTGGGGGTCGCCTTGAAGAATTCCGCAACCTTAACCTTCCTGAAATCCAACTCGATAATGAGAATCCCTTTTAAGCCCCCATCACGCCCGACCAGGTACACACTTATTTCAAAAAAGGAAAAAATTCTACCCCAGGTCATGACGGCCTAAATCTCAAAATCCACCGTCACTTACCCGACCCAGTCCCCCTATTACTCTCCAAAATATACAACAAATGCCTAATCCTATCCCATTTCCCGAGGGACTGGACATCAGCCTCCACCGTCATGATACTGAAACCCCACACCGACCTAACGTCGCCCTCCTCTTATAGACCAATGTCCCTTCTGAGTTGCCTCGGAAAATGTTTTGAGCAGATTCTAGCCAGGCGACTCAGGGAGCAGCTCGAATTCAACGACCTCCTTCCTAATAGCCAATTCGGCTTCCGTCCCCACCGAACGTGTCACGATCCCTTGTTGAAGCTGCTTACAGAGACAACCAGAACATGCAATCACAAGCAATGCAATCTGGCTGTGTTTCTGGACATTAAGCAAGCATTCGACAGTGTCTAACACGCCGGTCTCCTGCACAGGATCCGAAACCTCAACATTCCCGACCCCTTCTCCAAACTCCTACTCTCGTACCAGGGTTCTATCTTAGCCCCGATCCTTTACACCATCTTTGCATCAGACATTCTCGAAGTTACACAACCCTGAGTATCCGTTGCGCAGTTTTTGGATGACACCGCCTTATGGACGGTTAATGGGAACAACAAAACGGCCTCATGCCTCATATCCAAAACCCTACGGAACTTTTGTTTGTTTTGTGTGGTAGTGTTGTGCAACGTGTACCGGAACCGCGTCCGTGTATCAGTACCACATAGCGAAAAATTATTTTAAGCCCCATCTTAAAAACACTCTTTAAGTAACAAATTGATATACGACCAACGTATTTAGACAATACATAGGAAAATAATTTTTAGTCCCGTCTTAAAAAAAGCATCCATATGAATGTTCTAGAGGTTACGGTCTTACATAAGCAGTTAATTAGTAAAGTTTTACTCTATTGTAGAAAACATTTATTACTCCATATATTACTAGATAGCGCCACAAACAAACTCTAATTAGTCCTAGAAATACACCACTAGATGGTGTCACAAATTCAAATTTCACTCAAAGGAGCCAAAACAAGGGGGCGCAGGCCCGATAGCATGTTTCTATACCTGTCTTACGAGTTAGCATTAGGACCCGTTATAGAATACAAATTCAACAAATATTGAAAAAAATTTGAACTAACACTTAAATTCAGGCTTTTTTGTGGGTAAAATTGTGCGACATCAAAAATTGCATAGAACATAATTAATCGATATGTTTAAGTTCTATGTCTGGATATCTTCTTTTATCTTTGAAATATGCAGCTACTTTAGAAATATTTGATAAAGATCAAAACTGACTCTAATAAATATTAATAATAAAAACAGATTAAATAAAATCTTTTTATTATGAAAAACATTTGTCATCTTTACAGGTTTTATCTATTCATTCTTCTTTCTCTTCTTCTTCTTCTGGTAATGTTACCCCGTAATGATTTTTCGTTACATATTGAAAATCTTAATAATGTTCGCGCATGGGCTGATAACAGGGCGACTTCACCACACGCCTCTCTGAATTATCGATCTCTTGTCTTTATGTATTAAAAAAATAATTAAAAACTTAAAAATAAAACAAGCGTATACGTACATCTCACCAACTCTTCGTAATCCTTCATCAAATCGAAGTATCATTTTCAAATACTACCTTATAATTAATCATATAGTAAGCCTTAATCAGTAGCTCGTCGGCTAATAATAATCTGCCACGAAACAATCCCAAAATCTGATTAGCTGTTAAAGATTCCATGATATGGTATGCTCTTCAAACAGAACTAAACTAACTAAACTCAAATGTACGTATTTATAGTATCTTTTCAAGGTCAAATTAAGTCATTTAAAATTTCCTAAGGCCAACTCCAAGGCCATACCGGAGTTCAAACCCTCAAGGTCAACTCCAAGGTCAGGGCCAAGGTCAACGTCCTCCACGTAGGCGTCAAACTCAATTACGGCATTGGGAATCCCCAAGGTGAAATGACGTCACAAAGAGAACATTATTAATGATTTAGCTTATGTCCAGATTAATCCTCACCTAAGTACTAGAACTATTGCGCAGGTCCTGAGAGCAACTCTAACTACCGTTCAAAACATTATCCAGGAGCACAGGTAAGCGAGCTTTCGATTTTGAACCTCCACTATAAACTTATAAAGGTTTACTAAATGCTTTTCCTTCAAAAACCAGCAATATCCTGTTGAATAAGTGATCACCACCTTGTTTCAGGTTACATCTATATCACTTAGTGTAGTCCTGCACCAGGCATTGACTGCTGCAGATTTTGACCGAAGGCTAGACAATTGCCACTGGCTTTATGGTATGATGGTAGAAGATCGGCAAGATCTTTCACGTATATTGTGAACAGATTAAGCCACCTTTCATGGCAATGGAAGTGTGAATCTTCATAATACGCACTATTGGTCAAGAACGAATCCGCACTGGATGCGAGAAGTCCAGCACCAAGGTCATTGGTATGTAAATTGTTGGGCAGGAATTCTAGGAGGACAAATTATCGGCCCATTCTGTTTAAATAACCATCTAAATGGTGACTACTACCTAGAGTTTTAAAGAGAGGAGTTACCGATTTTGTTAGAGTAGGTGCCGATTGAAATTCGACAACGAATGCTATTCCATCACGATGGCAGTCCAGCTCACTTCGCGGTAAATGTTCGGAAATTTTTAGATGCCAACTACACTGGTAGATGTATAGGACGAATTACCTATTAGTATTTTTCCCAAATTTGGCAGGTTGATAGTTCTCGAGATATAGCCGATCAACTTGTTTTTACTGGACTGCTATTATGTTTATGTGTGAGTGATTGCAGCTCGGTATAGAACAGTACCGGTGACAATCTCAACATTTGTAGCGTCACTAGTTCTTCAGCATTAGGGATGTAGCACACCATTCTTTTATATCATCGGTCCTTTTTTATCCGCTCCAAATTAAAGGCACATCTCCCAGGGGACATTCAGTATCTTAAATTTTATTCCTTTGTTTTAATAGCTTAATAATTAATAAATTTTAATAATTAATGACAGGTAAACCTGTTCTCTGATTCTGTTACTTGTAAAATATATTTTTACTTTCGTTTTTTTTTCATACCTTTGTAACGAAAAAAGATATCGACTTGCGGTTTTCACCAATTTCCATATTTTTAACCTCTTTTTCGGGAGTTAAAAATAATTATACCCTTAGATTAAAAATTTTGGAGAAAATGACAAAAATTTATGGCTTTGTCACACAACGCCATCTACGGACTAGAAAACGAACTAAACCGACAATGTTAAAATTTTATTAGAAGCACCCGAGAAGCCTCTCTCAAACGAGACTGTTTATAAAAATCGGTTGAGTTAAAAAGAAGGTTTGGCATTTTTTTCAAGTGAACATTTACCTCTCCCCATCCCCGTTTCTAACCTTACGTAGTTTATAATTTATAATAAAACTACTTTGGAGATACCTTGAAAACGCCGATTTAAGACAAAAAGCCGATTTTGTAATTTGGTGTTGGTGTATGCTCCATAGCGGCCATCGCAGGAACTTGAACATAATTTCAAGCGATTTCTCTTCGCCGATTTACTTATTAACATTTTTTTTCAAATGTTGTCAGATTGACAGTTCTCGAGATATAGCCGGCGTCCATTCTTACTTGGCCATCCGGTACACACACATCCACGCACCCACGCACGCAACCAACCAACCCACCCTCCCCACCATATATATCCTTGGTTTCTCGGGTGTTATTTCTATGACTGTTTTTTCCTCGACGACCTTTCGACAGAGTCACATCTGGCATCTCCAAGTCTTTAGTTCTAAACTAAAAAGAAAAAAGGAAGTGCAAGAATGGACACAGTAGTGAAAGCGGAACAGGTAAAATTAAACGTCGTCGAGGAAAAAACAGTCTCATAGAGACTAAAAGTAATATGCGGTCTAACACCCGAGAAACCAAGGAGAAATACAGCAGCCGCGGAAAATTAACTATATATATATATATATATATATATATATATATATATATATATATATATATATATATATATCCGACATTTCTTTAGTTCGTCCTAGTCAACCACTAATGATGATATCTTAGCTATTGAAACGCATTTGGCGTTTTTATTTTTGTGTGATACGTTGGTGTATTTTTTTTGTTGCGAGTATTTACTCGATTGGGAGAACTATGATAGGGATTATGATAAAACTGTGAATGGCGATTGATTTCAAAAGTGGGTGATTAAACAGTTGATTCCTATGCTGTCCACACTACCCGGAAATTGTGTTTGGTTATGCATAACACACCGCGCCACTCGATGCAGTTAGACAAGCCACCCTCATTTTCTAGTAAGATCAGCTGCATGAGTGGTTGGTTACGCACGGGGTCGAAAAAATATTTTGATTAAGCATGGGTATAAAGTTTTACGATCACCTCCTTATCATTGTCAATATAACCCTATGGAAATGGTCAAAATTATTACAATAAGCAAATAAGTGCTGAACCTCTATCGAAAGATGGGGTTCCGAAGTTATTGCTTGAGGCTTTATCCGAGTGTTGTTCAAAGTGGCAATCTTTTTGTTCGCACACGGAAAAAATTGGTTTAAATGATTTGGATAAACATATGGAAAATTTTTTCGATAGAATATATACCACCTGTTATTATAGCACTAGGAAAATCCTATAACGATTCAGATTCTTCTGGTGATGTAATGCAGATAGAAGACCCCAGTGTTTGACATAAAAATTTTAGTAAAAATACATTTCAATATTTGGTTTTCGGCAGGTCTTGTCTGTGGATACCAAAGCAGCAATCTTGTGGTCAATTCTATTTTGCTACGGCTTAAATGGATATATTTCTGGTTGATGTCCTGGTTACCTATTGACTTTGGGACCGGAGAACTAAATTTGCATATAACCATAATTCTATATCCTGTTTAATAGCCAAGAAAAGCAAGAGAAAAATGCAGTGGGTAAATTTTATCACGAAGCAGTAGAACACCGGCACTAGACGCCATCTTGGATTTTGACGTCACTTCCGGTTTTACAGGCCCACGTGGGAGACCGCATTTTCCACCCTTATTTTTACTCGCTTACGTGTAGGACGAATTTTTTCACCCCTATTTTTTACACACCCACGTGTGAGACCGTATTTTCAACCCCTGCTGGAATTTTCATCCCTAATTATTTTTTATATACGTGTGAGACCGCATTTGCAACCCTTTCTTGTCGAAGGCCCTTTTCAACTCTACTTATTTTTACTCGCTTACGTGTAGGACATGTACTTTCACCCCCATTTTTTTACACACCCACGTGTAGGACGTGTTTTTTCACCCTATTTTATGACAGCTCACGTATAGGACACGTATTTTCCACCCTTTCTTTTAGAGGGTCAACACTAATAAGAGCCTTTTTTTGCACATGCTCACGTGAGGGGCAGATCTTGGGGCTGGGGGGGCTGGTCCTGGGATAAGTCTTAAAGTTTTGGTCTTGGGGCTGGACCTGGACTTGGGGTTGGTTTTAGGGTTATTTTTGATGGTCATCTAATTAAGGTCCTTTTGGCTATATTAAGAGCCGTGCCCCTGGAGGTTAGGCAAATACACACGTGTACAATGTTGGAAATTGCATAATTAATAAGATGTTATTATTAAAATTATCGATCCTAATGTTTTAAAATGGTCACATGCTATTGGATGATCTTTTACCTATACGAGAAAACGTTGTATTTCTAATAAGGATGTTCTTGTAAGACACGTGTAGGGCTTCGCAACTTGTTCTCAGGCCTTCGCCCCCTGACCGGAGATGGTGTGGGAACCTAACCTTATAAGACAAGTGTAGAGCTTAACCCCTATGTATGAGGGTTCTAACTTAATCTTACAGCTGTAGGCCTTCGCCCCATCATACAAAATTGTATCCTAATAAGGAGGTTCTTGTAAGACAAGTCTTGTATCAGGGTCTCCGCCCTGGCCCCTTAGAGTAAAAATTGATTCAGTTTGAACTGTAATCTGGTTTCCGCAAACTGTAAGACATAATATCAGTTGATTGATTGAGATTGATCTGGTGATCGAGCGTGATTTGTTTGAGATTGATTAATTAATTGATTTGTTTGTGTGTGTGTGTGTGTGTGTGTGTGTGTGTGTGTGTGTGTGTGTGTGCGTGCGTGTGTGTGTGTGTGAGAGAGAGAGAGAGGAGAGGAAGAAACAAGATAGAGCAAAAGAGAGGGAGAGAGAGAGGTGTGCATTATCAGCTTCTATTATAGAGAATGTTTATTAGTCTATACGCCACTAGATGGCTCTAAAATCAATTTTTACTCAAAGGGGCCCTGGCGTAGACCCTGATACAAGTCTTGTCTTACAAGAACCTCCTTATTAGAATACAATTTTGTATGATGGGGCGAAGGCCTACAGCTGTAAGATTAAGTTAGAACCCTCATACAATTGCATCAAGGGGGCCACGATAGGGGCTAAGCTTTACACTTGTCTTATAAGGTTAGGTTTCCACACCATTTCCGGTCAGGGGGCGAAGGCCTGAGAACAAGTTGCGAAGCCCTACACGTGTCTTACAAGAACATCCTTATTAGAGATACAACGTTTTCTCGTATAGGTAAAAGATCATTAAATAGCATGTGACCATTTTAAAACAATAGGATCGATAATTTTAATAATAACATCTTATTAATTATGCAATTTCCAACATTGTATGCGTGTGCATTTGCCTAACCTCCAGGGGCACGGCTCTTAATATAGCCAAAAGGACCTTAATTAGATGACCATCAAAAATAACCCTAAAACCAACCCCAAGTCCAGGTTCAGTCCCAAGACCAAAACTCTAAGACTTATCCCAGGACCAGCCCCCCCAGCCCCAAGATCTGCCCCTCACGTGAGCATGTGCAAAAAAAGGCTCTAATTAGTGTTGACCCTCGAAAAGAAAGGGTGGAAAATACGTGTCCTATACGTGAGCTGTCATAAAATAGGGTGAAAAAACACGTCCTACACGTGGGTGTGTAAAAAAATAGGGGTGAAAGTACATGTCCTATACGTAAGCGAGTACAAATACGTAGGGTTGAAAAGGGCCTACGAAAAGAAAGGGTTGCAAATCCGGTCTCACACGTATATAAAAAATAATTAGGGATGAAAATTCCAGCAGGGGTTGAAAATACGGTCTCACACGTGGGTGTGTAAAAAATAGGGGTGAAAAAATACGTCCTACACGTAAGCGAGTAAAAATAAGGGTGGAAAATGCGGTCTCCCACGTGGGTGTGTAAAACCGGAAGTGACGTCAAAATCCAATATGGCGTCTAGTGCCGGTGTTCTACTCGAAACCAATTCTTCACATTGGATTACTTATTAAATTGCATATTTTTCCCGTTTTTTATTTGGAAGAGTGAAAAAAGGAGAAGGTATTCTTATTAGTTTTTATGCAGATTTACTTAATAAAACATCTTATTGAAATTAGATAAGACACCATTTATGTCCAATGTAAAGAATTTGCACTTTAATATAGGTAATACACGTTCAAGGTCTGAAGACTAAAATTTACTTTTTTTTAAATAGGTCACTCGAGATACATCGATTTTTGTGCAAAGTCTAAATAGCATGGAAAACTATGATACAACGCTACATTAGTTTTACTTAAAAAAACAACACTCGTTAGGTTTCCATGGCCTGCTCTAATGCAAAATAAGATGGAACAGCGTATATGGATGATATGGAAAAGTACCAAAGTTGTCATACAAATTTTTGTTTTTTACCTTCCAACGTACATATACATATGTAGGTGTAGAAAGTTATGCAATCCAATTTTGGCCAAGTTTCGTCAAGATCGGTTGTGTGTGTGTGTGTGTGTGTGTGTGTGTGTGTGTGTGTGTGTGCGTGTGCGTGTGCGTGTGCGTGTGCGTGTCGTGTGGTGTGGTGTGTGTGTGTGTGTGTGTGCGTGTGCGTGGTGTGTGTGCGTGTGTGTGTGTGTGTGTGCGTGTGCGTGTGCGTGTGTGTGTGTGTGTGTGTGTGCGTGTGTGCGTGTGTGTGCGTGTGTGTGCGTGGGTGCGTGCGTGCGAGCGTGCGTGCGTGCGTGCGTGCGATAAGTCTAGAACGAAAATACCTACGTACTTAAAATTTTTTATTTAAGCTTATTTTCATTTGGCTTAGAGCTGATTAGATTTTGGGAGAAATCCAGCGGCGCAGAGGGAGGCTTTGTTAGGGTCAGGTTTTGGTTTTTACCAAATATATTTAAACCAGCTGCATATTTCAAAGATATAAAAATACCCAGACATAGAACCTAAACGTATTGATTAATTATGTTCTATGCAATTTTTTGATAGGACGCATTATTTAGCGGTAAAAAAATTCCTAAGGTAGAATGTATGTGTTCAAATTTTTTCATTATCTGAATAACGCTGAATTTTATAAAAAAAAAGTGTAGACGTATTTTTTAAAGAAAATTTAATTTTACATAAATTTCCATTATAACGTCTTTTAATGTAAAGCCAAATAAATGTAAAAATTTCATAAATATGATTGAAAATGCTGAAGCTGTATTATCGAAATTTTTATGGAAGCGGGCTACTACAGAATTATTTTACCTTACATGTACCTATTTATGTCTATGAATGTCTATCTGACATGGTGTTTTAAACGTCATTCTGATATAGATTATTGTTTTTGTTTTAACAATGTTGCCGGTTTTCGTTATGAACGTGTGAAAAAGAGGTTGCATAATTATTTAAAAAAATTTAAATAAAAATTATTTCATTTCTTTTAATTGCAATTTTGTAGGTTGGAAGGTCGTGTGGTGTTCCACACCAGAATTTTGTAAATGTCAAATTAAAAAAAACTTACGTATATTGATGCCAATGCATAAAACAGTTACAGTATGTGTTTTTTATGAAAATATTGGGTTTGTAGGTGTAATTCATGCGTTTCAGGTGAGTAGTATTGTAAACATTATTCTGTATATACAGTGGAATTACACAATTACATTGTGAAATTAAGCAATTAACAAAAATATTCAAAATTTCTGATCATGTATGAAACGGCCCGTCTCGACGAAGTTGTAATATTTAGATATGTCTTAATTAAACATTATCTACTTCCTTATTGTTTGTACGAATGTTTTGTTATGATAAAATTATCGATTAAGAAAAATCCAATTGAGTTGAAGCCATTTAAGAAGAAAAGTAAGACTTTAAATCCATTATACAAACTATGTTACATAGAAGAGTTAATTTTGTCCTCATTTTCCCACAGTGAGACGAAAGTTTAAAATTATCTTTATGATGGGTTACGATGCTTACAAAAGGTTAGTAGTGACAAGGTGGTCTATTGGTAAAGTCTCTCATAGTCCTCTCGGTCAGCTACCTGCAACTTTTATCTTTCTTTTTTATAACGAAAGATACACCTGCTGAAGCGTAGAAGTTGTTCTTGGACATGTTCGTGTTGCTATTCTTGTGTCGACCTTGCTTAGTGTACTGTAGTGTGGAACATTCACTCGCGTGGAATATTTTAATACTTTAAACATCAGCACTTAAAAGAAATTTATCGAAAACAGATAAGTGGGAATGGAAGAACGCGCAGTTGCTGTAAGCTAGACCCGCTTGTGGTTTGTGGTAAACAAGTTTAACTTCTTGAAGAAATTTTACGTTACGATTACTGTATTTAAATTGATGTAATGTAACAACTGTCGACATAAAAATAAACAAACGTAATGAAGAGTTGGAAGAGGAAGTCGTGTATCTACGCGGCATCCTGCTTACCCGTTCGTCTGTATTTCCGTCCTAACATTTAATAGTTTGCAAAACTATCGTGTGTGTTGACACATTAAAAATGTTGCAATGTAATCATGTCGTTATAATAACGCGTGTGAGTGTTAATATGAAAAAGTGTTTGTTTACATTTTCAACTATGACCGATTTTTCCTGAGTTCATCAAAATGTTGAAACACGTAAGTTTTTTTTTTGAAAATTTTTTAATTGATTTTAATTAGTATAAATTAATTCAAGTATATCAACCTTAACAATAGACACGTTATGCAACGAAATTATTAATTATTAAAAGGTCACCACTATCTGACTTTACATTAAAATAAACCCGATTAACTTAATTGTGAACTAGATAAAAATTTTTCATAGTCTATCTATTGAAAATACCATTTTTCTAATTTTAATTACGTCAGAATGTCGCTCAAACTCAACTTTCTCTAAAACGCGTTTTCTTTATTGACTACGAAACGAACGAGATGAACATTTGAGGCCAAGGTTGCTTGGAAATTTTATATCATTCCGCATCTCTTAATTCTCTGTTTTAACTTTGAATAATTACAAATTTAAAATTATTTGCATTATTAGTGCTGGCAAGCGTTTTTTTCAAACTTTATTCAAGATAAACAGATTTTATTTCCATACAAAGATAAATGGAAATTTCCCGACATATCAAATTGATTTGAACGTTATGGAAAACTTGGACAAACCAGATTTATGATATTAAAACAATACTTGAGGTGAATTGTTCAGTAAACATTTCAAACAATAAATAATTGGAAGATCATAAATGAAAAATTCAGGATTTTCCAAATGTGATGTATTAAGTAGGTATCATTATGTGTTATGCACATTTCACTAAGAATTCTGATTGTTAACAGTTAATATTAAAATAAACATTTATTTTTAAAATTCTTTATTATTTTTTATAACTATTTTATAATAAATTACCAGATTCACAGGTTTCGATACATTTTAAAAATTATAAGATTTACTTCTTCCGATGCTTACATTTATTAAACTGTAGCAGACATCTCACTGAATAATAGAAAGAATACTGATAGGTGCTGTGCTATATACATTCGTAATCCTGTTCCCGAAAGGGGTGGGCAGCAACCACCACCCACGGGCGAAGTAAGGTGAATAAATCGGGGGGAGGGGTATGTTAACGCTCCACAAATGATATGAGAAGTATATGTATATGCCATGGTAAGCTAGGTATCTCTTTTACCGCACAGTTTATAAATAACAATTCGGGCGTATTTTTATGTTATCTACCTAGCCATGAAAAAAGCACATAAGCGAACAAAAAAAAATTATTTTTCTACATAACTTTCTTCAATACTAATACACTTACGACTTACTCCATCTTTGTTTCATTTACCCATACCCGCAGAAAAAAAATTCCTTCGGTAACCCTACAATATATTCTTCAACAGCTTTTTTAAGTTCTTCATCAGAAGCAAAATGTTTTCCCTTGACACGCTTTTTTAATCCATTAATGCTCAAAATAATAGAGTAGAATGGGGTACAAGTACGCGCCGGGTAAAAGTACGCATTGCTATTATTTCGTCTCTAAAGCAAAAATTTTAAAAACTGTTTTGCAGTATCATTAGTCACTTCCCATATAATTTGTTAAGTTAACGTACGTTCTAGTTTTAAAAAGAAAACGAAGAAAAATGAGGTAAGTTAAAAAACAACTAAGTGATATAGTTTTTGAAGGTTTGATATTAATGTATAATGGTAGTTTAACAATGATTAAAACGAAATTGCGTGATATGACGTTATGATGTATACATAACCTTAATGTTTCTACGCCATACGGAATGTTGTGGCTATTCTTCCGCTGGAGTGCCGAACTTTAAAAAAACACATACCAGATGGGGTAAACGTGCGCAAAAAAAAGTTCGCTGCGTAATTTTGTCCCACATGCTGCTAATATTGTTTAATTTTATGTAAACCAATGTAATATCTAAATAGCTCTTTTTTACAGAAATTATAAACGAAAATCCAATCGTACCCCAATAACCGCTGAAGTATTTCAAGAAGCTAACCAAATGCTACAGTCTGGGCTGTCTCAACGTAGAGTTGCTAGTCAACTAGGGTTCACAGAAGGTGCGTTGAGAAAACGTCTTAAGCTAGATTGCGGAGTATCCCACTTGGGCCGATTTAAACCAGTATTCAATGAAGTTCAGGAGCGTGAATTAGCACAGCGCACCAAAAAGCTTGAACGTATGTTTTACGGCTCAACATTTAAAGCTCTAAGGAAACTGGTCTATCAATACGCTCATGTAAATGGAATTTCTCATCGTTTTTCTAACGAAAGTCAAATGGCTGGCAAAGATTGGGATTACAGTTTCATAAAACGGCACAAACTGTCTTTACACACTCGTCCAAAACAAGTGTTGCTAGGGTAATGGGCTTCAACAGAACACGGGTAGATTTATATTTTGCAAATTTATAGTCATTAATTGAAAAATATAAGTTCAAATGCTCCAGGGTATTTAATATGGATGAAAGTGGACTATCCACAGTTCCAAATAAGACCCCTAAAGTTGTATCGAATAAAGGTCAGAAACTTGTTGGCAAGATTGCCTCAGCTGAAAGAGGTGAAACGGTTACAGTAGTCTGCTGTATGTCCGCTGCCGGCTGGTATATTCCACCTGCACTGATTTTCCCCCGTAAAAGACGTAAAGCGGAGTTAATCGATGGTGCGCCTCCAGATACTATTCTAGATATATCAACAGTGACCTATTTTTGGGATGGTTGACTAATTTTCAGGCTCACGTAAAATATTCTGAAGCAGATCCAATATTGCTGATTCTCGATAACCACTCCTCTCATACATCTTTACAAGCAATTTTGATTGCTCCGTATTTCTATACTCTCTTTGTCTCCACACAGCAGTTATAAGACACAACCATTAGATCGCTGTTTTTTCAAACCTTTGAAGGATTTTTACTCCCAAGCGTGGGAGCAATGGCTGATTAGTAATTCTGGTAAAATAATTACTCAGTACCAAGTCGCTTCAATGTTTTCGGACTCATACCAAAGAGCAGCTATTATAGGCAAAGCTGTTAACAGTTTTAAAACATGTGGAATTTTCCCGTTTAATCCCACAGAATTTGACGAAGAAGACTTTCTACCTTCTACGGTTACTCACCAACAAGAAGTTTTTGAAAATATGGACAGAGCCCAAGAAAGCAGCATTGAAGACACCATGTATCTTCCTGATACTTCTGCTTTGAATTGGTCTACCAAACATAACAAAGATCACGAACTCAGCCTGGAACCTGTTGCTTCTACTTCAAACGCATAAATAGTTGGACCCCGTCCTTCTACCTCAAGAATGAACCAAATAGATAAAACTTTACCCAAACATGACGAACCCGTTAATGAAGAAATAAAGACCAACTACGTTGCACCACCCCAAATTTGGCAAAAGAAGAGATACCGTTCTTAGAAAATCTAAGGGCAAAAAGTCTGCTATTTTGACTAGCACTCCAGTGAAAAACGAAATTGAGGATGAGACGAAAAGAAGAGAAGAGAAAAAAACAAAGGGCAAAAGAAACGTTTTTGAAACTACTACAGAAGTTAATAAACACTTTGTTCCATCCACTTCAGCTACTGCGAATGATAAGAAAAAAACCAAAGTTTGAAAAAAAAATTTAAATAAAGCGAATTTTGAAGAATTCTGACGAAGATGTTTTATGCCCAGGGTGCGAAGAATCTTTCTTAGATACACTAAATGACGACTGGATCCAGTGCAACTATTGTGAAGAATGGTGGCATGAGGCGTGCTCCCCCTATGAGGGGATCGGTGCATTTAAGTGTGATCATTGTGTTTAAAATAAAGAAAATAATTTATTTTTAACTATTTCTTTATGGTATTCTTTTAAGAAGCTCCTTAAGTGCGACCATTGTGTTTTTATTTAAGATGAAGTGTTCTAATTTGATAAATGTTTGTGTTTTATTATACTTTTATTGTGTTCTTTTACCCCCCATCTTGCGTACTTTTACCCTTAAGGTGGGGCAAAAGTACGATTCTGCTTGTCCGCCATTTCTGTTTATTTTGAAGTATATAAATATTTTTAGTTTTTGAGTTGAACAATTTTTTAAATTGTGCACCATACTTATATCTATCATTTGTGTTTCGGAATAAAATTATAATTAGGTTTTAATGAAACACCAGATCTCAAAACTTAAGTGCGTACTTCTGCCCCACTCTACTCTACTAGCGCAAAAATACGGTCACGTATTAAAGAAAAAACGCAAAAAAATAATTCAGAAAAAAGTTAGAAAGGTGTACCCAGATGAGTACACTGGGCACATGATGTACTACTCTGTATGAAAATTTTCAAAACACTGCCTTTCAACACACAGGGTGATAACACACTTTTTGCATTGTCATCTTATTCGTGCGTGACATCCATGACAACGAAATCGATTTGGAGTCTTTTGGGGATAATTACCACTAGAATCATTAATTATATCTTGAGGAACACTAGTACTATTTCTCGATTTTTCATTTCTCTTTGTTGAAAATCTGAGATAATATCGAGTAATATTTCTTGTAAATAAAAGTAGATCCATCTTGTCTTCAGAAACCAACTGATGAACTTTCCATGCATTGACTAATGCAATATTTAGAATAAAAGTAATCAGTACCCAATACCATTTTTTCCCTCGAATTGCAATTCGGTAATTATTTACACTTTGGTCGCCTGAATCAACTCCACCAATTCCTTGATTTTACGATCTAAATGCATTTGGCTGCTCCAGATCGTTCTTTCCTTTTTCTCCTAGGACCATCGGCTTACTTTTTGTTTAGGTGCCACACTGTCATAGTTTGTAGCTAATGTGCATACACTATTATCACGCCAACGTATCAAAAGAATTTCATGCTTGGCGTCAAATGAGCTCTCAAAAGATGCTCTCTGTAATTTTTCCATTTACTTGACTGTTGGCTACGGACACTTTTCCGTTCTATTTTGCCTTAAAGTACCTGTTGCCTTAAATGCTTGGACTCTCAAATTATTTAGCAAGGGTATGCTAGTAAAATAGTTGTCAAAAAGACGATATGATCGTTGGGTACAGCAACGTACTGTAATAGATGCAATACAACTTTAGAGCCAAGTAGAAGTTGAATATCATCATTGTTGGTTTTTCCACAGTATGTATCTATAACGTAGCAATATCCCTTGGAACAACAAAGAGACTAATTTTAAAACTAAATCTACAACGTTTACTTTAATAAATTGCTTTGCCAAGTGGTGACCATTGCTTCGTCTATTGACGATGTTTTGTGGAAAATACCCCATTGTTGAAAGATTACATTTAGCATATCTATAAGCGGTTTGACTTTAAACATTCTATCATCATTTATTTATACATTGTCATTCACATAAAGATCCTCATCAAGTGACCAATACAGTCAAAAAGAGTGTTTTAGTTCTTCATTGGTCAGAGAAAATACATGATTATTTTTTGGAGGGCATAAAGTATGGTCTGATCTAAAAAAATGTTAACAATTATTTCGTCAACCAATGTATCAAATATATCTTTTGGACTAAGGTTTTTTTAGTTCCTCAATAACACGTTCAGCTATTCCAGAAGCACCATTATTGAACATTCCCTGCCAACCGCTATAATTTTTGGCCCCTTTTTTCCAGTTTGGTGTAAAGAAATTTAAATCCTTCTTTCGAGACTCTTTGATGTTTCTTTGTTTAGCACATAACTTGGTTCTTTTAGCACCCAATGTCTCATTGTCACTGTCGTCCCATTCAGATTCCGAGCTCGACCCAATCTCCGTTACACTGTTTGAAGGGTGGATGAAAACTTCCAAATTCCTAGGAACATCCAGATCTTCTTCTTCTGTCAGTGGGTCAGGATTTGGTGGTAGGATCACAGTGTCAATATTATTGCTGCTACAAGAAGCAGAAAAATCAGCTGCTGCAGTTAAACTAGGCAATTTCTTACGATCATAAAAACAAGTCCATATTGCTGGTCTACCAGAAATCTGAAAACAGAACAACTGCTTATACTCTTGCCCAGTGTACTCAACTGAGTACAGCAGTGTTTAATAACATTATTGCAAGCTCGGTAAGCTAAAAATGAAAATAATATGTACGACTTACCTTTTTCTTATATTTAACAGAGACTAATCACAATGGAAATTTATCTATGACACAAAATAATCTCAAAATTGGAGGATATCACGAGACACGACGTAACAGCGCGAATTTACACAAGTAGTGCATAACTCTGAATTCTATATAAAGTTACCTATCAGCTTTTACCGACATTGCGGGTAAGGGGTATTATGAAAGCCTTCTTAATGACATAAAACTGTTGGCAAGCTATTCTAGTGAATGATCGATGGTCCCGGCGATATAGTTTAAGGCGTACGTAAGCGAGTACAGTGGCCGCTAATGGGTTAAATTTTTGAATAAGAAGTCTGACGGAGCTAAGTCAGAGCTATAAGGTGGATGCCTTAACTCTATAAACCCACAGTCCAGTGGCGGCTCGTGGCGTAAAATAGTGGATGTTCTGCGATCTACGAGAGGTTGTGTATGTGAAAATACTTACGTAAATTATAAATAAAACTTACCTATTTTTTATACAGTGTGTGCGAAAATTTGCTTAACAAATGGGTCTTTTCTTCAATATTACGTTCTGCGAAAAACTCTTTCTGCTTATTTAACACCAATTAGATCAAAGTTGACATGCACACTATACAGGGTAGAACATAAAACACATATTTTGTTTAAGAGTAAAGAGAAAAGTTGTTTGAAATCCAATTTTATGCTGAGATGAAATATTGGCTAAAAATTTTGAACATTTGGTTTATTTTTGTTGAAATGAAAATCAACATAAACATACACAGCTGACATATTGAATTTCGGCAACTTCAACTAAATTTAAACTGTTCTACTTTTGAGATGACTCACTTTTCAACATGACCACCTAGAAGGTCACTGCACTTGAAGGCCCTCCGTCTCATATTTGTTCGAACATTTCGCAGCATTTCAGGTGTAACGGATTTTTTTTTGCTTCAGTTCATCGCCATTTCGCGGGCGAATTTTGTACACCTTTTCCTTCAGAAATCCCAACAGAAAAAAAATCGAGAGGTGTAATATCAGGAGACCTTGTAGTTGAAGAAAAAAGATTTAAAACATTTTGTACAGCCCTAACAATCCATTTGTTCGGAAAATTGCCGTTTAGCCAATCTCTTACACGTGCGTGGAAATGTACGGGGGCGCCATCTAATTGAAAAATCATTTGGTGTCTTTCTTCAAGCGGCATGTCGTCAAGAACGTTTTCAAATTATGTGTTGAGAAAATTAAAAAAATTGTCGCCATTGATGTTGTTCTCAACAAAGAATGGTCCAAGTAACCTGTCCCATATTATTCCACACTAAACATTAACCTTTTCAGAGTGCTGGCTACGACACCCTACCGACCAATATGGATTATTAGTGCTCCAATACCGAGAATTTTGAGAACTAAGTATCCCGTTTATTGTAAATACTGCTTCACATCAGTGAAACAAATTTTCTTCAAAAAATCATCTTCTAAACATTAAAGTGTGAATAAATTTTGGCTTAAAACGTTTAAATTTGTGCTTTTTTAGTACCTTTCTTGTAAACGTGGTGGTTACATTCAAAGTCCAGGATATTTGTCTAATGCTTTGTTTAGGATTTTATTGAATATAGTCAGTAGTATGTCTAACTCTTTTTCATCAAGATTGTCATCATTCATTCTCAATTGTTCAGGTTCTTTAAAAAATTTCGGATTGCAATTTCTAAAATTCCGCATAACATGAGCCACAGTTGCATGGGAGATATTTGACCTTTCGGGATGATTATTATTAAATTCTGCAGCAACCCGCCGTGTTGTTCGATAATTATTTCTACCTTTTCTTGATTATTCAACTTCAATTCACATTATGGATACACTGTCAAGCTGACAAATAAATCATGCTACAGATTACAGTCTAGAATACATTTGCAATATGTCCGAGTCGTCATAGGAGTCTGAAACTTCATATCTGAACATAACTTTTAATTCTTAACAACTTTTCTCAGTACAATTTTTTTCTATCTATTGAAATAAAGGTACTTTAACTCTTAAGCAAAATATGTGTTCATGTTCTACCCTGTATAGTGTGCATGTCAACTTTGATCTGATTGATGTTAAATAAGTTTTAGGACAAGCAAAACTCATCTGCAGAAAGAATTTTTCGCAGAACGTAATATTGAAGAAAAGTCCCATTAAGCAAATGTTCGCACACACTGTAAACCAAGTCGATTCGACGATTCTTCTTATTGGCAAATATGTCGATAACTTTCTCGTCAAAGTTTTCGATTTAGGAAATAAATTTTTTTTCAATCGCTGTTAGGCGATCTTCGGACATGGTATTACGGAGGTACGTTTTGATCCGTTTCAAAATCGAGAAACATCTCTCGGCCTCTGCTGTTGTCATATGGGTTGTTACAATAATTTCCAATAGTTTCCTCGTTTCTCGCATTGTTTCACCTAAATTGTTTTTCAACAAAAACTCCAAAGAGGCAACGCTACAGTCTTTTCTCGAATAAATGACCGATAAGTCCTTCGTTCTCAAGTATGGGGTATGCCGAACAAACGATATTTAACTGATCATCAAGAAACTTGCTGCTATATTCCAAAGTTTTCAGAAAAGAAAAAAGATGCAGTTAGTAAATGGTCTTTGAAACTGAGCCGATCATTAACACAGTTGGTAATGGTATCACACACTTCTAAAGCGGGGACGCGATGATCAACTTTTCTGTTATTAGGACGTTTTCGTTTATTTTGTGGTTCATCTAAACACAGACTTGAAGCTTCATCAACAATTTCTCCAATTTTATTGCGAATGTTGGCGATGTTCTGCTTAAAATTATCAATAGCATGTTTCACTTGTGTTGGATCGGTGTTTTGTTTTTGTAATCGATGGAATAAGATATTCACATGAGACATAACATGGTGGAAGAATGTGAGGCAAAAAAATATAGAGGGAATCCTGCAAAGTAAGTCGAATACTGTTGTTAGCTGCACTGTAGACAGTTCCTTGTGTAAAGTTTTCCATTATGTTTTATATACATTCAATGAGAGATTCCCGGTTTTCAAAAACAACATTTATCGTATGTATTTTAAAAATCCAACGAGTTGTAGCGCCATGCAAAATTTTTCTTTGTACAATTTTATTAAGTACTTCTACTCGTTGTGGAGAATTACTGAATAAAAATTTACGAACTTGAGTTGTAGTTAATAGCTTTAGACATAATTAAATTTAATTGATGAGCGTAACAATGTATGAAATATGCAGATGGATATGTCTGTCTGATTTTTGCTTGAACACCTGCATGTTGTCCGCTCATAACCGCTGCTCCATTATAACTCTGTGAAATGAGCTTTTGTGGATAATTTCCAATTAATGTGCCTAGAACATTTAAAATATTTTGAGCAAGTGTTTCAGCGTCACATTTTTCTGAGTTTAAGTATGTCCAGAGCGTTCTATTACTTCATTACCACGTATATATCTAAAAATTACCACAAGTGGAGTTTTTGCAGACGCATCTATTGTTTCATCAGCGATAACTGTTAGAAAAAGTGCTTCTTGAATTTCTTTTATTATCTCTTCATGACAAACCTCAAGTGTGCAGTCCAACAAGTCGTTTTGGATTTCTTTGAAGTACCTTTAAATATCTGTCAGGTGCTCACTTGTCAAGTTAGGCAGAGAAATTTATCAATCCACGAAATATTCCTGGATTTTCTGAATCGACAGTTTCATCATGTCGCCTAAGTGCTAATTCGAAAGCGCCGCAAAACTTTACACAATTTATAATTTTAGATCTGTTGTTCGTAACATTCCACCGTATTATGAAGATGGCCTTCGGAATCTTCATAGTTTTTTTATTTTTTCACTAAGCCAGTCACACCCACCTTCACCCATGCTTTATCTCCACTATCAATAACACACACGGAAAACAAAATAAAGAGTTTTTCTTATTTATTTATACTGTTTTCCACGACTAACTCCAGCTATTTCTATCGCAATATCTGATAGCGGCCAACCTTTTTATTTTGAATCAATTTTTTCTTCATAACTGTATTTAGAAAACCTCTTTATATTAATTAAATTAAAAATAACATCCATTGTGAATAAACAATGTGCTACACTTAAATAATTAAAAAAATCAAACAATTTGCAAATTCAAACGTAACTTTATACTTGCCGCAATTATAGGGTACCTTATTCACACAAAACACAGCAATGTACTGCTGTAATTGCAGCTCAAACATTACGCATTTTGATGCATCTTAACGTGTGCGAAATGAGACGAATGTATATGGAGTCAAATTACGAACGTGGCTTGGCAGATCTGTGCAATGCTGCAGCGGCCTAGTGTAATGGTTCGCACGTTGGGGATTATTTTGTAACAGTTCTTTTTGTTTTTCGTACTGTTAGGAATATTTTGTAACGGGCGTATTATCTGCGATTATTACTTGGCTAAAAAGAATAATATTTGGATTCTTTTTCAATCTTTTATAATTTCAAAATTATTGAGTAAAAATTTTATATTGGTTTTTTATGAAAATGTGAAATGATTCAACGTTAACTAAGTGATTTTAATTTATAAAGATAACATTCATTAACTAAACTTTACTTTTATTATTATCACATTTCTGTTCGTGTAAATGAACTTCAATAATTACTCAACAAATTCCTTTTTCCTTTTATCGAGACGCCCCAGCTAGTTTAATAATGTGATAAATGGTTATTGTTATCATTCATCAAAATTATCCTCAATCTGATTTTATTAATTACCTGTATTTTGCAATTAATTGAACTTGATTTCTTCAGTATTTACACACGCAGTGTTTGTATAAGCTTTTAAGATTTGTAACAGTCAATAATAAATGAATCAAAAGTGATAATATTTAATTAAGTCAAATCCTAAATGCAGAATTTTTTGTTTACAGCATTATATAAAAATGATTCTAATTCTATGTTTCTATTTTTCTTAATATTAACATGCAAAAACAATCCTTTACAAATGATCAAAGAAATATATTTTCGTTCAGCATTTGTATCTAATGATAAATTTAAAAATAAATAAAACTCACCAATTTTCGTTTATTTATACTATCAAAAGGTTCGTATTTGTTATCTCTTCGTTCGAACTGGTGACGTAATGCTTGCGTTCCTTGGCCTCAAATAGGTTATAGACTGCTGGCGCCTTGCTCTCTTTGTTCTTTTCAATATCTTCTTTGGATCATTGTTGGGGATGAATACGATTCTAATTTTCTTTCATCACTTAACGATTTTAGTAAATAATTGCTCGATATATTTACACTACAGTTTTTACTTAATTGTTCAGTTTTAATTACAAACAGCGTGCGCAACAAAGTGTAAGCGAACCACGAATGGCTATACCTTTAGTCATCAATGTTTTTTTTGTTATATTTTCTATATCGAACTGGGTCGATTGTCTTATTAAACATTTATCACTCCCTATCACAACATCAACTTGGAACACTTTCAATACGTACTTAAAACGCTATTGTACATTATTACGCAATCTTTTTATTATCGCCAACTTGACAACGTTTACACTTTTAATTAGCTTTTCTTCGCATTTTATCACTATATCAACTGAATTTTCGTTATAATTTCACAATTTAAATTGCAGCATAACTTAAGCTGTAGTTATCGCTTTTCAACCGTTTGGTTACTTAATGCGACTAACTAACAAATACACATCATTATAACAGCGTTTCTACTTGCCCCCTTTTACAAAACAGTCATACTCGCAAATTACCGCGTATATTTAAAAGCTTTCCAATTTACTATGCAAATACTCATCGAAACAAGCTCAGCTTTTTATCTTAATATTAATTATGTTCAAATACAAATAACCAATTAATGTCATATAACGGCGCGAAATTCGAATTTCTAATGCCTCCATTACACTAAATACATACTGTGTATATATATATATATATTGCGATGGTTAGAAATAGGCATAATAAAGGGGCTAGAGTTTATCGAGCTTAAATTTTATATAGTATACAAGTTTAAATAAAATTGATGTATACAGTTCGTTATGAGAAAAAAATAGTATACGAGTATAAAAACAGGCTTTGTGGGGTATGCACAAGGTTGTTATATTCATAAAAGCAATGAGAAAGGTCAACACGATTCATATTAGTGTGTACGTTTAGTTTCGTTTAAGATATATAAGTAATTTCACATTTAAATCAACATATTTAAGCAACTTAAACACGTGACAAATATTGATTACATGAAGTACGATAATTCTAATGTGTAGAACATGTATAGCAATAGGTACAATGCATAAACTCTGCGAACTATAAATAAGGGTTATGGTACGAACACAGTATATTGGTAAATCACAGACAAAGTGTTTAAAAAATGAATAAGAAGTGGTAGTGACTTAGAAACATAGCTAAGAACATGAACAACATTTGTGCAATGTGATATTTAATATATAATTACAATTTGTGAAAAGACAAAATTATGAACTATGGAGTACAAATAAACAGTGATTGTGAAAGAGACATATATAAGAACATATTAGATAAACATTTCAAGTGATACAGACGTTTAAAACGCAAGTTAAAAGTAAACTATATAAAGTTAGGTTAAGTACTATATTTAAGAATTTTACAAATTTTTAGTTTTTATAGTATAAGATAAGGTCAGAATAAATTATAAAAGCATATAATAGTAGGTTTCCCTCATTTTCACAAAGAAATTAACAGTAAATATGTAAGCTAAACATAAAATTAGAAAAGTTGGGTTAACTACCTAAAATTAAGGTATGAAAGTAGAAATTTTGTTAAAACTAGGTAAGATGGGTTGAATTAGGTGTATTCTTAGACAGTTTTTTTTTATGTAAAAGTTGAATATGTAATTAGTTTAGTTGTAAAATATAAAATTTGTTAGATATTAGTTTGTCAAAATGTAAATTCTTGAAGCAAAGTAGGGCATGTGAGGTGTCTTTTTATGCAGAAAGTTGCCCTGATTTCGAAAATGTATTTAAAAAGCAAATCCGAATTGATTTAAAAAAGTTATGCATAATTTATGTTTTAGTTAATTTAACATTTTTATTTAGACCAATCAGATGCTAGGATCTTTTGTATGTAATGTAGAAAAAAAATTGAAAATTTGGTATCCGTGAGAAAAGTATAAAAGGAATTGCTCGCGATTTCTCGCTCTCTTGCATTCTCTTGCTTTTCGAAATGTTTTGTGACTAACAAGTCAGTGCTAGTAGTGCTTTTGTTAACATGTAAGTTAAAATTTTCGTTAACATTATCGGATTTGAACCGTGATCAACGTAGAATTGAGATTTCAGAAACAATTGTTTTAACCAATAACAAAATTTAAAACTAAGGTTACCGATTATAATTGTCGATAATATTGTATTTGTTTCATTTCGAAATCGTGTTTAAACATCGGGTGATGTGCATTTTTTTATGTCAATAAAATCCTTCAGTTATTTTGGATGTGATGTTTATTTTTTTGAAAGTGATGGAGGTTATAAAATAAATTTAACTTCATATCAGCATCTAAAATAAAAGTGCAAGTAAATATAAAATTTTATATAAGAATAAAATACAAGTTAAACCCGAAAAATGATTAAATATTTAAATCAATATTTAAATATACAAATAAAAATAAAAGTGCTTATCTGAAAGTATATGAGCATAGTACATAAGTGCATCGTATTTACCACGAGGAAGATTCATCACAAGTTAATGGATTTAGATGAAGTTATGGAAATTAAGCAGCACCATTTTCAACAGCAAGGCAGTATCATCGATACATGGAAAGAAGTCTACGTCCAATGTTAATATGGAACAAGCCTAATGTGACCATTCTTTGGAAATTACAACAACACATGTGAGTTAAATTTTTCTATCATAACCCAACTATTGCATTGATTATTCTTGTGATGTCCTGTATTTATGTTTTTTGTTTGATTGTGTACAAATGTTTGTGCGACAACATGTATCAATACCTGAAAAGTCAATGAACAAGTGTAATTATAAAAATAATAATTTTTACTTTGAAGAAAATCAAAATTGCACTCACTAATTCTAGATCCGTTGGTAAAATTTTTGACAGGCTGCATTTATTTAAGTTAGCAAGGACGCAACGCATCCGTAATTTGTGCAAATTCGAACGAAATTTGTTTCACATTGAAACTATTAATTACAAATTATTAACATGAATATTTCCATATGTGAAATGAAATTTCTTTTGATTTCACGAAAAAGTTTCGAAAAGATTTAAATTTTTATAAGAATAATAAAAGTTAAATAGTTATATTTATTTTATTTGTCAATTAAATTCCAAATAATTAGAACCCTATCCCCAAGGAGATACTGAGTTAGTTCGGAGCATTTTTAATTTAATTCTCTATCCCCAAGTTTATACTTTTATAATAAAAATTAATAATTATTATTATCAGCATAACGTCGGAGATAAAATACACTGGCCTAGACATATTGTAGCTCTTTTGGAAACCCTTCCGCTTTCTTTACATTTAAAACCTTTTATTCATAGGTAGCTATGATTTATTTTAATATAATCTTATCAACAGCATAATATTGTTTATTTAACAAAATATTTTGATTTTTATACCATACATTTTAAAAAATGTAAGTACTTCTTCGGATGCTTACATTTATTAAACTGTAACAGACATCTCACTGAATCACATAATAGTGATAGTGCTATATACATTCGTAATCCTATTCCCTAAAGGGGTGGACAGCAACCACCACCCATGGGCGAAGTTAGGTGAATAGATCTGGGGGGCTAAAGCTCCACAGATGATATGAGAAGTATATGTCTATATCACTCTATAACGTATATAGTTTTTTTGTAGGATGCCATGGTAAGCTAGGTATCTCTTTTACCGCACAGTCAATGTATAAATAACTATCATAGTAATAATAACATTCATACATATTATATTAGGTATAGCTTATAGGTACATATATATTATTATTGAACTGGAAGAAAAAATGCAATTAAAAGGATGTTTTTATTCAAAATTAACAAGTTTCTAAATTTACAGAAATTCTAGATTATACACTATAGTTGGTTATTGAAGTAACAATTTCCGATTTCCTCTTTCGATAAATTCTTCGAGAACTTCATCTAAACTCAGGGATTTTGTGATGTCGCTTTCAATATTTGCGATAGCCAAAGAGCTGAATCTATCTTGACCCACGGTCGATCTTAGCCAGTTTTTTATTCTCATCATTGTCGAAAAAGATCTTTCACATGAGACAGCAGATGTTGGTAACGTTAATACAAGTTGAATAAATGTTTCTTTTTTGGCAACAGAGATAATATCGGATGTGCTAATATATCCGTCCGTTTTCCATTTTATATGAAAAATATGAGCAACAAATGTTATATTAGGGTAACAAAGTAGTAATAATTTATAATATGTCATTTATCCTGAAATTTTATAAAATATTTACCGAATTATGGTATACAAATCATCGTGATACCATGCTTTGTAATAAGGATTTGGTGATTTCAATGGCGCTTCAGCCCAAAAATGTTATGCAAGATACGAGAGAGAAATTTTATTTTAGGCCTCAGGGGTCGGCAACCTTTTAGCAGTGGTGTGCCACACAAATCGATCAATGCGTTGTCAGAGGTCAAAGAGTGTTATAATATACCTTTTTCTTTTCACTTTTCGATCAAATTATATAATGGAGTTCTAGGGCAGTAATTTTTGTAACAAATTTATATTTTAAACATATTTATTAAAAGATAAACAATATAAAACATAATGAAAAACATAAATTATTAATATAAAACGTTAAAATCTCTTACATCGGTCCACCTTATTTCGACGTGGCCACTTCGATGCTTCCACTTCGACACCGCCGTTTCGACGCGAGATCGTTTTGACGCGGTCACATCGACGCTCCTGTTTCGACACCACTATTTCGACGCGAACTTATCGGTCCCCATCAGAATCACATATACGACTATTATTATAATTAATAGCCTAAGCGGTATCTGTTTTGGGTGGGATGTTTTCCATATGATCGAATTTTTTTGCTTTAATCGCTCCAAAATGGTACTAGTATTAATAATTTCACTATGCGCGGGTCCAAAAACCAGTGCTTAAATTTTTATTAAAGAAAATGTTAAAAAGACATGAAAAATTTTGCTTTTTTTTTATTCTTTGAACTAAAATATCTCAAAAGCTATTCATTTCAGAGTAAAGTTGCAAAGAAAAAAAAATTTCGTAATTTCATTTTAAACAAGAAACAGGTAATTTAAAATCGAGAAATACATTCTTAGTATTGCAAAAATAGCAAGAAACAATGAAAAAATGTAAAAAAACAATTATTTTTGAAATTTCTTTTTCGAAGACTCATATAAAAGGTAGGACCTTCATACTTGGCAAAAAAAAACTTTTTGGTATGGTACATCACCACACCAAATTTGATCGGTCTGATAGTTTTGAACAATAATTCTTTAAAAATAAACAGAGCCTAAACTAAGACTTCCAGATACTTGAAAATTTAATGACATATAAAAGAGCACTCAAACTCTCAAATGCCTTTTAAAAAATTGAAATCCATTAATTAGGAGAGCCGTAGCAATTTTTTAAACATTTGTGTAAATTTTGGGCTTATAAACTATTAGAATAACTTTGCGAATTATAGATTTTTTTTATATTTAAACTTATATTGAAAGTATTCGGAATTATTTGTTTAAAAGTTCCAAAATTGAAAAAGTTAAAACAATTAGTAAAATAGGCTTAAATATCAGTGTTTAATGTTATATAAGATATAAAAATAAATACAAATTAAAAATATTTTTTATTTTATTTATTTTTTAAGTGCTGTATGTTTTATGTTAATACCATAGAAAATGTAAATATAAAAAAAAATTATATTTCGCAAGGTTATTCTAATTGTTTATTAGCCCAAAATTTACACAAATGTTTAAAAAATTGCCACGGTTCTCCTAATTAATGGATTTCAATTTTTCAAAAGACATTTGATTGTTAGAGTGCTCTTTATTATGTCATTAGATTTTCTAGAGGTCTTAGTTTAGGCTCTTTTTTTTCAAAATATAGATTGCCAAATTATTGTTTAAAAACTATCAGACCGATTTTAATGAAATTTGGTGTGGTGATTTATCATACTTGTTATATGAGTGTGCGAAAAAAAAATTTCAAAGATACATTTTTTCATTGTTTTTTTTTATTTTTGCAATACGAAGAGTGTATTCGTCGATTTTAAATTAGCTGCTTCTTGTGTAAAATTTAATTACGAAACTTTTTTTCCTTTGCAACTTTTCTCGGAAATAAATAGCTTTTGAGTTCAAAGAAAAAAAAGCAAAATTTTTCACGTTTTTTTAACATTTTGTTTAATAAAAAAATGAGCACATATTTTTGGACCCGTGCGTAGTGAAATTATTATTACTAGTACCATTTTGGGGCCATTAAAGCAAAAAAATCCGATATGGAAAACATCCAAACATGGGCATTTTAAAACATACCGTCTGGTCTAAAATGCCATTTCACATTTTTGTAAATAAGTCGTAATTAAAATGAAAAAAAAAACACTTATGTTATATCATTTTAATCATAAATGCCAACAGTTGAGGAATTATTTGCATTATTTTCCTGTTTACAAAATGACTTAAAAGTAAAAAAAAATATAAAAAACCTTAATCCATAAGAAAATTGTGTGCTATTCCTCTTAGGTATTCTGTGATTTCGCGATTTTCGTAGTCTTGAGCTAACAACGTTTTCTTGGTGCATCATCACCGCGAACAAAGTGCTCATAAACTTGGTCAATAGATTTCTGAACACCGCGAATCCCATCAATAAATTTCCATAAGGTTGGATGATCTACACCAAATTCAGATTGCAAGCGTCTATGAGCCGCTTCAGCATAATTATTTGTGCGTGATTCATTATTTAAGGTTCTCGTATAACAGGACCAAATTCTAGAATCGAATGGAGGTCGACGTCGGCGATTGTTACGCTGCATTCTACCAATATACGTGTCCTCAAAATAGTCCAAAATTGGTTCCAATTCATTCGGTAATTAATTATTTAACGCTTGCAATCCGTTTTCCAGGTCATTCATTGGGACAAACGCAAGAGCAGCAATCAAGCGGGCATGAAGTCCAAAATCTGCATTATCATTGTACAGATACATTGTATCAATTTTCCCTTTAAATTCTTCAATAAGTGGAATAAACACCCATTCAACTCGGCATGAGGAAAATTAGATTTGAAAGCATTAATTACAGCCAGTTCAAAATCCAGAGATATCTGAGACGGTTGGAAATTTGGCCAAGTATTGCAAATTAAATGTATCATGCGCGTGTACGTCTCTTCTGTTTTATTTGACAACAGTGCATATAAAATGGGTAAAACGAAACCACCACGTTCTGCCATTATAACAAAGATCTGAAAAAATAATTTACACAACTCAAAAATTCATGTATCAATCAAATTTATGTTTTGAATTTATCGTATGAATAAAAAAACCTAATATGTATTTAATTTTAATTTTACGTATCATCGAATAATAAAATTAAAGCATAATGAACTTTTAACGTGTCATTCTTTATAAGAATACCTAACAGATTACATCACTGAAGGATACTCACCTGTTGAAATAAGTTGGGGGTAAGTCGAAAAGTCCAATCAACGTAATTTTTTCTTACGTGCATAATCCACGTTTGAACACTGGCTTTACCAAAAATGATAATTCTCATGTCGTCACCAAATCCAGAATCAGCAAGTAAAAAATTGTCTTCTCCATAATGCTTGTAAGTGTCAGGTATTACAATAGATGCGCGATTTAGAGGTTGTGCTAGTGTTCCATTAACCAACTTTCGGAAACGTTGAGCTATTTGTCGCACAGCATTTTGAAAACTCATAACTCCACCCGACATGGTTCGAGTGATATTGGTACGGATTTGATTTAGGATTTCTCGAGTTTCGATAGCTCTCCGTTTAAATGCGTTCATTGTATGCACCACTTCGGCCCGCACAGCATCACTACCATGACAATGCGTACTGCCAATCCGAACAAACTCGTCACTTAACAGCGTTTGTATAAATACGACCTTACATCGAATATTTTTATTTAGTTCAACATCACACCGCCATGATTTTTCGTACCATTAGCAACTAACTTATCGAAACAATACAGATATCCATTATGTTCATATTTTTCCCTGTTGCGAATTGAACGTATCATTGTGAACGCAATTTAATTAATCGTAAGGCACGCGAAGAACTACTAAATACAAAATCGTCACCTGCATATTTCTGCAAAATTATCATCCCCTCTTTTATATATTTGAATTGTGTGTTATTAGAAACACCAAAGAATTTTAATTCATTTGTAAGTAATTGTTTCTCAAGTCTCATTATATTATTATTTAGCAAAAAGCGTTGTTTGCTTTATCTGTGTTTAATAGTAACGAAAATGTGATACTTATCAAAGATTATTTTCAATTGTATTTAATCCCGTGTCGAGATGATCTAGCGTCGACATGATCTCGCGTCGAAGCGGCGGTGTCAAAGTGAAAGCGTCGAAGTGGCCGCGTCGAAATGAACTGTTCCGCTCTTACATAAACTTAAAAATGTAAATTTTAATGTGAACCTTGTCCTTGCACCGCTCTACTCATTGCCTCAATATCAGCAGTATAATTTGTCACTTTCAATTTGACGCAAGAGTGTTCAGTTGTCAAACAACTTCTTTGTGGGCTCAAAATATGCTTCGTATGAAAGAAGATTTGTTCGCATTGATATGTAGAACCAAAGGCGGAAAGCAGAGAACAAGCAATTTTCTTCATAGAATTAAATTTTTCCGGCAAAGACATCTAACAATTCAAAATAACAGTCGAATTATCACTGCAAGTTCAATTTCAAAATTATCAACCCATCCACTCAGATATTGACAAATCAAACGGAATGTTTACTGGATCAATTAAATCTGGTTTGATAAGAAAGGAAAACATAGGCACACTGTCAGGATATTTTGAACACCCTGTATACGTATAGCGTAATTTTGTTTGTAGTTTTATGCACTTAGATTCCGTATATACATATTTTTTTTGGTTGTCAAATTAAGTTTTATAGATAAATGTGTGTTACGCGTGTAGCGACCTTTAGGAAAAGTGTATGGCGAGCTTTAGTTTGTTTGTTTGTGAATTATTAATCCGTAATTTAGGTTGTTTTTCCTTATTATTTCCCGTTTATAGAAGTTTGATTAACGCTTATTTGTAAATAGTTGTATATGAGTGTAAATAGGGTTTATTTCGTTTGATTTCCTTAAAAAATTAATTAATTTAAATAAATAGTGTAGGTTTATATATGTATGATGTCATATTGGCGACATAAAGACGCTTAAGTATAGTTGTTCAGTGTAATATTGAGTATGTTGGTTTTAAGTCATTTGCACGTTACCTTTGCTGACGTTTGAGATTTTGGAAATTACCGAGTCCTTACGGACGAAAACGAATTTGTGTGTTTGGGGTACTAAATCTTCCCCTTCCGTTTTTTTAATTGGTGGAATTAAAGTAGATAAGATTTTTTATGAGTAGTGGGATTTAAAATTTCAAGATGGATTTTTGGTAATAATTTGTTTGATTCTAAAACTGATCGCGCTCTCGTGCACTAGTACGGTGCCGCTTGTTACACTTTAAGGGGTGGTTTAGAACGTTGATATTTTGGACCATGTGGTCTTTAACGAACGTACTTTTTGTGTAGTAAGGGTAGTTTAGCTACTCCTGAAGAAGACCTGTAAAGGGATTTTATTAAAACTGTTCATCACCAAAGGATTATACCTAGTGCCGATTTCGATTTTACGTAAAGTTACCTAGAGGACATCGTCGTGTTTTATTAGTGCTTCAGTGACCTCTTTGGTTTTTTTTCTCGCTTTTGCGGATTTATTTAAAATCAACGTTCTTGCAGTACCGCTTATTTACCGTACAAAGCGGATAAAGAAACTTTCGCAATATATTAAAATCATAGTTATTTAAAACAAATTATTAACATTTTGGATTATTAGTGGAAATAAAACCAGTTAAAAGATATAAGTTAACAAGCAGTTGAACACTCAAATTATTAGTATTTTAAAAGAAGTTTTTAATTAATGCAGTAATATTTTAACGCGATTCAATCAAGGAATCGTTTGTGTATAAAAGAACAATAGTCAACATTTCATTCATCATTTTCCCAGACCAGGAAGAGTTCATTTCCGTTATAGCAGTAACCGACCATCATTTTCTATTGTAACACAGGAGAGGTGTAATTCTAGACTTTAAGGTAACATAATATTGTTTTTTTATTGAATATTTTCAAGATTTTTGTGTGTTTCGAATTATTTTTTTTGTGTTAACGAAAGTTTGAAATCGGTGTCGTTTTTTTGTTAAATTAAGTTGTTGCTTTAACTTTATTCAGTGTAATTAATTATAGTTCTGATGCTCCGCCTTCACACTTTGTTATTTATTTTAGTATTAAAGGGCAATTGACCCTGTAGTAGTGTGGGTATATAGTCCACGAAATACATATATATATATATATATATATATATATATATATATATATATATATATATATATATATATATATAGGTTCAAAAACCATTTAGCACGGCGTTAAGCAGCATTCTGATCAGACATCCTGTCGCCCATTAAGCTTTTGTTTTTTTCTTTGTTTATACGCATTATCGTATGTTTATATTTATATTTTTTTTTTATTATTTTATTATAGCTTTGTTAGGTTTTATAAATGTGTTTTAACTCTGTGGAAACCCTTTTGTGTTGCATAAAAGTTTTTTTTGCATGTTACCGGCAGTTTAGTTTTTAACGTAACGAAGTTAGTTTTTTTTGTTTTATTGAGTAATAGCGTTCTTAATATTTAGTGTTTTATTTGATTTTTAGTTGAGTATTAATTCAGTTTATTGTTCATTCTATAGATTTTTTTTGTTTTGTTTTGATTATTATTTAATGCCTAATTATTTACAATGAGGTGTATTAACGTAACTTTATTGAGTGTTTATCACGCTTTTATTCGACAAGCGTGTAGTGCTATTTTGAAGCCCGATTTCAGGTAGTTTGCTGAGTTGCTGTCCAGCACACCTGGGATTGATTGCGGATAGGTAAGCGTATGTTTGGACACGCTATGTACTCGTAATTTTGGCACGACGACCCTTATTTTGACTACCAAACATTCTGGCGCCCTTAACCGAACTGATTTTGTCTTCATCCCCTATTTTGACTTACGTACGATTTACTATTCTGGTTGTGCAAAATTTTTCAACATCTGACCTACACCCATACGCTGGCTAGTCGGGGCAAAAAGGCCAAGTTTATCTGTAATCCCGTTCTACCACCCGTTTATACCGTTACAACACGGGTTTCAAAATCTTTACATCTTTACGAAAATTCGTCCTTCAGTGCTTCAATGTAGGTTTGAAGTTCATTCTTATCTATGGTCGATTCATTTGCAAGTGCTTTGACATTTGGGAAGTATTTGTATGTACCAGTATTAATATCTCGGAAAAATATATTTAGTTTTGTATCAAATCCTTTCCAATATTCAGAAAGTTCAAGCACTGTTTGGCCTTTTCGTTGCAATTTTATGTTTAGCTCATTGAGATGTTTAGTTATGTCTGTCAGAAATATTAACTTGCATAACCATTGTTTATCATTCAATTATGGGAAATGTTAATATTTTGGCAACTAAACTTATTCAATACGTTACCTCGACTAAGCCAACGAACATGGCTGTATAGGGGAAGGTCCGCATATTCACTTTCCATTTTTTCCAAAAGAGATTTAAATTGCCTATGTGTCAATGAAGAACGAGACACTATTAAATTAACTATTTTAACAACAATGTTCGTTACAGAATTTAAGTGCTGTGACGATATTTTGGCAACTAAACTCTCCTGGTGTATTATGCAATGGAAGTTCAATAATTTATGCCCAATATGATCTTCAAGAAATTTGACAACTCCTCTTTCTTTGCCAACCATTGCAGGAGCACCGTCAGTAGTTACACAAAATATTTTATTTAATGGTTTTTGCTTTCAAAATAATTTTTAAATGAAGAAAAAATGTCAGATCCCTTAGTTGTCCCAGACAGAGGAATCAAGGTGCATAATTCTTCATAAACTCTATCTTTATCACAATACCGTGCAATTATTGCAAGTCGCGCAATATCATTTATACCGGTGCTTTCATCAACAGCAACACTAAATACAATAGTGTCTTGTAATTCAATATTCTGTCTCATTGTTACATTTTCAGCCATTTCCGTAATCCTTCTTTGAATTGTTAGCGCACAAGCCGGTATTTCTTGAATTCGGGATAATATTGTTTGTCGATTTAGTAAATCGCTGAACAATATTTTAGCACCGTGTCCTTTATATATTCGCCGTCTGTGAATGGTTTACCTTTGGCAGCCACACAATGTACAATTACAAAATTATATTCCGTCGCTTTAGGTTTGCTTGCAATTATTTGACCAAAAAATGTAACTTGTTTCTTATATCCAGAAACAGCTCGCTTTATAATCTCACATTTTTCGTCGGAATTCTTAATTGTGGACTGATGTTTAGTTTGAAAATGTTTTTGCACACTTGACATGCGACACACGACGCTTTCGCTACATAACACGGCACGACCCTTTTATTGTACAAATCCATATTCATCCGTCCAAGATGATTGCAAACCGCGAATATCAAGCTTTTGTTCTTTATTAGCCATTTAATTAAATAGCTAGGAATTGTCACAATAACTAAACAAATAACATACACGTTTTCACAATACAACTAAAGCAGCACACGATGTGCATCACCCTAAATCTAAGTTTCAACTGGAATCGCATTCGTATCCCATATACGGCGGGGGACGGGGCACAACGGTGGAAGAGAGAGGATGTTAAGCGGAATCAGCGCTTGGCAGATATTTTTCTCGCAACGTAACAAATAAATTTATTCCCAATTAGAAAGCGCGCCATTATTTACCGCAAACTAAAGTAAATAATTACATATTTTCTTAAATTTAAAATAACTTGTATATTGTCTTGATGTTTCCCCTTTTTTTCCATTAAGAAAATCACAATTTTCCTGATCACTTTATAAAAATGGAGTAGAGTGCCATTGAGTACTGCATCGCGTGCCAAGTCTTGCACGCGTGCCATAGGTTGCCGACGCCTGTTTTAGGGTAACAAGGTAGCACCAAATTATAACATATTAATCATTCGGATGCCATGTTTTCTTATAAGGTTTCCGTGATTTCCATTAAGTTTTAGCTCAAATATTTTATTAAAAATAGTGGCAATAAATTTTATTTTGGGGCAGCAGAAAGACACCAAATTATAATGCGTCAATCATCCTAATGGTATACTTCGTTATAGGATTCTTGTGATTTTCATAAAGTTTAAGCGCAAAAATATTATGAAAAATACGAAGTTTATGTTAGCAAAGTAGCACCAAATTATGATACACATATTTCTATGCAACTGTTAGCTATGTACTTTTACGTTGGCTGTTGTACTAACGTTATGTTAAGCAGGCGCATCTCTTTAAGTTTTGTTACTAAATTTATGTTTGTGGTAACTAATTAGCACCAAAGTATGGTATAGGTTTTAAACGATTGTGATGCAATTCCTGTGCTAATTTTAGGTGCATGATTTGCAGCTGAATTTATTTTCCCGACTACCTCAATATGGTTACTACCAGAAAAAAGGTAACTCATCATCAGCAAACATTGTAAGATTGTCATTATTAGAAAATTTTAGTGCGTTAGACAAACGTTACTAAAAAATATAAATAGTAAGGACCCTAAAACAAAACCGTGTAACACATCGGTTTTCTTTATTAAGTTTTTTGTTCTTGCATTGTTTATTTCCACAAATTGGCTACGATGTGCAGGTATGACTTTGACCTGTTATATATTCCATAAGAACAAACATAATTTTGATACACCCCACCTTTTTTTAAGACAGCCTGTATATTTCAAAATAATTGTAAAATGTCCCCTTTATTTACCCACGTATAAATGAATAGACAAACTTGTTAAAATGTTTACCATTCATTAGCCAGAACGAACCGTAGCGTCAACGTTTACTCGCCTTGTATATACAGGGTGTTCCGTTACGGATAAGGAGTATACCTGGGTAAATACTGGCCCAAAAGCTTTGGGAAAAATCTTGTTAATAAAAGTGGCCAAGAGAACTTTCTGTAAATAATTGTTACCTCTTTTTAGTTTAACATGTTTTACTGTAGGACTTAAAATAAGGACAAGGGGGAAGGGGGAATGTCGATTTATAATCTATAATTTTTATCAGGCTCAACCGAATTTCATAAAGAGGAAAAGAGGAAAATGAGCAGATAAATCTTTTTTAATGTCCTCAGGGAGTGGTCTGGATTTTATGTTTATGACTAGAGATAACGGTATTAGCTAATGGCTTTCCTCTGGTTTTTTCTTTCAGGAGTAAACCTTCCGCGATTTTGTTCCCTAATTTTTAAAACGTAACTTTTTATCCTTCTCGAGAAGAGCCAAATTTCTTCCGTACAGTAGCCATTAATTGTTTGTGCAAATGTTAAGAAGTGCAAATGTAATTAAATAGCAATGATGACTTTTAAAAGAGAGGCTAGCATATCTGCTGAATCAACACCTGCTAAGTGTGATTTTATTTTTATTATCGTACCATTTTATAATGGCTACTTTTTTTGAATTGTTAACTTTTTGGTTAAAAAGTTTCTTAAATAATACACCAAATCCAGAGAAAAAGTTGTCGCAGTATATCACGCTCCTAGCTGGATCTTTGCTATTATTTACTAGGTCAATTACACTTTTTCCACTGAAATCAAAACCCTCTTCTGAAGTGGAAAATTTTTCAAAGTAGTCCCCTCCATGTCAGAAAAAATGTAAACAGTTTTAGAAATTCCGTTACGCATCTTGAATCCCCGTTTTGGCTTTTTCTTCATATATTATTCTTATTGGGGATACGTGAAAAATTCAGTTTGCAAAACTAAACCAGCAAGTCTTGCAGAGCTAAGGCAACTAATTATCGATCAATCTCGATTAATTTCTAGACAATCATGGAGAAATGTGATAGACACATTCTACCATCGATTAGGGTACTGTCAACTCACAAATAGAGCACTTGATTAAGTAATCATTATGTTAAAAATGTTGTAATCTTTCAATTGTTACGTCTTAATGTAGTTGAAAATAGTTTGTATTAAAAAATTTATTGAGACAATGAGGCGTTGCCAGACTTCTATGTTATGTATTTAAGACCTTGTAGACTACATAAAATCATAAGTGTTACATATGGTTGAACTCGTATTGAAGAAGAGATTCCAATAATGACTGCATATACAGGGTGATGTATTTAACAAACCAAAGTGACTAATAATATCAGAGAAACGGCAATTCTGGCAACATTGCAAATGTCAACTCTGGAATCTCCGTATCCCAAAATAAGCTTATCCCAAATTTTGTACAATTCGGACTAACAATTGGGCGTTTCCAGGCTTTTGGTCCACTCTGTGGTAAAATTAAGGAACAATTGTATTTAATATTTTTTGTGTTTATCGTTCACTGTAAGTAAGGCAAATTTTAGTTAATGTTTTAAGCATATTTACATTTATTTCTTGTTTACATTTATACCAATTCGTCCTACTATAAAAATTTAAATGTACGTAATGTTTATAAAATGTTAGTCATAATTCGACACGGCGCATTACACATTTTCTTCTAGTTCTACATTGAATCTTCTTGTCATTGTTGCAGAATTATTTAGGACGTTTGCATGCCTCATTTTCACTTTCACGACGCGCAGGGTCTCAGAATCGCTTTCTCCGGTCGGCATGACAGCTGGCCGCTCTCCACCAATTAAATTCCTAACAACACCCAAAATTCTGTTGCATTAGCTGATGGCTGAATAAAATTATCGTTAGTAAGGTTCTACGTAATTTCTTAGAGTATTAACGGTACATCAAAAAATAACATGTTACGTGTGTGCTCAGCTGATACTTTCAACACACGTTTCTTAAACCAACCCATTTAATTACTGAAGTCTTTAACAAAGCCGATCACGATTATTTTCCCTTTGGTGATTGTAGTGCACCGGAAAATAAAATTACTAAAATAAGGCGTGTTCTGCAAACTCTTCATCAAAATGCGCTTCGCGAAACGGGATAACAATCCCTCTAAACTTCACCCCAGACTTCGGCATTTTAAACTCCACCAAGCATAACCAATCACAAACGTAAAATTCCTTCAAACCGTAAACCATAAACCCGAACAATTTTCGTAAATACGATCTAGACAAAACGTCATTGGCACCAACTCGCAACATTAGGCTATCACGTAACAAAATTTGTAACCTGATCTATTTTCGTCGTCGCTATACTTTGGAAAATCTCCCCTAATTTAACGTAATATGAAAACTACAGTTGTCTACTGTTAATTTTCTTGTCTAATGTAAGTACTATTCCTGCAGTAACCTTAATTACAAACTTTCCCATGAAGTAATTTCCGCTCAAAACTGAGCTTTCTATTAACAATTACCTAAAATTAGGATTATCCGATATTCACATACAAGGATTAAACGTAAACAACTATACCTAACATATTCGCAATATAGAACTTCAACATCTTTACGGAAAAGAAAAAAAAACGCGATAACCATAAAATACTTTACGAATACTTTACTAGAATTTCTAATAAACTCAAATACTCCATAAAAACAAGACTAAATCAGTAGGCTTCTCAAACTTCATAACGGAATAGATCTAAATTTTCAATAAAATCATACAACAAAACAAAGAAGATCACAATTTACTGCTACAACTCCTACACACGGTGATAAAATTTTTGTTCACGCCGATTACATCTTTAATGAGCCCTTTTAATATAACAAATTAAATAAATAAAAATATTTGATTTATAACAGAATTTAATACTCCTTACAATACGCGATGGTGTTTTACGAGCGCGTTTCATTAAAAACTACGATGTAAGATTTTTTTTTCGCACTTGTATTATTGCTAGTAAACGCTTTTAACATAAAAAATTAAAGAACGATAGTTCATTAGGAGCTCGCTTTATAAGTCACTTAATTTAAAGGATGGAGATACAATTTCAACTTTTGTCTATAGCTTCAATTTTAGTCAAAGTGCAATTTAATTTTTCTAAATTATGAAAAAATTTGAACCACCCTTATTTTTCACCCTCTTTAACTCCCTAGTAGTTTATATTTATCTCTGTTCTGTAGACCTGAACTATTACTTCTCCAAAGTTGGTAGTTTTCTGTATATTTACAGAAGATACTTAAGGGGCTCATCTGAGAGTAGCTGTTTGAAGACATATTCGTTACCCTACGAAAGTGTCTATCTTTCTTGCTAGAAAGTGAATAGTTTGCCAGATATTCAATGTTGCCTAAAAAACCTTCAAATGAGGTCACTGCTGCTACTAAATTTTAGTCAAGCAGTCTCATAGTGCCTAATTAGTCAGGGAATATCAATGGAATTATGGATAATTAACGGCAATGCTGGTATTATAACAGCAGCATTGACATTACTATAGTCCGTAAAATGAATGATTGCGAATTTCGGCTTAGCGCTTTATTTGGCTCGTAGTTTGTATCTATTTGGTTCTAACATACAATATTTGGAAATAGGGAGAATGGAATGCTACATTATCGTCGCTGCGGGTGGTGAACTAAGACGGACACGATACGTTTAAAACATCTGTATTTGTGTCAGGATGTTTTAGAAGGAGATAGTAATATTTGTTTTAGGCGTCTCTTTAGAGACTAAATTGTCTGTTGTAATCCTTTGACAGTGGCATTCAAAAGTTTATTTCGCGTATAACTAACAACTAAATATGTTGTATTCCTTCAATTTATAAAAAAAAATTAAAACGTAATTGAATATATAATATATTCTTATAAACAAAATTACCTTATAATGAACTACTTTCTAAATAAGTACATTAAAGACTTTGGGTCATTAATATATCATTATTTCACACAATGTAGCAAAGTCTACAGATATATATGCAAATAATTTAATTTTGTTCAAACTATTTATAATTTTAAATTTCAGTATTTTTGCAATAAATAAGAACTACAAGAAATAACTGTAATTAAGCATGTAGTTAAATATGCAGTTTTAATTAGAAGAATGTAATATTTACATAAAAATTCTTTTTTACAATTAGAGTAGAAGAAATTTACAAAAAGGATCTAATTTACAACTTAATTTGTAAGACTGCGTTCTTAATAATAAGATTTTATTTAATTTAATTAAAAAAAAAGTGTACGTAAACTTAAAATTAAAACATTAACTATCACTGTCATCTGATGTATTGCCATTAATACAAATTACCAATGGTTCTACTGTTATATCTAACACCTTTCGACGTGACCACCATTGAGATATATTTTTTTCTGTGTGTGTAATAGTTTCTTTCCACACTTCTCAATCACATTGTTTCAAAGCCTACTCCCACATTTGTAATACAGCGCCATCAGACTAACCTTGTCTACTCATGTGTTTATCATAATATGATTTACAGATACCGCAAATATTCTCAATAGCATTAAATTGGCGATGATACGGAGGTAGTCTAAGCACGAAATGACCAGATTCATTAATAATGTCATCTACAAAGTACCGCTTTAGTTGTCTAAGTTGTTTAGCAAGGTTCAACAAATCTACCTTTAAACCCGTGGCAGCAAAAGAATTTTTTTTTGTTGTGTCCAAAATAATTAATGACGGTTCCTGTAGATTAGGCAACAGCTGATGTTTCAACCACTTCTCAAAAGTCCATATTGTCGTGGTAATCACTAGATTTTGATTTTACCACAAAAACTAAACTACAGTTTTTAATAAAACCATAAACCATATTCATTACCAGCGTGTAAAATGATAAATCTTTCCCCACTCTCCATTTTTTACACTTTCTGCTGTGTCGTCTTCGCCAAGATCTCTTATGTGATCCCCTAGAAAAGATCCACGTTTCGTCTATAAATACCACCTGAAGTGGTGAAGCCGATTGCATATTTTCATGGTATTTTTTTAGGAATTGCACCCGTGATGACGCCATATTTAATTTTTCACAAAGTGCTCTGCAATTGCAGTCTTGTTTATATTTAAATCCTATCCTATGTATAAAATCTTACTTATAGTTGGCCTGGATGCTGTCAGTGACAGTTTTTCTGGTAATATATTACTAATTGTCTCCCAACCACTTTCTTTTGGGAATACATGTCGTAAATTATGTCTCTTATGGTATGTTTTAGCCCTTCTTGTATATCATCACTTTTACACTTAGTTCGTGGTTTTCTGATAGTTTTTGGCAATGAAACGTTCCGCATTTCAATCGACGATTTTGTGTAACGTATTAAGGCTAATTTTTAAAGCTTCTGCGGTTCTTTTGTTCACTGCGTCAACATTACACCTAGGACCGACATTATCCTTTTCGCGACAAAAATACTCATACACATTAAACACGAGTTCATGGCAACGTTCGTTTAAAAACTTTCCTGGCATTTTACGGTTGTTACAACAATAGTATACAAACAGTACTAACGCAAATTTGAAATCTGTAGACATTACTCCATTGTGTAAAATAATGGTATATTAATGACCTTACATTCTTAGTAGAAAGGGGGCACCTTACGCTGCCATCTTGAATTTTGTGGAGAACTTTAACTTTCACTTTTTTACACGCCCACGTGGGAATCGTATTTTTTTCACCTGAGAATAAAAAAGATTTAATCTGTTATTAATTAGGATCCGTTTTTATCAACGGAGGCTGCACAATTATTATTACATTTTTTAAGCCCATTCACAGATTGTGACCGAATTTATTTATGCATTGGGAGTTTTATTCTAATAAGGGGCCGTAGTCTTGTAAGACAGGAATCTGTTTGCGTTCCTCTTAATATGAGTTTATTATTATTAAACAGTCAGACAACTTCATTTATATTAATGGGAAAGTGGCAGTCAGTCGTCGACATCGCGTTAATTAATGTGTTTGCAAATATTTAAAAAATTTGCTGCTCCAAAAAATTAAGGTCTAAATTAAATATTAGATGAAATAATAATAATCATTTCTACTCTGATGCAATAACGCTTTTTTTATAAGCCCACGTGGGGATCGCATTTGATTTATTTTGTAAAGCTAATAAACAATTGGATTATTTTCTGATATTAAAGAAGCTAATCAAGATAAAGATAACATATACAATTGATTTTATAAATACGCTGTTCTATATAATGATAATAAAACAGTTAATGGGTATTGCGTAACCAGTTAATTAGCTTTTTATACAAAAGTGAATGTACGATTTCACAATTGGACGTAAACAATAATAATAAACACCGTGCATATTTTATGTACATGTATATATCGGAGCGTTTAGTTATCACAAGCTAGATTAGATAGAGAGATGCAATGCAATTGCGAAGCTGTTATAATTAAATTAAATCACTAAGTTAGAATAAAACGTATATCAAACTCTTCGTGTAAACCGTCAACAGCCAAAACCAAATATATATTTGCGCAAACAGGTTATTTAATATTGTGATGTATGCAGCGAATTGCCCGTGTCTTCTTCTTTAAGCTAGATTTCGCCTCTATATTATTTTACATACATAAAAGTTCTGTCTCATCAGAAATACCTCTGTCAAAAAAAAAACGGCTTCAAATTTTATAATCAGGTTAAGCTTGCATGCTGACCGCTTATTAGAGTACTATTTTAAATTTTCGGCTGATAATGGGATTGTCATACCATCACATAAGCCTATTTTACATACAAGCTCTGCCTTACCAGAAATATCCCCTCTCAAAAAGGAACTTAGATTTATAAACAGGCCCTTAGGGAAGATATTAGGGCGCGGTTACAGAAACATGTAGCGTACACTATACATAAATCTGTACTCGAAGCAGGTACATTGTGGGATATCATTTTTCTTTTGAGTTATGACAGGCGGGGTCTTTGCGATATGAGAAATCTAAGTAAATATAATGACGGGTATAATTATATACTGACAGTTATCGATGTATTTAGCAAGATGGGGTGGACATGAGCTATAAAGCTGAAAAACTACATGTTCTATAATCGATGTATTTTCGGTTATATTTCAAACATGCGAAAAGATACCTCAAAGTATACAGACGGATAATGGCAAGGACTTTATTGCGAAAGGCGTCCAGAAATTCTTTAACAAACGTCAAATCTAATCATGTAGGCAAAATTTAGCGATGCGATGCTTTCCTATAGGTAAGAATCGCACTTACGGGGTTACGGTTAATGCGAAAGTCCATAACTTTTACACATTACCTCTCTCAAGGCTTTATTTGCGGTAAAACCTACGATGCATCGTAAGGGGAGATATTATCACAGGTATAGTTAGCACTTTTACTTCGGTCCTTGTATTTGGCTGCAGTTAGAATGGTGGGATGGATTCGCATACGTCTCACAAGTAAACTAGCGTCCATAATTCGCGTTTGTAATTTAACTTTTAACTCAACACCACTTATGAGAAACTTTTTCTGATTAAATAAATCGTAGTGCACATGACCAATCATCTCAATCTGTTTGCTGGTCTGCGCCTCTTGTCGTGATCGCAATTTGTTCATGGGCCTTCGTGTATTGTCGTGGTGGCGCGAGTATTGCCCTAACCACGCTCTAACATCTTCCCTAGGGGCTTGTTTATAAATCTAAACTCCTTTTTTGGCTGAGGTATTTTCTCCTAAGACGGCTGCGAAGGCTGTTTCGGCGACCCCTACTCTAAACTCCTCCGAAGATAACCGGTTCTACCCGAATATTGACGAGCGCGCCCACGTACAAGACTCAAGGTTGGCAGTATTTTCGTTTCTCGCGCGTTTCGCTCTTTAAAGTGTAACCGTCATCGAGTGAGCATTATTATATTGTATTGTCCTGGTTATGAGCCAACATCAGCGGACATTAGAGATTTTACTGACTTGTTAATAAACTATTACAACATAACCGTTCAAGATGATGATGGAAACGCTGACGTGGATGAGCTGAATCTATCTCACATCCAAGGTGATGGTGATGATTCACAGAAGAGGAAGAAGAGCGTGTCTCAAAACCATGATGATGATAGCGACGAATCACGGTTCAAGAAGAAGAAGAAGACCGATAAAGGACGTGATTAAATAAATGATGTATTGATGTTTATAATAATAATATATTTTCAAAGTCTAAGCTTTCCTTCAATTTTTGTTAATAAACTTGTTTCTCCTAACGGTGCTTGAACCTACACTAATAATACTGCAGTTCATGCGAAAGGATGGTAAGATGAGTAACTACCATAAGTGTGAGTTTGCTTTCTTTTGCAGTCTGTGAGTTCAATCATACCGCTATTTTTTGAATTTAGAGCTGATTTTGTATGATTAAGTTAAATCAGTTTGGTATTTTTGAATTATGGTTGGTTGGTTTTAGCAAAGTGTCAGTTAGTCCAATAAGTATTTTTGAGCTGTAAGCTAGTTTGCGCAGGCTGCAAGTTATGATTTGATTGATTGAGATTGATTTGGTTGATTGATTGATTGTCTGATGGTTTCATTTGATCGAACGTGATTTGTTTGGGATTGATGTGATTAATTGATTTGATTAATTGATTTGTATGTTTGAGAAAGAGACGATAGAGACAAGGGAGAGATGAACACGATCAACCTCTATTACATAAACCATTCATTAGTCTTTACAGCACTAGATGGCACCACAAACAACCCTAATTAGTCCTAGAAAAATACTGCTAGGCGGTGCCGCCTCTATTACAGTAAACACTCGCTAGTTTAAAAATATACCACTAGATGGTGCCACAAACAAAACCCTGATTAGTTCTAGAAATACAACGTTAGATGGTGCCACCTTTATTACAGAAAATGTTCATTATCATTAGTCCATACACAACTAGATGACGACACAAATTCAAATTTCTCAACAAGGGGCCACGACAGGAGGGCGCAGGCCCTAACACAGGTTACTATGTTTGACTTATAAGTTAGCAATAAGTCCCTTATTAGAATACAAGTTCAAATTTCTCGCAATGAGTAATCAGAATGTAAACACTTAAATACAAATCCAAATCAAATTTCCCGCCAACGGGCCAGGGGCTAAGACCCGAAGGCAAGTTGCGTAGCCCTATGTCTGTCTTATAAATTAGTATTAGGCCACCTTATTATTATAATACAAGTTCAAATGTTTAAAATATTTGTAAACACATTAATTAACGCGATATCGACAACTGAGTACCACGTTCCAATTAATATAAATGAAGTTGTTATAACTGTTTAATAATAATAAACACATATTAAGAGGCACGCGAACAGATTCCCGTCTTACAAGACTACGGCCCCTTATTAGAATACAACCCCCAATGCATAAAATTACGTCACAATCTGTAGATGGGATTAAAAAAAAATCTAATAATAATTGTGCAGCCTCCTTTGATAAAAACGGATCTTAATTAATAACAGATTATATCTTTTTTATTCTCAGGTGAAAAAAATACGATCCTCACGTGGGCGTGTAAAAAAGTGAATGTTAAAGTGCCCCACAAAATCCAAGATGGCGGCGTAAGGTGCCCCCTTTCTACTATTCTTTAATGTACTTATTTAGAAGTAAGAGGTAATTTTCTAGTTGAAAAATATCACCAAAATTATTTACCATGTTGTATTCAATTTATAACATAATTGAATTCCAATTATGTTTATAAAAATAAATTATATTATTATATTTTCAATTATGTTTTAATCTTTTTTTTATAATTGAAGGAAGATAACATATTACAGTAGTTATTAGTTACTAACACGCGAAATAAACTTTTGAATACCACTGTCAAAGGATTACAACAGGAGCGCCTAAAACAAATATTACTATCTCCTTCTAACGCACCTGATACAAATACAGATGTTTTAAACGTATAGTGTCCGTCTTAGTTCACCACCCGCAGCGACAATAATGTAGCATTCCATTCTCTCTATTTCCAAATATTGTGTGTTAGAACGAAATAGATATAAACTACGAGCCAAATAAAGCGCTAAGCCGAAATTCGCAATCATTCATTTTACGGACTATGGCAATAAAAGTTGCCGAAAATGTCAAGTTGGCATTGGCATTTGGTGCACATATTTTAAGGCCTGGGATATACACAACAAAAAAAAAGGTACCACCACACCTTACGAATACATAAGTCTCGTTAAGATTGATTAATCATCATTTACTTACTTAATTTTCTCTTAATTATCAATTTAGCTGCTACTTAAGCTTGAAATATTCATGGCATTAGCGGGAAATTGAGAATTTCTACTTGCAATCTTTACATCGTGTTCCTATTTATAAATATTGCACATATCTAGATACATGAATTATCTAATTACGTGCCGTCTTGCATAAGCAGTAACGAACCACTAATATGTTAAGGAAAATGTAGGTAAGAATTTTTGCCAAAAATTTAATTTATTAAGTAATGATGCCAAAATCGATTGCATTTTAAAACTATTCTTTCGTTTAAAAACGCTTCTTATGTGCATTAATTTTATTTATCGTAATCTTTTAAGAACAAGCATTTTATTCCTTGAACTTAATAATTATACAATTTGCACTTTTTATTAATGTTTTAATAACTGTATAACCTAGTCGTTGACCTGTGCAGATAATTATATAGTATCTTTAATCATTTTAACTGACGAAATACTTGCCAAGTATAACTTGCTTTCAGAATGTAACAAGATAAATGATATTGGGAGTAGCACCAGGAAACAAACTTTTGATTAATATCGTTTTCGTTTTGGTTGCTGAATAATTAACTATTGAGGTGTCGCTTGTGTAAGTCTTACTTCATTGGCTTGTGAAACGCTAAACCAAAGCAAGTAGGTATAATTATAATAGTTTAACAACGTTGTTTTAAATGGAATCCTTGTGCACGTTGGCAAAAAAATTATTAGTCGCATTCGTACTCGAAGGGATGTGGCGCGCATTCTAGCAAGCTATTTTAGGTTTTTAAAAGGTGAATTTTACTACACAGGGGTGAGTCTCCGCTAACGCGACGGTCCACTATGCTTAAACGGTAAATTGTTTTTAAATTTTTGACCATTCAGCGATATGCAGGTTAATGAGGGGTATATTTTAATATTATTTTAAAATATACAGGGTGTTCCAAAAAATGTGGCGTATCGAAGTTATGTTTTTTTAAATGAATCACCCTATATTAAGATACATTTTTCGATTGTACGTAAAAAATAAACTAAACTTTTATAAGGGTTCCCTATACCTACATAAAGGGTGTTTCAACGTATTTCAATCTTACTAAAATTGTAAAGGTTTAGTACAAATGTGATACCTCCAAAACAAAATTATTTAGAAAAATTCTTTTTTTGGCCTATAATATTAGACTATAGACTTCAGTCATCAAGTAACTTGCTATTATCAAATTGATTACAGGGTGTTCAGAAAACCAGTTTTATTTCTGGCACCTTAAAAGTATAATATCGTTCTTATTTTAAATGAACTTCCCTGTATTTTGTCAGTTTACCTTACAGCGCTTTTAATCACCTTTCAAACTGTATTAGGATTTCCTACACCTACCTCTTCTCATTTCGAGGTAATTTACACATTCTTGAAATTTAAGCTGTTATTTCTTATACACAATAATATCACCAGCTGGAAATTGTGCAGAAGTAATATTCAGCTACATCCTCATATTTTGACTGATATTCATTACTTAACATTAATACTTTACCGATGACTCGAGTCGTCGCCCGGGAGACTAGTTTTGGATCAGTCTAGTGTATCCAGAATTGTACGAAAACATAAATATCAGCCTTACCATATCGAGATGCATCAACATCTGCATGGAACCGATTTTCAAAGATGGTTAGATTTTTGTTTATGAGCAATGGATAAGGTTAGTGATGAGGACGATTTTTTTTATAATGTACTGGAATAGTTAAGCGCCATAATTTTCACTATTATGATACAGAAAACCGCCACGTATTCCGTACAACAGATCATCAAAATGGGTGGAATATTGTAGCATTTAACCCCAATTGGTGTTTGTTTAAGGTTAGAGTGGTATTAATATTTATCCTTACATGTTTTAGAAAGATTATTTATTGCACACATTAACAATGATGTACTTAACGACAAGATCGTTTCAGTACTACTCTTACAGGTACCTATAGTATCTGTTTAGAATATGTTTCCAATCTGTTCTAGTTTTATATATTTTGTAATACAAGTCAGTAGTCGATATTGAACCATTTTCAAAAATATATAATTTATAAATTAAATACAGGGTGATTCACAAGATATTTAAGGCAGAAAATTACGAAAATTGATTTTTTTGCGAATCACCCTGTAATTTAATATTTCCTCCGTTAATTTCTCTACTTTTTTCTTATTGTCTGTAATTTGAGTTTGTCAGTCCTCTATAGAAGTTTTGCGAAGCTACTATGATCAGTTTTTTTATATCGACTTTGTGATGACAAGCCTGTCACAATGTATACGCTTATACCTGAACTCATAAATGTTTTTATTTTATTTAATCATTCATGATTTATGTCATTCTAACGTTATTTGTTTAAGGAAACAAATAATATGTAACATATAATATAAACAAATAATGTATTAATAGTGAGCCAAACCTCCGAAGACGCAAATATTATTAGAGAGCCAAATATCCGAAGACGCAAATATTATTATGTTATTTATCTACATATCTATCTGCAATCAGTTTGAATAAGTTACTTATAGGTGTAATGTATCTAGATTATAAGTAATCTCATCACTATAGAGGTAGAGTTCCCGGCGCGCTTTTTTTTAAGTGGTATCCCCAATAGCCTAATCCCTTTGTACCTGGGAAATGCAGTTCTATTTGTAATGAAACAAACAAATACAGGGTGGTCGAACGAAAACTCGATTTTCCGCCTTTATAATGAAAATGTGGAAAATCGCTCGGACCCATCGATTTTAGTTTGGAGGGGGGCACTTTTTTTCCTGATTGCAGCATTGGCACTTCAACCCTCTAGCAGTGGGGTGAACCAACCGTAAAAAGATAGGGAATGTACCAAGTGTGGCACATTTTTGAAATGGTAATTTTGTGGGGAATTCAGCAATACTAATAATGTTGAACGAAATTCAGATTTTAGCGCCCTCTTGAGGGAAAAATAATCGTTACGTAATTCAAATTGTGACACCTCATTTGAAAGCTGTTTTTATTAGTAATTCAATGTTATAAATAAAAGTATCCAGAGATCACATTTAATAAGTAAAATCAACTAAAGAGCTAAACGTGTAGGTGTAGTATCACACTTTTGATTTTCAGCTGATTTTAATAATAAATGTGATTTCGGGGTACTTTTATTTATTGCATTGAATTACTAATAAAAATAGCTTTCAAATGAGGTGTCACTCTTTGAATTACGTATTTTCGCTCAAGAAGGTGCTAAAATCAGAATTTGTTACAACAATGTTAGTATTGCTGAATTCCCCATAAAATTACCTTTTCAAAAATGTGCCACACTTGGTACATTCCCTGTCTTTTTAGGGTTGGTGCACCCTACTGCTAGAGGGTTGAAGTGCCAATGCTGCAATCAAGAAAAAAAGTGTCCCCCTCCAAACTAAAGTCGACGGGTCCGAGCGATTTTCCACATTTTCATTTATAGCCGGAAAATCGAGGTGTTAAGTTTTCGTTGGACCACCCTGTATATAAAATAAATACTTTAAGGAACGAATACTAACAAAAACAAGAGAAATTAAAGTAGATCATTTATTACATATGGACGCTTAAGAGAACGTAACCCACCATGCAACATGTTCAAAAGAGTTCCGTCTTCGTCAAGATGATGCTGTCACATTCGTACATAGTCAGGGACAACTATGAAATAATAAATATCTACACTCAATAGAAAGCCTCCGAATATTTTCATAACATATCATGCAAGTATTGGATTTAGCTGGAAAAAGTACGTTAATTCTGAGACAATTTGGATTACCGATTTTTATCATTCTGAATTTTCTTGTATAACTCTGTACTAAGGGTAAAAAGAGCTTAACTTTCCTATCTCCATTTTCTTTAATTTTTAAAAACTATGACCTTATAGTCATTCGAAATACCATGAATTTATACTGAAAAACCTAACTGCAATGAACGATCATGTAGGCTGTGAAAACAAATTGTTACTTATTTTGACGTATCTGTCAAAAATAATTTCTTAGCACAAAACATTTGTGTTTCTTATTAACAAGTGTTTTGTTTAAATGTTTCTACTGTCTAATAAATTGTTGTAAAAAGTAATATAATAAATATAATATAATTTAATATAATGTTTCGTTCAGTTTCATATTAATAATTTTTACGTTGGTTAAACTTTATGTTTAAGTGTTAATTATGGCTTTTGCAAATAGAGCAAACTGTTATGTATGTAACAAAAATTATAATAGACGACAAATGAATCGTCTCTATGACGAAGAAAACATTTTACAGCAAGAACTTGCAATTTTGAGACGTGAAGCTTTTGAAAGACCACCTTTGAATATTGATGAAGATAGTAGGGTATGTTTTAATTGTTTTCAAGTTATATTGGTAGACATCAGAGCCATGGAAAATAATCCCAATTGTCGCAGAATCAACGTACTTTTTCCAGCTAAGTCCAACGCTTGCATGATATGTAATGCCAATTAAAATATTCGGGGGCTCTCTATTGAGTGTAGGGTAAATATATTTATTGTTTCAAACATAGTTGTACCTGACTATGTACGAATATGTCAGCATCATCTTAACGAAGACGGAACTCTTTCGAACATGTTGCAAGGTGGATTACATTCTCTTAACCGTCCATACGTAATAAATGACCTACTTCAATTTCTCCAGTGTCTTCGAACAGCTGCTACCAGTAATAATGGTCGAACCTATGAAGATATAGATAACTTTGCAGAAGATGAATTTAAATCGTTAACATTGATTTCCAAAAATAATTTCAACGAATTATGTGTGACCTGCAATTTTTTTGAACAAGGTGGAAATTGTGTAAATATAACAAGAAAATACTTAACAACTTTTCTCCTAAAAATGAGACATGGTTTATCAGATAATTTTTTAAAAGTTATATTTCAATATCCTTCTCGACAAGTAACTAGTTTAGTTATTAATAAGGTGCGGTTATGTCTAATGCAACGATTTGTACCATATAATATAGGATTTAACGCAATCACCAGAGCCAACTATATAGACAGACATGTCTCTGGATTTACAAACATACTGTATAATCCTAATCCTGACATTCCCAAAGCCATAGTGTATATAGACTGCACATATAACAAACTCGAAAAAAGTTTTAATTTTAGAGTACTTAGACAATCGTACTGCTATTATAAAATGCAGCATTTGGTAAAACCTGAATTGATAGTCGCCCCCGATGGTTACATTCTGGCTATTAATGGACCATATTTTTCGGACTTCCGAAACAATGATGCCACTATTTTACAGTATGAACTAAACAATTACATTAATGGAATGAGAGCTTGGTTTCCAGAAGGGGACATTGCAATTGTAGACAGAGCATATCGAGATTCTATTCCGTTATTGCAAGAGTATGGGATCAACTGTCTTATGCCCCCTCTTCTTGTTAGAGGACAGGCTCAATTATATTACAACTACACGTTGGATAGTCGAATCTCGTAATGGACATTTGAAATCTATATTCATGTTTTTAAAGAACACTATTTCGATACACCATGCTGCTAATTTAAACGAATATTATCAGATAGCTGGAGCTCTTATTAATAAATTCCATCCTCCAATAACCATGCCCGGTACAATACAAATGGCGGAACAAATATTAGGTAATTTGGACGAAGTAAATATTATGCGAGCACGAGTTGAAGCTGAAAATCTACATTTAAGGGACGGTCAGTGGGTTTTATTAAATCACTTGCACGCTCATGAGTTCCCCCGTTTAGATTTACACTATTTAAAGCATCTGACTGGAATTTATCATGTAAACTTGGCAAAAAGTTATATTCAAGAAAAACTTCAAAGAGAAGAAACTAATATTCTTCAATTAGACGAATTGGAGTATACGAACATTATACGAATCCGAGTGTACTCCAGATTTCGTAATATATGTAAATATATGTTGTCGATATCTTTTACGATTGACGAAAATGTCGATCATCAACCTTTAGAATTTCACTATTATTGTACTTGCAAGTCGGGAGCTAGAACTTTAGGAACATGTGCTCATGTGGCCAGTGTATTATGGTTTTTGGGTTATGCTAGATATGAACAAAATATGATATATCCATCTATTCAACTCTTAAATGAAATTACCGATGCAGCTGAAAGGATGCTGCCAGAAAATATTGATCATGGTCCAGAAATTGTAGAAAATTTTCAGTGCCTACCTAACTTCAGTTCATTTCGTTTGTTTCTTCTTTCTTGACTTGGATTAAATTCTACACATGTACTTATTTTTGTTAGTATATTCGTTTCTTAAAGTATTTTATATATTTGTATGTTTCATTACAATAGACCTGCATTTCCCAGGTTAAAGTGGATTAGGCTTATTGGGGATACCACTTAAAAAAAAGTGCGCCGGGAACTCTACCTCTATAGTGGTGAGATTACTTATAATCTAGATACATTACACCTATAAGTAACTTATTCAAACTGATTGCAGATAGATATGTAGATAAATAACATAATAATATTTGCGTCTTCGGATATTTGGCTCTCTAATAATATTTGCGTCTTCGGAGGTTTGGCTCACTATTAATACATTATTTGTTTATATTATATGTTACATATTATTTGTTTCCTTAAACAAATAACGTTAGAATGACATAAATCATGAATGATTAAATAAAATAAAAACATTTATGAGCTCAGGTATAAGCGTATACATTGTGACAGGCTTGTCATCACAAAGTCGATATAAAAAAACTGATCATAGTAGCTTCGCAAAACTTCTATAGGGGACTGACAAACTCAAATTACAGACAATAAGAAAAAAGTAGAGAAATTAACGGAGGAAATATTAAATTACAGGGTGATTCGCAAAAAAAATCAATTTTCGTAATTTTCTGCCTTAAATATCTTGTGAATCACCCTGTATTTAATTTATAAATTATATATTTTTGAAAATGGTTCAATATCGATTATTGACTTGTATTACAAAATATATAAAATTGTAGTAAAAATAACCTGCAGAGTCGATCAACTTTTTGACTCACCCTGTATAAAATGTTTTTATATCTTGTTATAATAAGTCCAACTAAAGTAAATTCAGACCAAATATTAATATTTTCATATTCCTACTGTAAAATAGAATACACAGCATCAACAATTTTTTTTGGTAATTTTTGAATCACCCTGTATCAAATAATACTTTTTCTACACAAAGCAATATTATTTGATGTTATTAGAATACTATTACAGCAAACAATCCTTAATACATTATGAAAATTACATTTTAATACGTTTTAAAAAATGGCCATTTTTCAACTTCATCACCCTGTAAATTGAAAACTGGCCATAGGATTGAGTTGTGCCCATGGGCACTATTGTTCATGAGGTCGATATCTTCAACATCCCAAAAATTAAGGAAAATTAACCGGAATCCATTTCTCCATAAGCCGGCTGCCTGGTCCTTTGTTCAACAGTGGTAAAAAAAGTAGTTCGATATGTTTATTAGTTAAAAAGTTGTAGCAAAATGAAAATATTATAACTCTAATCATTATTGTATTACCTACGCATATCCTGATTTAAATTTTTCATAACTAATAAAAAAATTGGGTTTATGTACAAACGAGCATGAAAATTAATAAAATCTTTTTTTATTCAATTTATTGACTTTAAATTTAGCCGTCTTTGACGTGACAAATATTTTTTCTAAATAAAAAAAGGCAACGGCGGAAATGGAACGTTTTTGTCTAGAATAGTTTGCAAAAACAATGGATTCTCTTATATGACAGATGTATTTAATTACTGTTGTTGATTGTTGATATCTAGTTTTAACATTTTTCGTTTAAAATTCTTTTAAAGCTTATTGTCTTTTTTTGTTGCTGAATTGTTTTTAAAAAGTCATATTCTATCGAAGTGGCGTACGATATGCTCGCTGTTTATTTTCAATGTTTTGAAAACGCCTACATTGTTGCTAGGCAATAATATGCGACGAAATGCCCAGAAAGGCAAAATTATAGCAAAAAAGTGTTTAAACGTGTATGTGTCCCAAAAATCGGGATGTATCTTGACTTTACTAACAATAATGTTACTCTTACTCAAATTATTTGCTTGCCTTACATTGAGCTAGTTTCTGCACTTACCACTTACCAACCAGGGGGCCGCAACAGGGGGCAAAGGCCTAAGAACAAGTTTTGAACACCTACATGGTAGTTCCTATACTTGCCTTACAAGAACCTCTTTATTATTAAAAACAATTTCAAATTTCCCGCGCAGAACCAGGTGCCAGTGATAGTTCCTACACCTATCTTACAAGAACCTCTTTATTACTAAAAAACATTTTCAAATTTCCCGCCATAACCAATCAGAATGCAGAGACTTAGTCCTCCAATCAGAGCACAGCCAAAAATATTTATTAGTCTATATACATCACTAGATAGTGTCACAAACAAGTTCTTATAGCTATCTTACAAGTTAGCATTAGGGTCCCTTATTAGAATACTATTTTCAGCCATGGGGCTACGAAAGGGGCGAAGGCCTACATTTGTCTTATAAGATTAGGTTAGAACCACATACACCAAGGGGTCACGACAAGAGGGCGCAGACTTATCACATGCTCTTGTCTCACAAGGTAGCATTCGGGCCACCTTACCATTTCCAACCATGGGGTCACGACTGGGGCGAAGGTCTACATGGTAGTTCCTACACTTATCTTACAAGAATCTCCATTAAAACAATTCCCCGCGTAAAACCAGCTCGTACACTTGTCTTACAAGAACCTCCATTAAAACAATTTTAAATTTCCCACGCAAGACCAGGCCCTAAGCTACTTTCTCAAGGTAAAAACAACGTTCTTAAGGTAAACAGCTTTCTGAAGGTAAAAACATCTTTCTCAAGGTCAAACCGAGGTCAGCCACGTGGTAGGCCGTGGGAAATCCCCAAGGTTAAATCACGTCACAAATGTGAAAGTGGTGCCTCATTACTACTTACATCGACCAGGCAATCAATTACATTTTATCTATCAAAATGCAGAACTAACGTTTTAAAGAACTTTCCTGTTTACAAAATTAGCTGTATTTATAATTTACCTAACCAGTGTAGTAGACATTTTTAACTGCCCTCTAAACCACTTTATGGATGCAATTAACTAACCAAGGGCGTAGCCAGGATTTATAACAGGGGGCAAACCATTGTCCATGGTCGTTCAAAATGTAAAATTTTAGGATAAAAAGAAAAGGCAAATGAAAACAAAACTTTGAGATTTTAATTATACTTTAAACTAATAACATTTTTCTTGGGTTTAAACTAAATTTATCCAAAACTTTGTTCACTATGCAGTCCTGATTTTCCTTCAAAAATTTTCGATGCACACTCATCAAACACAACCCAGTGAGTCTGTTATCACCCATTGTACTCCTGAGCCAGGTTTTTACCCTTCGCAGGGTACTGAACGATCTTTCCACGGTAGCAGTAGTGGATGGGAAAGCACTTAATATTATCAGTGCGTGCCTTGTTGCAGGGAAAAGAACATTAGCTTCCTCCAAAAGTGCAGCCACTTCAATGTCCTTTAATTTGTCTTCTGCTAAATTCTTTTTCTTCCACATATTGTACCACAAATCTAATTCTGCAGAGACATCACCCAACTTATAAAATTCCATGAAAGATTCTGCATTATTTTTGAAATCTTTTGAAGCCATTTTGAGCATGCTTGAAGGATGAAGATAAGTTAACGCAAAAGCAGGTGTATTTTCGTTGGAGAATCTAGCATCCAAAGACGAAGTTAAAGAATCAAGATATGGGATGATTATTGACCGCTTCCAGTATTCAACTGCAGACTCAGATGGTGGATTACTTCTGTGTACTTGCTTTTGAGTGACTCGTGGTACTGACAACTCAACCCCTACTTTCTCTGCGATATCAAGTGATTTTTTAAATAATTCATAAGAAACATTTTCGACAGCTTGTCGATCTTCTTTGATTACATCTAGAATATCATCAATATGTTTCTTCACCATACCCAAATCCATACTTTTACCTTGTAAAACGTTTACAACGGGTTCCAAAATTGCAGAGTATCTTGCAATTATGTTTAAGCCTAAGATGAATATTGGTTTAGTAACTGCACAGTGCAATTGGTAGGCAGATTTTTTTGTTGCATAGTTTCCTTCGACAGATAGATGTTCTAGTGCTTTAACAATGTCAGTGAAGCTTTCTAAAAATTTTTTTATACTCTTATATTTTTCCGACCATGTGGTCTCACAGAGCCTTGAAAGATTTGGAACTGATTTCCTACGGGCTGGCGATTCACGAAAGAAGGTTATTGTGTCTTTAACCGTTGCAATTGTGTTTCTTATTTCTGGTAGCTTGCTAGTATCATTGACTACAAGATTTAGTCTGTGGCTGGAGCAATGGAAAAATAAAGATTTAGCGTACTTTTTTTTAAGAATGGCCTGTACACCACCTTCTTTGCCGGCCATCGTGGAACACCCGTCAAATCTGAATCCCACACAATTATCGGCGGAAAAATTATTATCTTCTAACAAATTTTGAATTGCGCTAGCGATTGTAGAAGCATCTTGACATTTTAACTCAATGTAGCCTACAAATTCTTCCCTGATTATTTTTTGGCTTTCATCATAGAACCTTAATCCAATAGAAAGCTGCTCTTTTCCAGCGATATCTGCTGTTTCATCAGCCATTACAGCATAAACTTTTGCCCGTTTACAGTCTTCGATTATTTATTCTTTGATAACTTCACCGTATAATTGTATGATCTCATTTTGAATTGTTGGTGAGGTATAGACTGCGTTTTTTTGACATTTATACAAGTGGCTCTTTAGCTTCTCATCACCAGATTCAATCCTCAAATTTAAAAGGTCAAAAAAAACTCCCTCATTTCCTTGTTTTCCTCTAAGCGGAAAATCATGAATTCCACAAAATATTATGCATGAAATAATTGCTGACAATATTTGTTTATTTTCTTCAATCGTCTTATGGTGCCCTATTTGCAACTGGACATCAACAGGAGCATTTTCAAGAAATGCTTTGGCAGCAGCTGTTGAAGATTTGTGGTAATGGCTGCCAACGTGCTTTCTACAATCTTCATATATATCCTTAAACTTCATGTAAGGCCTTACCATAAATGACCCCAAAACTCCTTTAACTGTAGCAATTCTTGGCGGAAATAAAACACAATACAAACATAGAGCACCTTTCAAACGACTTGAGTACACCAGCCATGGAGTATATTGATCTAACCAGCGATGGTTAAATTTTCTTTTCAAGTGAATGGCATCAGAAGCAAAATCGTAATTGGATGATGGAACCCAAGGGTTTGTCAACAATTCCTTCTTTTTTTCAGAAGGCAAGTTATTGGCACAACTAACATAACGACCAATGTCATTTTCATGGTAGCCATCGCGTTCTTCAGTTTGTTTAGAGGTCCCAGTTCCAGAGAGAGCTTCATGTAGATTTGAAGAACTACTTGAGCCTCCTTCAAAAATAGATTCCGATTTTGATGTTCCGACCATTTTATTTTCATCTTCATCACAATCATTGCTTCCACTTCCACTACTGTCGTCATGAACTTTTTTCCGTTTTAGAGATTTTTGACCTAAAAATAATAACCTAATATCATTCTTGTTCTTAGTCCCTAGTATAAAAATTAGTATAAAACAAAACTACCATGTAATGATAGCTTATAATGTGGATATACTATATCCGATGTTAATATTTTTTGTCTAGATTAAAAACACAAAATGAAATTAATAGCACGTATAAAGTGCTGTTTGATCTTTAATATGTGAAAATTTCAAGTTTTTATATTTAGTTCCATTTGAGATATCAGCTGTCAAAATCGGTGCATTATTGTAATTTTTGTTATAATTAGAAGGCAAAATAGTCGGCATCATAATAATGAAAAATATATAAAATTATATTAATAATGCACAGAATCTTTTGCCAAAGCTAATAAAAATTGTTTCACAAAGATACAAGCAAGAGCAATTGGCAATTTTGTAAAGGGTTGCAATTGAATTTTTTTCCAAACGTTGCGATACAAATAATTTTGAACAAAAATTAACATCATAAAATACTTATCTTTTTTGGGATATTTTAATGGTGTACTTTAAATTATACAATCTAAACGTTTCGATAACACTTACAGTTATCTTCGTCAGTAGTAATGTTTGTTAAAAATTGTTAAAGATGTAGTAAACAATTTTGTCAAATTTGAAAAATTAAAATATAAACATAAGCCTGCTATTAGTATAACAGTTTGGGAAACATAAAGCCAACTATAAATTTTTTTTAGTAAAGAATAACTAGGTCATAAAATTAAATATTATTAAACTGCCTCAAAGATGGCAAACCAGAACACTCTCTACGACGAAAGCTAACAATGAAATTTGCCAGCCAAAAAACACATTTAACAAAATTTAATCGAGTTATGATGTAAGTGTAAAGTTGTGAAAAACTTCAATTTTAAAATGATAGAAGCATTCACAAATCCAAACATTACATCAAATAAAATAACCCAGTTAAATCTAACAAAGAGATATCTTTATCAATAATTGGAAGTGTTATTAACAATGAAAAGCACAATGCAGAACGTTCTTTGTAATTTTTAATTTCAATTTAATTTCAACTACTTATGTTAAATTATAGTGCTGTGGTAATTTAACATATAATTGGTAAAGCATTTGCTTCAAGATCTAGGAAAAACACAGCAAAAAACCTAGACATACTAAAAGTTGAAAACAAATTAAAATCAAGGCGTATCATTATGCTCTTTTTTAATTATAAGATGCCAAAACCTATTTAAACGGAGATTTTCTTCTTGTCTATTAAAATCATTCGGGTGTTTATATATTTCAATAGCTTCACGTTGCAAACGAACATAATAATGGGTTTGTCTTGACAATATTTCCATATTGTCAAATTGAATGTCATGATTTAGATTATTCAGGGCATGGTCAGCCACAGCAGACCTCTCTGGTTGACCCAATCTACAAAATCTCATATGTTCTTTGCGTCTTGTATCAAAGCTACGTTTTGTGGTCCCGATGTATACTTTTCCACATGAACAAGATAACTTATACACTCCGGAATATGATAAAGGGTTTGACACATCTTTAGGTGATCTTAAATGTTCTTTAATTTTTCTTGTAGGTTTAAAAATAGTCCTAATGCCATATTTGATTAGGATTTTTTCAATTCTATTTGTAACATTAGCTATAAACGGAAGAAAAGCAGTACCAACATTAAGAACTGGTTTTTCTTTATGAGTGTTAATGGTGAAAGTTTACATTTTCATAAAAATTAACATCGGATATAACATATCTACATTATAAGCTATCATTACATGGTAGTTTTGTTTTAGTTGGTGCTGGTCGAGCAACCAATTTTCAAATTTTTGGACCATTTCTAATGGAATGACTCTAAAGTTTTAATTAAAAATTTAATTTTCTAGTAAAAATTATTTAACTTACCTTTTTGTAACCAATTTCTTATATCCATATTGTCTTTTCTGTGATTTCTGTCTCTTTATTCTGTGGTAAAACTATTGTTACGGATTTTCCCTCTTGTTTCTCAGGCAATAATTTAACACTGATAACTATTCACACCAACTTTATTTAAAACCAATAAAGTTAACAAAACAACACAAATATTCACTTTCTCAACACTTTTTAACTATTCCGCTTTGAATCTCGCGCCTCGCTTTCTATTCGCCGTATGCAACTTCGTATCCTGCACTATGTACTGTACTGTACTGTCTGTCTTAGCGCCGGATAGGTAATTTTATATACCATTTTTGAGCCTAGAAATTGCCAGAACATTCGCATCGCCGGTTCCCGTATATTCCTCACTTGTATCTCGATTTTTTGGAAGAAAACCAGTGGCGTTTCGTTACACTATTAAATAGGACACTGTCGCTAGACAAGAGCACTTACACACCAACTCAATAGTTGTTGCAAAAAATATTGTCCTATGTTAGGATTTGGAGCAAGTTGTGTTTTAACCACTTGATAGTTTTGCACGAACCGCACTCGGGCGTGACATTTTTCCGTACACTGACGATCCCGAGTCTCGTTCAGGCAACTTTTGTTTTAACTTGTTTTAACTTGTTGGTGCAGGTCTTACGTACGTTATAAGAGTATTTATTTCGGATTCTGATGTAGGATTGTGTATTGAATCTTTCAAAATATTTCACACTAAAACTACTTATTGAGTAAATTTATTTTAATTAATTAATAGGATTAAAAAATGTAGTTAAATGAAAACAATTTTTTTACCATTTTTCTCAAAAATGTCCGACTGTTAAGTGGTTGAATCGAACACTAAAAATTGACGTATCCTGAGAGTAAATCGAACACTCGTTTTTATCCAATTCTGGTGTGGGACAATTCTGGTGTGCACCAATGCATTAAATAGATAGATCGAAAACGCTATTAATATATATTTAGCACTATGTCAGTTTTTCAAACAGCTTTGTTTTTTGCTGATGAAATATATTTTAGTGACAAAGGACACGCGAATAATTTTATTTATTAGAGCTTATTAATTAATTTTAAAATGTTCATAAAAGCAACCAAACGTCCACAACAACAAACAAAATATAAAAAACAGATAACAAAAAAAATATGCAGAACAGAAAAATATGTATATTTTAGATTTAATTTTTTGTTTATTAAAATTTAAAAATTATTTAATTTATTTTTGCTCTTCCAGGGGGGGCAGTTGCCCCTCCCTGCCCTTAGCTGGCTACGCCCATGTTAAACTAACCATATTATTTTAAAACTTTATTAATTGACTTATTATTATTATTATTAATTACTGCATACGAAGAAAATGATCTGTCCTAAAGTTCGCGACTGCGGGAAGTTACCCGTGCTTATAGAATTTTTACTACAGATTATTTCCTATTGGGGCGCATAATTAAATTTTAACGGCGTAAAATGGCGCATAATTAGTTTGTAATTATACATATATTTAAAACACATTAAAAAATGACTCGGATATCTTCACATGCCTTCGAAAGGTGATATTGTATAGTTTTTTTCTTGAAGTACTCAAAAAAATAATATTTGTATTTTGCATAAGGTAATGAATTAACGGCATTCAGCAATAAACTATTTAACTAATTATATTGTGATAATTAACCTATTAAATAAGTAAATGAAATTTAAAATTAGTACATATAGTGAAATGTAACTGGATGTGCAACTGTGTGGATGGAGCTGTTTGAAATAGTAAGTTAAGTAATATCCTGCGTGTATTACATATTATGTCTAGCTATTTTTAACGCGTACTAACGTTACGTTATCTCATATAAACATGACAGTTCTGATAACAACGGTTTACAACCGAATTAAGCATGAATCTTCTTGAAAGTCCACCGACATTTTAGAAAAGTTATTTTTTCTAAACTAGAGGATCTTGTGTGCATAATTTTAGAAAATGACGGACTGTAAACTAATAAAAATTGACTGACCGTAGGTAACAAAAATGTTATTTGTTGCGTTATGCCAATAAAAAAGTATATTTCTAAACAAAGTTCAAATTTTGTAATGTGGACTGATTGTTAATATATGGTCATATTAATGTTATGCAATCTTAATGAATCATTCCTAACGATCATAAAAGATTTTATAGTTATTTTCGTAGATATTTTTATCCTTGAATAGTAAATATTTCAATGACATTGACTGGCGTATCTATAATTAATTATGCATTAAGCCTCACCGTTAAGTAACGTAAACATATGTTTGCATCAACAATTACCAGCATTTATTTATTTAATGCTTTTAAAAATATTGTCTTTTATCATTTTTATTATTACAGTAATATTTACCATGTATAAATTAAAGGATGGAAGTTAAAAGTTAAGATGTTTAGACTGCTGGAAAACCCATTGTGGCCCCTACAACGAGAACGTTTACAAAGTTTATTTCAGACGCGCATACAGTAATAAATCATGTTCATAGGTAAATTTCAGTGGCGTACTATTTTAGATAGGGAGACTGAGATTTTTATTGCGTTTTTGTAATTCATACATAATTGTTAATAAATCAAAAAACAGCAATAATAGTGGTATCATAACAATTGTGTAGTATTGTTTTAGGGGCAATAAAATTGTTTTATGTGCATTCTGTTAGAATAAGGATTGTTACATGTTTACACATGACGGATGTTTTTCTAGTAAAAAGTTTAAAGCCGAATGCATTTTTGTACCAGCAAAAAAGTTACAATAAATTTTACAAAATAGGAACCTTTCTAATCCTCTAGAAGCATGGATCGTGTTATGAATTGTTTAAACATTTATTAAATATCAAGCGTTTCTGAACCTGCAACAAAATCAGATTAGAATATTAGGACTATGTGTATGTTAGATTTAAATATAGGTTATTAAAACTTTTATTTGGTACTAAAGTATTACAAACAACCCTAACATGAAATAAGGCATAGTCCGGCATAGTTACAATAAAATAACAATATGCAGGGTATCCCAATAGAGCGTATACGGTCGATAGCTATTAAACTTAGAAGATAAGTTTAAATACGAAAGTTGTCTATTTTTATAAGCTGCATAATCTAAAAATAGTTTGGTTTCTACAGGGTGTAATATAAAAGCGGTACAATATAGAACTTTTGATTTTTAAATAGAACACCCTATATATTATCTTATTTTTCGATTCTCCTTATAATTTTACATCTTTTTTATAAGAATTACTTATAAGCTAAATCTTACAGTTTTTGAGATATTTGCAAAGTTAGCTAAAAACTGACATTTTTATGTAGTAATTCAAGTAGGCGTATCTCCGTTATTTTTAAAGATAACAAAATAATCTTTGGTATAGAATTTATTCATACATGAGCTTACTTTAATCTATTGTCAAAATTGGATTTCAATATACGCGGTGATCACAAAAATTAATTCAATAACATAAATTTGAAAATGCTATATCTTCATTTTTATAATGGCACACCCTATATTTTTTTAATGCCTTGTGTTCGTCTATTAATCGGCTTTCATTTCTATTAAATATGTTCTATACCTATCTCTAATAGTTTCGGAGATATTTAAGTTTGTTCAATTTTTTTCGTTGATAACACTGAAGAAGAGTAAAATTAGTCGGTCAAAGCAAGCTATGAATACATAAGAAGCTAAAAAACATATTAACTGAAATACAAACACTTAAATTATAATAAATGATCAATGTGACCACCATTTTGTTGCTGGAAAACATGAAGTCTTTGAATAAACGGGTGAGCATAAAAATTAGTTCAACAACGTAAATTTGAAAATGCTATACCTATCTTCCTTTTTTTAATTAGCACACCCTATATTTTTTAACGCCTTGTCTTCGTCTATTAGTCGGCATTAATTTTTATTAAATATTTTCTATACCTATCTCTAATAGTTTCGGAGATATTTAAGTTTGTTCAATTTTTTTCGTTGATAACACTGATGAAGAGTAACATTAGTCGGTCAAAGCAAGCTGTGGATACATAAGAAACTAAAAAATATTAACTGAAATACATAAATTGTAATTGTAATAAATATTGTATGAAACCACCATTTTTAAGAGATATTTGAGATGTTTTTAAACGATTCGTCGTAAAATTAAACAATTTAATCAAAAGAGCGTAAAACATAAGATGATCGAAAACAAATGAAGAAATCAAACTTGTCAAACAGTGCTAATATTTGTGTAGTATTGTATACTTACTTCCTGAATTACAAAATTAATTTTTCGAATTTATAAGCAAAAATTTCCAAATGCACGACACCCGCAAGTTTCAGCATTTGCAAGATTGAAAGAGCGTTTCGAGCAAACAGGCATTATTCATTACGAAGACAATTTAGAACGAGAAAGAACCGCAATTAACGAAGGTAATGAACATTTAGTTCTTCAATCCGTGATTGAAAATCCTCACGTTTCTTGCCGACAATTGAAATTAGAAGTTGGACTTTCAAAAACAACAGTTAATAGAATTATAACAAAATAGAAATATCATCCATACCACGTCCAACTTGCACAAGAATTAGACGAGGATGACTTCGTTAATAGATTAAACTTTTGCAATTGAGCCATAAATAAAAATTTAGAAAAACTCAACTATTTTAGCACGATCTTATTTACTGATGAAGCTACTTTCCACAAAAATGGATACGTTAATAGACATAATTTCCATTACTACGATACTGAAAATCCTAGATTTATAATTCCTGTTAATCATCAACACCGCTAGTCACTTAATGTTTGGGTCGGAATTATTGGGGAAAGAATTATAGGACCATATTTTTTTGAAAACACGGTCAATGGAGATTCATTTTTAAACTTCTTGCGCAACGAATTTGAAACTTTTATTGAAGATTTACCTTTACAAATCCTTAGAGAAATGTGGCTGCATTTAGATGGCGCTGCTCCGCATTTTAGCGGAAACGTTAGAAATTATTTAAATATCCAGTTTCAAAACAAATGGATTGGAAGAGGAGGGCCGATCTCCTGGCGTGCAAGAGCGCCTGACTTTACAAAGCTAGACTTTTTTCTTTGGGGTTGGATTAAAGAAAAAGTCTATCAAACTCCTCCAACGACTGTAAATGATATGAAGGCAAAAATTAGAGACGTCATTCAAAATATAAATGTTTCCTCGTTACGCAAAATAAATTTGTCGTTTATTCAAAGACTTCATGTTTGCCAGCAACAAAATGGTGGTCACATTGAACATTTATTATAATTTTAAGTGTTTGTATTTCAGTTAATATGTTTTTTAGTTTCTTATGTATTCATAGCTTGCTTTGACCGACTAATGTTTCTCTTCTTCAGTGTTATCAACGAAAAAAATTGATCAAACTTAAATATCTCCGAAACTATTAGAGATAGGTATAGAACATATTTAACAGAAATGAAAGCCGACTAATAGACGAAGACAAGGCATTAAAAAATATAGGGTGTGCCATTTAAAAAAATGAAGATATAGCATTTTCAAATTTATGTTATTGAATTAATTTTTGTGATCACTCTGTACATTGAAATCCAATTTTGACAATAGATTAAAGTAAGCTCATGTATGAATAAATTGTATACCAAAGATTATTTTTTTATCTTTAAAAATAACTGAGATACGCCTACTTGAATTAGTACATAAAAATGTCAGTTTTTAGTTAACTTTGCAAATATCTCAAAAACTATAAGATTTAGCTTGTAAGTAATTCTTATAAAAAAGATGTAAAATTATAAGGAGGATCGAAAAATAAAATAATATATAGGTTGTTCTATTTAAAAATCAAAAGTTCTATATTGTACTGCTTTTATATTACACCCTGTAGAAACCAAACTATTTTTAGATTATGCAGCTTATAAAAATAGACAACTTTCGTATTTAAACTTATCTTCTAAGTTTAATGGCCAAGGAGCTATCGACCGAATACGCACTATTGGGACACCCTGTATATAACCTCAATAGTTTACACTCAAGTTAAGTCAACAAATATACAAAAATTGCCTCACCATCAGTGAAGGTTGTATTTTACACAAAAAAGTGGACGGTGTAATCCGACAAAACACACACCTTACCTTGAAACATAATAAAATCGAAAAATCCTCCATATTCAGATATGTGAAGATAGTAAGGTCTCTTTAACCCTAAAACGGTAACCTTATTTACGTATACGTTAAAGGTAACCATCGTAAAAATTACGAGTCGCCATTTTGGTGACTAATGAAATTTATACGATTCGGCTTTAATCGATAAAAAATACACAAGTTCATAGAATAAGCTTTATTAAACAGATTTACCCATAAGTATCTGTAATTATTTTATATTTGTAGGAAACTTGACACAAAATGTTGCACGATGTTCTAAGCAATATGGTTGTCGGCAACTGGTGCAAAAATTAGTTGTCATTCGTCTTTTTTTCGCAGGACAAATGGAACACATGCTTCTTTTGGGAACTGCAAGTGTCCCTTGTGCCCTCTGAATAGATGTGGGTAAATGATGTTTAATTATTTCACGAACTGATGATTGCAAAGTTTTTATCTTCAGACGTTCTTCCATCCAGGGGATTGACAAAGTTTGGTGTAGTTCGTTCATGAAAAGTCTCCTGTTCATTTGTTTCAGTCCTTTCTTAACTACATTGTGGTAATATATCACATAGGAATTAATACTAACCATATTTTGTAACGGTATAAACGGGTGGTAGAACGGGATTACAGATAAATTGACCTTTTTGCCCCGACTAGTCAGCGTATGGGTGTAGGTCAGATGTTGAAAAATTTTGCGCATCCAGAATAGTAAATCGTACGTAAGTCACAATAGGAGTTGAAGACAAAATCGAGGGTTTGGGCGCCAGAATGTTTGGTAGTCAAAATAAGGGTTGTCGTGCCAAAATTACGAGTACATAGCGTGTCTAAACATACAAAAAACATACGCTTACCTATCCGTAATCAATCCCAGGTGTGCTGGACAGCAACTCAGCAAACTACCTGAAATCGGGCTTCAAAAAAACACTACACGCTTGTCAAATAAAAGCGTGATAAACACTCAATAAATTTACGTTACTACACCTCAGTGTAAATAATTAGGCATTAAATAATACTCAAAACAAAACAACAAAAAAAAATAAGCTATAGAATGAACTCTAAATGGATTAATATTCAACAAAAAAAATCAAATAAAATACTAAATATTAAGAACGCTATTACTCAATAAAATCAAAAAAAAAAACTAACCTCGTTACGTTAAAAGCTAAATTACCGGTAACTTGCAAATACTCAATAAATTTTGATGTAACACAAAAGGGTTTCCATAGAAATTAAACACATTTGTAAAACCTAACAAAACTATAATAAAATAATAAAATAATAATAAAAGGATAAATATAAAAAAAAATGTAAACACGATAATGCGTATAAACGAAAAAAAATACAAACACTTAAAAGGCGACAGGATGTCTGATCAGAATACTGCTTTTACGTCAGTCTAACTCGTTTAACCTAAATACAAAATTCGTGGATAATATACCCACACTACAATAGGGTCGATTGCCCTTTAATACTAAAATAAAAAAAAAAGTGTGAAGGCGGAGCGTCAAAACTATAATTAATTACGCTAAACAAATTCAAACAACAACTTACTTTAACAAAAAAAATGACCCCGCTTTCAAACCTTCGAAACACACAAAAAAAATTATTCGGAACACACAAAAATCTTCAAAATTTTCATTAAAAAAACAATATTATATTACCTTACGGTCTAGCATTACACCTCTTCTGTGTTACAATGTAAGTGGAAGATAACCAGGTGGTCGGTTATGACGGAAATGAAATCTTCCTGGTCTGGCAAAATGATGAATGAAATGTTGACTATTGTTCTATGATACACAAACAATTCTTGGATTGATTCGCGTTAATTTGTCACTGCATAAATTCAAAACTTCTTTTAAAATAAAAATAATTTGAGCGTTCACAATTACTTGATAACTTTTAGCTTTTAATTGGTTTTATTTCCACTAATAATCCAAAATGTTAATAACTTGATTTAATTAAATATAATTTTTAATATATTGCGAAAGTTTCTTTATCTTTAAATACGCTTTGTACGATATATAGGTGGCACTGCAAGAACGATGATGTTAATATCCGCAGAAGCGATATAAACCAAAGAGGTCACTGAAGCACTATACAACACGACGATGTCCTCTAGGTAACTTTACGTAAAACCGAAATCGGCACTAGGTATAATCCTTTGGTGATGAACAATTTTAATAAATCCCTTTCACAGGTAATCTTCAGGAGTAGCTAAACTACCCTTACTACACAAAAAAGTACGTTCGTTAAACACCACAAGGTCCAAAATTTCAACGTTCTAAACCACCCCCTTAAAGCGTAACAATAAACGGCAACGTATACTACTCGAAAGCACGATCAGTTTCAGAATCCCAAAAATTATTCACAAATTCCATCTTTGAATTTTGAATCCCACTACTCATAAAAACTCTTATCTAATTTAATTCCACCAATTAAAAAAAACGGAAGGGGAAAATAAGGTACCCCAACCACACAAATTCGTTCTCGTCCGTAAGGACTCGGTAAATGTTGAAAAACTAAACGTCAGCAAAAGTAACGTGTACAACCTCTCTATGTTTACCTTAAAGTACGAACAATAAGGCCCACATTCAATCTCTATGACTCAAAACCAGCATATTCACTAATACATTGAACAACTATACTTAAGCGTCTTTATGTCGCTAACATGACATCATACACAGATAAATTACACTATTTATTTAACGTACTTAATTTTCTATTATATTTTACGGAAACCAAACGAAATAAACCTTAATTAAACGTAGATACCACTATTTACAAATAAACGTTAATCAAACTTCTATAAACGGGAAATAATAAGGAAAAACAACCTAAATTTCGGAACAATAATTTCACAAACAAAGAATCTAAAGCTCACCATACACCTACCATCCCTAAAGGTCGTTACAGACGTTAAAACAAATTTACTATAAAACACTAAACTTGACAAAAAAAATGTATATACGGCATCTAACTAAGCGAATAAAACTACAAACAAAATTACCCAATACGTATACAGGGTGTTCAAAATACCCTGACAATTTAACATACCATAAAAAATACAGAGTGGCCAACGTTTGGTTTTTCTGTTGGCGCTCATTTGGCTATACATTTGTCCACTGGGCGTTTAGTGGAGTTGTAAGAGTGGATCATTTCTGGTTTTACCTTAGCTATTTGAACTCGGATTCATAATGGATAAAATCAGTACATTCTTGTTAGGCTTAGCCTTGTAAGACAAGAGATTTTTTTCATTGTCAAAGCAGTGTTTTGCATCACCAATTGGTCGTTTTCTAAGGCTCAGCATCTCCGGAGGTATTTTCCGCTTATTTAATCGAAGGGTTGTAACGTACAAAAATCAATATAGGATCGATTGTATCATTTTATCTGGTTACTGTTGCAGCGGGCGTAGTACCCTTAGATACTACTTTTGTTTATTTAACCCGCTCCAAAGATTAAGATTTGAGTTCTTTTAAACCTTTTCATAATATCAACATTATTGAAGAAAATTGAATACCTGAGATGATTATTTTTTATTACGTTTTATTAAAACTGAATGGGTTCAATTTATAAAGATATCATTTACTAGTTAATTTTTTCTTTGCTTGCTAATTAATTTCGGTTTGCGTAAATGAATTTTAAGCTTTATGTTTACTAACTCCCTTCTTAACTGATTGCAACGGCTAGCTCAAGTTAATATAAAGAAACGATTTCTATTATCATTGACCAAAATTTATGCTCATTTTGATTTATTTATTTATCTGGATTCCTACTGGGTTGACTTCTTTCTGCATTTGTATATTCAATAATTGTGTAAGCTTGTAATATTAATAATCTTTAGCAATGAAAGTAAATCAATCGTTATACTCATTTAATTCAATTCCAAATGTGAACGAAAATGCATCAATGCATTGTTTACAAACGTATACAAAAATCAAACCTATAATATAAGATAACCTTCTTAAAACTAACATATAACAAATAAAATCTTTGTCAGAATCAAACTGATTGTTTATCGTTAAATCGTGATAGTCAAATGTAAAGTTTCGAGAAATCAAACACACAAACAAGTTTTATTTATTAACACAAACAAAAAAGGTTCTTACTTATTTTCGTTGCAAAACTGATGATGTAATGCTGGCATTCCTTTGACCGATGATAAGGGGGCCTCGTCAGTTAATGATTTTAGAAAATAATTGTTCGATATATTTACACTATACAGTTTTTACATAATTGTCAAATTTAATCACAAACGGCGTGCGCAACAAACTGCAAGCGAACTACAGGAAGCCATACTTTCTTTATCAATGTTTTTAGTTATTACACTTTATATACCGTTCTATCAATTGGGTCGATTGCCTTATTGTGCATTTATCACTCGATATTAAACCATCAGCTTAGGACACTTTCAACAAGCACTAAAAACGCTATTGTAAACTATTACGCAATCTTTCTATTACACCCAAATTGCCAATTTTTGCACTTTAGTCCATATCTACTTTTTGAAGTTTTTTGTCCTTGTGTAACTAAAGATTGTGTTTAACGTTTTTTGAGACTTGTCTCCTTTATCCTTAATAATTATTATTTTGCATATGGTTGTGTTACCAAAAACTGTGATGGTCTATGTTTTTGTAGTTGCTAATGTATCTCAACAACTAATTTTAGGAATTGGTTTTTAGCGATTAATCAACTGTGTACCTGCCATTAGAATGATTAATGGATACTCCACAATGAATCATTTTTGGATACTATCTCGTTTGCTCACTTAACTTCCTACTCTGATCTTTCTTTTTTTGAAGAAACTTTTTTAAACCTTTTTTTTGATAATTTTTTCTTAGCAGGTTTATTGGACTTCAGTTATAGCCAAATAAAATTAAATTTTTTGCTAAACCAATTAAAAAACGTCTCTATCCACTTTCTTTTGCTATTAAAAAGTAGCATAATATGTTAGAATTAGGTTTTGTTGAACCTTATACTAGCCGTCGGTTTAGTTCGACCGCCTTCGTCAAAAGAAAGACAACTCTTGCTCATTTTGTGTCTATTTTCGTGAAATTCGTGCAATTACTGAAAAAGATGCGTACCCTTTTCTTATTACTGATTGCTATTATTTATCTAGTTAAAATATACCAGATAATCCTTCTGGTCGTTTAGCTCGTTGGGCTATACGCTTACAGCAGTCTAACTTCACTATAATTCACCCTAATGGTAAAGAACATTTCATACTAATCTTTTACTTCATTCTGCCCCTCAAGCCGGCAGTATTGAAACTACTCCTACTTGTCTGACGATTAAGGATCCTTGGCACTTAAAATAATCTTCGTTCTGTTTCTTCCTCTCTTTTTCTTCTTTGTGATGTATTAAAGATGGGTTTTGTATATGTGTAAGTATGCGTGTTGCTTCTCTTTCCGAATCCTTCTCTTTAATGATAAACAGCATCTGCAAGCACATTCTTCTTCTTGTTACTCAAAATCATCGCATGTGAGATGTGAGCTTGGTGGCGCTATTAGATCTGCTAAGTATGAAATATTTGGTTGTTCCCCTTACTTAACGTTATTTGGACAGGACCTTTGGACATCTTTTATGTCGTATGAACTAGTAAATTTTAGTATATTTGTCTGACCATTAGTAACCGACTAGCTAAAGCTTATTAACATCGACCAACTTCGACGGAGATCAGTCAAATTTTCGTTAAATGACCGCACGTTAAAACGTAATTTTGGAACTTCTGATACGTGTCGTTACTTTAATGTTAAACTAGGACCCTATCTTATTAAGAAAGTTATCTTTCCCTAAACTTACAAATTAAATGATGTTTCTGGTTTTTGGGAGTTTACCATGTCAAACATTTAAAATCTGATAGTTCCGTTGATGATTCCTTTACTGACTCAAATTCTTCCGTAAAACTAGCTATTGTTGATCTGAATCGTTTTTCTAACGTGTCTCTTCGCCATTCTGGTCATCGTGAACGTGGCAAACGTTATTTGGACTTGTCTGATTGGTTTTCTAATGTTGACCTTTGCGCTTTCTAGAGTGTCCACTTTGCCATTTTGCTTTTGTGGATTTGTTTGCTTTTGTCAATGCTAGTCTTTGTTGATAATTTTTTCTATTATATGGCTTTTTATATTGCTCGGTGGATTTTTCGTTTTGTTATAAAGTTTGCGTAAATATCATAAAAATTTTGCTTTAAATAAACACGTTTGCTACTCCACTGGTTCACAGTATTTAAATTGTCTAGCTTTCTGCGACAAATAATTATGTAACTCATCGTTATATACATTCCTACACTTATTTTTACACTGAAATTAAACTAAACACTCATAATTATTATAAGTAGAACTTCGAATTTTCTTTTTGACAATTCATTTCCGCAAAAATTAAGAAGGAAACACATGTTTTTCTTTAGCTTGACCATAAAAGCTCTTTGTTTAATTAATTAAACTTAGTCAATTAGTATGAAAATGTAAACTTTCACCATTATCACATATAATAAAATACTTATCTTTTTTGGGTTTTTTTAATGGTGTATTTTAAATTATACAATCTGAACGTTTCGATAACACTTACAGTTATCTTCGTCGGTAGTAATATTTGTTAAAAATTGTTAAAGATGTTGTAAACAATTTTGTCAAAGTTGAAAAATTAAAACATAAACATCAGCCTGCTATTAATATAACAGGTTGAGAAACGTATAAAACCAACTATAAAATTAAATTTTAGTAAAGAATAACTAGGTCATTAAAAATTAAATATTGTTAAACTGCCTTAAAGATGACAAATCAGAACACTCTCTACGGCGAAAGCTAACAATGAAATTTGTCAGCCAAAAAACACATTTAACAAAATTTAGTCAAGTTATGATGTAAGTGTAAAGTTGTAAAAAACTTCAATTTGAAAATGATAGAAGCATTCACAAATATAAACATGAGATCAAATAAAATAATCCAGTTAAATCTAACAAAGAGATATCTTTATCAATAAGTGCAAGTGTTATTAACAATGAAAAGCATAATGCAGAACGTTTTTTGTAATTTTTAATTCTAATCTTAATTTCACAGCACTATAATTTAACATAAGTAGTTGACAAATTTCATTGTTAGCTTTCGCCGTAGAGAGTGTTCTGATTTGTCATCTTTAAAGCAGTTTAACAATATTTAATTTTTAATGACCTAGTTATTCTTTACTAAAATTTAATTTTATAGTTGGTTTTATACGTTTCTCAACCTGTTATATTAATAGCAGGCTGATGTTTATGTTTTAATTTTTCAACTTTGACAAAATTCTTTACAATATCTTTAACAATTTTTAACAAATATTACTACTGGCGAAGAGAACTGTAAGTGTTATCGAAACGTTTAGATTGTATAATTTAAAATACACCATTAAAAAAACCCAAAAAGGATAAGTATTTTATTCCTCCCTCACGAGTTAAATTTTCGAAACAAAATTTCTTGGAATACTGGCCTTTCTTTCAACGTGGTAAGTTGTTAATTGTATGTATTTTCTTCAAATATCTTTAAGCTTATAAATTTAATATCTTAGGACTTTATCTGCATTTCTTGCACCACCTATAAGTATCCCTGACATTGTCTTCTACATTAACATTTACACAATCCCCTATAAATAAATTATGCAAGTTTCTCTAAAAGTTTTACAGAGCAGAAGAATGAATAGTATTCCTTTAAATGTCCACTTCATCGCCTGTAGATTTTACTGAGATGCATCAGATATTTAGCCAGTCTTCAAGGCTGTTACCTCAACTTATTACGGTTCAAAAGTGAAAATTGTGTAGATAGCATATTATATATAATTGCTTCCACGTAACTATCTCGTGGTACTTTGTACTTGATGCTTATTTATCTAAAATATTTAAATTTTAATACTTGTTATACGAAATTTAGTTACTACATTTGCGTCGATTTGGTATTTGGGCGATGTAACTGTAAACAACACCATCATGGACATGTTGTGTTAAAGCTGTCAATTATATTGACAAATTATCAAACGTCTCATGTAACGTTAAATTTATCCGTGACTAATCTATAATCACGAGTGGATGAGGGGCACCTTACCTTTCACTTTTTTACGTTACAAGCCTTCCCCGCCACTTTTTATACGCCCACGTGGGAGGTGTTTTTTTTCACCTGAGAATAAAAAGATTTAATCTGTTATTAATTAGGATCCGTTTTTATCAAAGGAGATTGCATAATTATTATTACTTTTTTTTAATCCCATCTACCGATTTTGACCTAATTTATTTATGCATTTGGAGTTGTGTTCTAATAAGGGGCCGTAGTCTTGTAAGACGGGAATCTGTTCGCGTACCTCTTAATATATGTTTGTTATTATTAAACAGTTATACAACTTCATTTATATTAATTGGAAAGTGACAATCAATCGTCGACATAGCGTTAATTAATGTGTTTACAAATATTTAAAAAATTTGCTGCTGCAACAAAACATTAAGGCCTAAATATTGGATGAAATAGTAATAATCATTTCTACCAATACTGAGAGTAGCTATTGTTTCTACCTTGATGTAATAGCGCTTTTTTTATATTCCCACGTGGGGATCGTATTTTGGTCTATTTTATAAGCTAATAAACAACTGGATTATTTTTTGATATTAAAGAAGCTAATCAAGATAAAGATAATATGTACAATTGATTTTTAAATACGGTGTTAAATTCTATATAATGACAATAAACCAGTTAATGGGAATTGCGTAACCAGTTAATTAGCTTGTTATACAAAAGTGAATGTACGATTTCGCAATTGGACGTAAACAATAATAATAAACACCGTACATATTTTATGTACAGGCTGTCCCAAATTCGAGGGCAAGCATGGGGATCTCGCTTATTATAAGAGATAGGATATAGGTTTACATTCGGCACTTTTGCCAAATTCGATGCCGAGTAATAATCTGAAAAGAAATTTGAGCTAACTCGAATGGATTTGGTTTTATGCTCAAAAAACTAAAAATTTCGATTTTCGTTTTTCGCGTTTGGCCACCTTATTATTAGGAATTTTCAAAATTCGATTAAACATTATTAAGACACCTTTTTACGCACAATACTAATACGGTATTAAAAATATTATGTGATGTTTCGTTTATTCTGAACCATCATCAGGTTTATTTTTTCTTATGGGGGTTAAGATATATTTTTATGTCGTTGGATGGAGAATGTTATGCTGATTTTAGCAATATATAACACTTTATGGTTTGATCGACTGCGAACTAAAATAATGAGAAAAATACACAACAAGATTACGCCTTCTTGGATCCAACAAGGAATAATTACAGTAGTTCTACTTATTTAATTTGTTAAACTAGTTAGAACATCCAAAAAAATATACAAACAGTTAAACAATTAAAAAAAAAACATTACCAAACAACTCAAACAAGTAGGTCTATGTAACACGGTCATAATAGCGACAACGCAAATTTATCGATAGGTAACAACAAAATAATTACACAGACAAACAAACAAAAATTATTATAATAAATGTTCGAACAAGTTTCCTCCTTCTTGAATACAGTAACTAATTTTTCTTCTACAATTGATTACGCTTCTTAGAATGGTTCGTCTGGGAATTTGACAAAGTTCATTAACAACCCTATTCTGGAGTTCTTCTATATTTTGCGGTGGCGTCTTATAAATCATATTTTTTAAATAGCCCCAGAGGAAGTAATCTAAAGGGGTTAAACATGGACTTCTTGCTGGCCACCTAAGTGGTCCCCTATTTCCCATCCATTTATCAGGAAATTCGCCGTTAAGATATTCACTTATTATCGCAGCATTATGAGGAGGAGCTCCGTCCATTTGCCACCAGAGAGTCCATCTTTCGTTTAGCGGAACATCATCCAAAAGGTCTGATATTTCGTTTGTTAGAAATGCGAGGTAGCGTTGAGACGTTTGGATACCTTCGTAAATGATTGGCCCAAGGAGCCTGTCCTTCCAGATTCCAACCCACACATTAAAGGACCGGTGGCCTTGTGCTCGCATTTGCCTGTTAATTCGTGGATTTTCAACGGACCAGTAGTGCTCGTTATTACGATTAAACATTCCATTAGTGGAAAAATTGCACTCATCCGTCCAAATTATTTGATTGGGAAAGTTGCGATTTTCCAGCATTTTGGTATTAAGTTGGTTACAAAAATCCAACCGTCTCATATCGTCCCCAGGCCGAAGAGTTTGACTAACGTGTAACTTAAATGGTTTATAACGGTGTTGCTTTAACACTCGCCAAACTGTCGTTTTTGGCACTTCAATAGTTTGCTCTATTTCTCTGGTAGATGTTGAAGGATTTTCTTGAACCTAAGATGGATAACATAAAGTCATAACTCTCCAAAAAAAATGTCTGCTGAAATTAGCAGTGAAGTGAGTGGAAATTCTTACAATTAGTATAATACTAACAAATAGTACCTGATGTAATATTTCTTCTTCGGCATCTCTGTCTAGTCTGCTACCATATGTATTTCGAGATTTCTGAAAACATCCAAATTCTCGCAAGTTTTGGTCTAATTTTAAAAAAAATATCTCCGGTTTGGTTGCTGCCTCTCCGGATATTCCTCTAAATATCTTTGTTCTGCTCTGACACTATTTCTATTGCAGCTATAAAATATCCTTATCATGTCTCGTTTTTCGGAATTTGAAAATATTCTAAAGAAACTTGCAAATTTTAAAGCACTAACACGAAGGATCTTGCAGTCAAAACCAAATATATATTTGCGCAAACAGGTTATTTAATATTGTGATGGATGTGGCGAATTGCCTGTGTCCTCTTCTTTAAGCTAGATCTATACATAAACCTGTAGTGAGAAATTTACTCGAAACAGGTACATTGTGGGTAACATTTTTTTTGAGTTATGACAGGCGGGGTCTTCGCGATATGAGAAATCTAAGTAAATATAATAACTGGTACAGTTATATACTGACGGTTATCGATGTATTTAGCAAGATGGCGTGGACACGAGCTTTGGAGCTGAAAAACTACATGTTCTTTAATCGACGTATTTTCGGTTATTTTTCAAAGATGCGAAAAGATACTTCAAAGTATACAGACGAATAAGGGCAAGGACTTTATTGCGAAAGGCGTCCAGTAATTCTTTAACAAACATCAAATCTAATCATATAGGCAAAAATTAGCGATGCGATGCTTTCATATAGGTAAGAATCGCACTAACGGGATTACAGTTCATGCGAAAGTCAATAACCTTTACACATTATCTCTCTCAAGGCTTTATTTTGCGGTAAAACCTACGATACCTCGTTTAGGTAACTGAACCAGGAAGACATTATTCGATGATTTTCTCTGTATGCCCACAGGTATAGTTAGAACTTTTACTTCGGTCCTTGTAACAGAGTATCTTGCTGCAGTTGTTTCTAAGGTTTTAGCGCGCAATTAGAATGGTGAGATTGATTCGCGTACGTCTCATCAGTAAACTAGTGTTCATAATCCGCGTCTTGTAATTTGAACCGTGCGCCGCGATTAGACTAAAGGTATCTGTGGATCATACAAATTTAACCTTTAACTCAACACCACTTATGAGAAACTTTTCCTGATTAAATAAATCCTAATGCACGTGACTAATCATCTCAATCTGTTTGCTGGTCGCTGCAAGTACTTGACGTTTCAAGAAACCGTTATTTGCATGTCTCATATAGGTAAAATTTCGAGACGCGTGGATTTCGGCGAAGAATGTTTCGGCTTTTCGAACATAACCGAGATTGTGAGACAGGTGTAGGGCGTCGCAACTTGTTCTCTGGTCTTCCTCCCTTGTCATTATCGCTACTTGTTCGTGGGTCTTCGTGTATTGTCGCGGTACCCTTGGCGGAAAATTTTAATTTGTATTATAATAAGGGGTCTAATGCTAACTTGTAAGACAGGTGTAGGGTTGTGCAACTTGCTCTCGGGGCTTTGCCCCTTGTCGAAGCCCCATTGGCGGAAGATTTGAATTTGTATTTAAGTCTCTGCGGGTTATGGCTGTAAATATGGATTTTTATTGTAATAAGGGGTGTAATGCTAACTTGTAATACAGATGTTGGGATTAGCAACTTACTCTCAGGTCCATACCCTTCGACCAAAAATTTGAATTTGTTTGCGGTACCATCTATGAGGGGAAATTTTAACTTATTATAATATAAGACAGAAATAGGGCTTCGCAACTTGTTTTCGGGTCTTAGCCCCTGGTTTCAATTTGTATTTAAGTGTTTACATTCTGATTACTTATTGCGAGAAATTTGAACTTGCATTTTAATAAGAGGCCTATTGCTAACTTATAAGACCGACATAGAGCTTCGCAACTTGCTTTCGGGCCTTCACACCCCTGCCTTGGCTCCCATGTCTGGCTGGAAATAGTACTCTAATAAGGGGTCCTAATGATAATTTATAAGACAAGTATAGGAACTTGTGTTAGGCCTGCGCCCCCTGTAGTGGTCCTCTTGTTGCGAAATTTGAATTTGTGTAGCCATCTAGTTGTGTATGGACTAATGAATATTTTCCGTAATAAAGGTGGCGCCACCTAGCGTTATATTTCTAGAGTTAATTAGGGTTTAGTTTGTGGCATCATCTAGTGATATATTTTCAAACTAGGGAATGTTTTCTGTAATAGAGACGGCGGCGCGTAGCGGTATATCTAGGACTAATTAGGGTTCTTTGTGGTGCCATCTAGTGGTGTAAAGACTAATGAATGTTTTCTGTAATAGAGTTTGATCGTGTTCGTCTCTCCCTCGCCTCTATCGTCTCTTTCTCAAACATTCAAATCAATTAAGCAGATCAATCCCAAACAAATCACGTTCGATCGATCAAATCAAATAATCAGATCAATCTCAATCATTTAAATCTTACACTTTGCTAAAACCAACCAACCACAATTCAAAAATACCAAACTGATTTAACGTAATCATACAAAATCAGCTCTCAATTAAAAAAATAGCAGTATGATTTAACTTACAGGGTGCAACTGAAAGCCAGTCTCGCACTTATTGTAGTTACCCATCTAACCGCCCTTTCGCATTAACTGCAGCATTACTAGTGCAGGTTCAAACACCGTTAGGAAAAACAAGTTTATTAATAAAAATTGAAGGAAAGGAAACCTTAGCGTTTGAAAATATATTATTATTATAAACAACAATACATCATTTATTTGATCACATTCTTTATAGGTCTTCTTTTTCTTCTTGAACCGTGATTTGTCGCTATCATCATCATGGTTTTGAGACTCGTCCTTCTCCTCTACCTCATCGCTCTTCTTCCTCTTCTGTGGATCATCATCAGCACCATGGATATGAGATACATTCAGCTCATCCACGTCATCGTTTTGATCATCATCTTGAACGGTTATGTTGTAATAGTTTATTAACAAGTCAGTAAAATCTCTAATGTCTGTTGATTTTGGCTCATAAACAGGAGAATACATTACAATAATGCTCACTCGATGACGGTTACACTTTAAAGAGCGATACGCGCGAGAATCGAGAATGCTGCAGGTCTTGGGTCTTGTGGGCGCACTGGTCAATGTTCGGGTAGTCGGGTAATCTTCGGGGAAGTTTGGAGTAGGGATCGCCGAAACAGCCTTTGAAGCCGTCTTAGGAGAAAATACCTCAGCCAAAAAAGGAGTTTAGATTTATAAACATGCCCCTAGGGAAAATATTAGAGTGTGGTTAGGCCAATACTCGCGCGCGAGTATTGACCTAACCACTGTAATTAATAACAGATTAAATCTTTCTATTCTCAGCTGAAAAAAATACGCCTCCCACGTGGGCGTGTAAAAAGTGGTGGGGAAGGTGTGACGTAAAAAAGTGAAAGGTAAGGTGCCCCTTTTCTACTATCATGTTACCTAAATTTTCTGTACAAGGTACTTTAATAGCCGATGTGAAAAGAGCGTCCAGTTCTAACGGTCAGTTTTTCCGATGATTACCGAAGTCACAGTGTAAATGAAGTAAGTTGTAGCCCACACATAGTATCAAGATGACAATTTCAGATTATATTACTCTCTAATTAATAATGAAGATAAAACAATAATATGTGATGGAGCTATCGTCTAAGGGGGTGAATATTGAGACCAACCCCCTATCTTCGATCTCGAAAACCTTGCATAGTCTCAAGTTGAAATTTTCGGCTTATATTACTATCTAATTAATAATAAACATAAATAAATAATGTGTGATGGAGCTGCCGTCTAAGGAGGTGAAAATTGAGACCAACCCTTAATCTTTGATCTCGAAAACCGTACATGGTATCAAGTTGACATTTTCAGATTATATTACTATCTAATTAATAATAAATGTAAAAAAATGATGTGTTGGAGCTGCCGTTATTACTACTGTTATTACACCTTTAGAACGTGCCTCAGTAACATGAGTAAATAGGTTTGTTATGATTATTATTTTATTCTCAAAAGATGGTTCATTATTCTGTTTTTTTTTTGCTGTATGAATTTTTTTTATCACATTTTACTTTTTGACGATTAGTTAAATGTTAAACTTAACCACCGTCCTTGAAATCAATGAATTAATATTACCCTAATGGGTTTAATGTAGGTAGAAGGTGGAAATCAAATATAAATCTTTTCTTGTCGTATGTATTTACGTAGAAGGGCGTTTTCAGTTTGGCTATACATTTGATTAACGTGTTTGTTAATAAAATTTCGTGTAATAGAGAACTTCTTATATAATCTTTTGGTCACGGCATCATAGTAAAAAGTAAGTGATAATAGTAATTGGAAATTATACGAATTATTTGTTTTTAGCAAACGTATAGAAGTCCACGTGTAAATTATGTAATTAAAATATTTTTTAAAAACAAAGAAAAAGATTACCTAGGGTTGGATTTGAACCTACGATTTGTACTTTGCTAGTGTATCGCTCTACTACCTGAGTTATCGCGATACAAGCCCCAATCGATGCAAGCTTAGTCTTTATGTATGTAGAAATGATGTGTTTTCTATATTTAATGAGATCAGTCACTTATTTATACTATGGAATGTGACCTATGGTATGTGCGAAACCTAGCGATTTGCGGGCTCACGTTCCATAGTATAAATAAGTGACTGTGATCTCATTAAATATGGAAAACACCATTTCTACATACATAAATACTTGCATCGATTGGGGCTTATATCTCTATAGCTCAGTTGGTAGAGCGGTACTCTAGCAAAGTACATGTCGTAAGTTCAAATCCCACTCGAGATAACCTTTTTCTTTATGTTTTAAAAAATATTTTAATTACATAATAGTAATTGTGCTTTGTGTTTTCTTAATTTTTCAAATTGTTTCCTCCTCACAAAGAATTGAATTATATTAATTGCCAAATGCTTATATCAGCTCTACCCTGCAAATAAACATTCAAACGGCCATGAAATTGACAGTATTTACAAATAAGCTTTTTGGGACGATTTTATATGGTAGTATACTTTTACATTCTACATCCTTTTTACTGATGTAGTTAGAAGAATTAATTAATTTCTGGTTCAACTACGCTTAAACGGAACTAACAATTTTCACTAATATGTCAGTGTGTAAACAAATAAAGTTGTAATAGAAACATAGATCAAAAAGTATGTCATTGCGTTTATCACCATAAATTAGTACGTTGCGTTGGTTTATTATAAGTGCAATCGTATAAATTACAATTAGAGACGAGTCAATGTGTTGCTTCCAACACGTTATACCAATATTTTACCAAGCAGAACAGTAATTAAACACTTCCTTTCCATTTGAAAAAGTCACGTATGAATTTTTTTAATTCGAACTAGTATGCTTATTCATAATTGTATTTACGATTCTGACGATTGCTGACAGAATATTGTGATGAGGTGAAAAATGCGACTTGAAATGACTAAATATTATGAAGGGTTCATTTTAGCTTCACGATAGATTCCATAAAGTATAGGTACGAGTATTGTTTTGAGCAGTAAAGAATAATAAAAACCAAAAAAAGTGGCCAAATTTGGAACAATGTTTAGAACGCACAATTGAGTAATATTTGCTTTCAGTTTTGGAACGTTTGCGAACTAGTAATTTGTAACGAGCATGTTATAATCTCGCAGAACGATTGTGACTTGACAATATTAAATTTAGATAGTTTATACCATTAACAAAAATAAATTTATACCATTAACACAGTCTGGGTTTCGTGCAGGATACAGCAGCACCACAACTATGTTGAAAGTTACTAATGATATCTTAACAACTTCTGATAAAGGTTATTTTACTGTACTTATCTCACTCGATTATTCTAAGACGTTTGATATGGTCGATCATACAACGTTGTTACAAATTTTACAACATTTAAAATTAAGCACAATTTTCCGGGACTGAAGTGTCAAATCTGGATAGAAGAAGGTTGCCACAAGGTTTAATTTTTGCGCCGCTGCTTTTTTCGTTACAGTCCTCAACTTTAATTAACTCCATAACTCGCTGTTCGATTCATGCCTATGCAGATGATCATCAGGTGCATTATTCTTTTAAATTTAAGGACGTAGTTGATGCTGTCGAAATCATTAATTCTGACTTAATCAAATTTGCTTATTGTCTCAACTTTATCTTAAACGTAATCCTGAAAAATCAGCTGCTCTTTTACTTGGCAACAAAATCCATATAACAAAAGCTAAAGAGTCTATCGTGATAAAAATAAATGTTCCTATACTACAGTAGAAAAAGCAAAAATTTTAGGTTTATGTATAAATACTTCCTTCAACATTCAATCCAGGAAAATTATTTCTAGGCTCCACCACAATCTTAAATTTGTCTAAAATCAATAGTCCTAGTCGAGGTGTTAATCTAATCCTACCAATCTTTCAAAATATTTACAGCCATTGCTTACGAGAAGCACCACATACAAAAAAAACTAATCGCTGTAAATTAAAATCCCTAAATCTTATATTCTGGATATATAAAACCACTTAACAGAGATTAATTATCCTTAATACCGAACAAAATTAACCATACAGACAATAACATCTCTGAAGATAATCAAACTACTATCATTCAAAGATCTAAAATTATTCTTACAATAAATTCCGCAGCCTTTGTCCGGTATAATGTGTCCACTGGGTTGATTTGTTGTAATTAATCCTTATATGTATCCACACTGGTCACTGACAAACGGCCACAAACTATCACCTTATATTACCGTCTCACCACTCGCTAGCTTAAATTGCCCGCGTATATAAGAATTGGGCTGTTGAATTTGTTATATGTCCTTCAAAATAAATATCACCGGATATATTTACGTACACTTGAACACCAAAATTCTTAAATGTTTTTATAGTCGATCTAATGCTGTTAACGATCGCAGATATACTCAAATCAATAACACTAATGTCTTAGTTTAACTTAACAAACACAATGCTTATTATACCGATAGATTACTGTACCGTTTTATAATACCACTCTCGGTAGCTACGGTGTAAGACACACAGTTTCTAACTTAAACTAAAAGACTTGAATTAAATTTTAAAGAACTTATAAATCGAGTTGTAAATATATCGAATTGAAGTTCGATTCATAAGAAGCTAGTCGAATTAGAAGCTAAATGTGGGCACCGAGATAACTGTAAAAATGACTATTAAATTTCATTTTTGCAGTTAATGAATTTTATTTTAAGTACACATGCTTAGATGTATTTATGCTTATGAATGTTTAGGATACGTAAAAAACAATCTTAATTACATTTAAACAACGAATACGATAATTACGACAATAATTTTTAGATACAGCTTGTTAATACTGTTTTAAATGTATCAAATACATATTTTTACCAGTATCTCCTTCGACTGGTACATATCCATGTATGATTTCGAGCACAGTTGTTTAAGTTTAATTTAACCTTAAGGTATTAGAAAAAGAAGCACGTGGATAAGAGAAAGAACACAGATTACAGACACCAGGGAAACCGCAGCTAGCCTAAAATGGCAATTTGCAGGACACAACGCTAGGCAAACAGACTCCAGATGGAACGCAAAGATTCAAGAATGGAGACCATGGCTAGGAAACCGTGAGCGTGGAAGACCCCAAATGCGTTGGGTGGACGACATCAAAAAACACGATGGACTAGGCTGGAAAAGAATGGCGCAAAACTGAGAACAATGGAAAATAATTGGAGAGGCTTACATCCAAAAAATGAATCGAAGAAGGTTAAAAAAAATTAATTTTGAGTTATTTTTACTTCTGTAAGTGTTCTTTTTTTGCATTTTAACAGCAATAAAGTTATTATAATTATCGATACTGCTACTGCTTTGACATGTAAAAGAAACACTATAACTAACACCACACAACATTCGATTAAGTAGAAATTGAAACTTTGCCTATAGTAGGAACTTGTGTGTAAACAAAATAATTTTATTACAGGTACATTATACATTTTCAACATAATATACTATTTCGCTAAAAATAATGTATTCCAGCCAATTTGGTTTAATCGCTGGCGTCGACCCATAGCTCATGGGAAGAAGATTGTGTAACGTTGATTATCAACTATTCAATATCATCTTGGAGATTATCTGTTATCCACATATTATTTTCAATAGTCTTTACGTGGTTTAATATAATGTTGCCAGTTTTCAATTGTCCCTTCTTTGTATCCAGATTTTATTAACTGTTTTATGTCCTTTACCTTAAACGTCGCATTATTCATTTCAATATGACGTTTGATTTGTTTTCGTCAATGGGTACCTTTTTCTCACTAAGCCAGTCAACAATTTGCTCTTTTCGCCATGCCATTATTAGAATATTCTCTACGTTCCTCGCTTCTTTAACGACTGCACTAACGTTCAGTTTAGCCGAGAAATACTGTAGTACGTTAAGAACGTGACGTTTCTCCTTACGGGTGAAATATTCTCCAGTACGTCATTTTGAAGGGCCAGCTTAACCTTCCACTTCCATATCGAAGAATTAAAGAAATTTCTACAAAATTAAGTGCAATAACAGAATTATATAAAATACTCATCATTACCTTAAAAGACGCTTGTACTAAGTTTAAGCGTTCTGAAAAGAACAATTTTTAATAAATGGAGTTGGTTTAATTTGAAAAATAACGTAGTGCAAACGAACAATAATATAAAAGTATAAAGAGGTTGTGTTCTTTGACATTTTACGTTTAACAACATTGCCATGAAAGAAAAGGATAGCGTTATTTGTAGATGACTAAAGTTAGTAAAAGAGATATTTAATCCATAAGATCTCTTACTACACTGGGAGGTTTGGACAGGCTATAGTATTTTTCTTTCAATTCATAAATTAATCCTTTCATTTGTAATGAAATGGGTTTTTGCTACACTAATTATTTAGAAATAAAAACCAACAGAGATCATAACCTTACAAAACACTCGCGCGCGATCACCCTCAAGTATGGCTCCTTACCGAGCGTCTCTCTCTCTGTGTGCCCTAGCAGTTTTTCCCTTATATACCTGCGGTCATCCATTTTACACACGTCATCAAATTTTTCGCGCTAAAATAACAATCAACTTATTCCAAAGGAGTTTTCCACTGCTTATCTTTGCCGAGTGGATGTCTGAAAAGGAACTAACGCAATCGAAACTGTCCAGATCTATATTCAATTTTTTATGAAAGTTTTACACGTGCGATTTTTCCTTTCGCATAATTCAGCAAATTCCATTTGTCCTTGCATTCAATTTTTCTATTGCGCAATGTTAGAGATTTATTCAATCAAAAATATACATACATATACTTCTCTACACTTTAATACAACATCACCACATCATAAATTCAGTCATTCATACATTTACAACAATTTTGATAACGCATTCTACAGCAAACAGTGGCGAATTCCGGTAGCATTTCACCATTATCGTCTCAATAGGGGTTTTACCAAAACATTTTTTCTCAATTAAACTTAATAATTTCAATTTAAAAATCTTCATACACCATTTAAATATACTCTTTTACGTGATACACAACGTTTTACTACAATTCGAGTGGCGTAGCATGTAAGGTTATTTTGATGCACCGTGTATGTGTAGTATTTTGATAACGTATGTGACGTGTTTTGAATGTAGCTGAAGTGAGTTTGCAAAAAAAGAATTTTGTGTGTGGGTAATGTAACTTGGTGTAATTGATACACCACTGGAATTGAGTGAGGCATTGGTTATCATGTGACGGAATATTTGGAATGCTGTAGAAAGATTTTAGTGTTGAAATCGTTAAATTTGGTTGAGAAATAATGTTTTGAGTAAATTTTTATTGATACGACACAGGTAAAACTACTGGTCTTTTTGCTACTGTGTATGAAGGAATTTGAACTAAAGAAATGGTTGTAGACGTATGAGTGAGTGAGTTTGTGATATATTGATATTTTATTAACATGCAGTATGGAATATGTATGCATATTTTTGTTTGTGGAAATTTTTGTAATATGATGCAATAATGGTAAATTAATGCATGTTCAAGAATGAAGTGATAGAATGTGAGGGAGAAGGGATGTTGAGGGATAATCTGGTTAATCTACAGTGTGAATGTATTGCAATTGATGATTTCTTCGGAAAGTTTTTAGTGAATTTACAAAGTAATTCATGATGGCTACGTTTATTTCGCATCGTTAGCATCTTCTTCCACGTTGGAACCTTCGACGCGTCAAAGAAACGCACGAAACACTCAATTGTGATAGGTGAATTTTGATCGTAGCGCGAATTTATTGTGACGTATTGGCAATATGCCGGGCAGAAGGTCAAATTTGAGGAATGAGCTAGTTGGTTAGAGGTTTTAGATTGCTCGAGCAGAGCTAGAGTACGAGCTGCGCGCGTTGCATAACCATTAGAATGGTTAGTGTCGGAGTTTATTTGTGAAAATTATAGTTTTAGAAGGGCATGTACAGCGACTGAGTTAACCTAAAAGGGGATAAATCGTATAGACATTCAGAAATTTATTATGTAATATATTGTGAGTTGAAGGAAAACATTAGTGCTTAGGCAGATTAAAAGTTAACACAACAACTATGTTGTTATTAGTGTTCAATTGTGGGACCCGTGACCTAACATTATTATAAAGAGAACCGAAGATAACCATTTATGCTACCGAAATAAAAGTTTGTAAACTTTAGTTAAGATACTGGCGATCATCATTGACATTGAATGTGTACAATTGTTAGCAATACCATATTGATTGCGTTAGTGAGTACCACAGCCGAGTGTGTAGGGCGAATATACGGCTACCTCTTGTGTTTTGTGTTTAGTGCATCTAAGAATTGAAAAAAGGATACCGAAGCAGATCACATGGACTACAACTATCACACCGAAAAAGGATTAATTAATGTAATACGTTTAAATTTTATTGAACCAAAACAAGTACGATTATCTCTTAAGTACATTTTTTTTTTGTTGTTGCATTAATTATGGTTCATTCAACGAAAAAAAAAAGTAATCCAACTTTAATTACTTTGTTGTTTTTAGTTTTAGGAAGGGGGTAATTTTAGTCTTAAAGTATTTATGTGTTTGTTGGTTCTTTTAAACCATGCCGTTGTATCTATTTACATGCGGAATTTGTCATATATATATATATATATATATATATATATATATATATATATATATATATATATATATATATATTCCACTGTTTAATTTATTTTGCCGTTTATTTGTGTCAATTGTTTGCCTGGTTACATCTTCCAATAAGTGAAATTAGTCTTTGCATATTTTCGAATTTAAGGATCGATTGGAAATTGCGTAATGAGCCAGATCGATTTATATTTATTTATATTTATATTTAATGAACAAAAATTTGAATGAACGAATTATCAGTATACCTGTTGTACATTTGGGTTACATTGTAACAATATTGCAACGCTACACGTATATTGTCAATTAGCTCACGTTTTGGTAGACGATAATATGTATTTGATATTTAGTTACGCAGGGTTTATGCGGAAGATCAGTATTACTGAACTTTGTTCTGAGTTTATGTACGTGTTCTCTTTTTTTCGTTCTATTCTTTTGTATAAATATTATGTTTGTATTGTGCATAATAAGGTACATTACTATTATTATACCGTATTACCAGGAGTAAATAGTATTTTAACGAATTGGCACAAAAATAGGTAATTTCAAATCGCAGTCAAGCACTATAAATAGAACCCAGGTATGCCTAAAATAATAGATTTTAGCGAGAATGGTTTACACAATGGTGTATGATATTTTTGCTCAAATGATACGGTACGTTTTAATTTGAAGTAACTCCCTGTATATTAATCTTTAAAGAAAAAAATATATTCGCAGTAGAAAGTTTGTGCCTTAAATAAAAGTAATTACGAAGATTTAGCTATACATCAGGCACAACCGTAATTGATCATATGTCTGAGATCTTCAACAAAACAATGGGTTTTTGTTTTTGATTTACCCTTAACTGATCTGATTTTATCACATCAGTAAAAAATATTTTGTTTTACTAGTGAAGTGATTAGGTAGATCAAGTGAAATCATTTCAATATCACTTCTGCCATAAATTGATATTTTGTGCACGTTTCTTTTTAACAATTGCAACGGACGTAGTACCCTTAGATACTACTTTTGTTTGTTTAACCCGCTCCAAAGAATAAGATTTGAGTTCTTTTAAACCTTTTTATAATATCAACATTATTGAAGAAAATTTAATACCTGATTTAATGGGTTCGATTTATAAAGATATCATTTACTAGTTATTTTTTTCTTTACTTGCTAATTAATTTCGGTCTGCGTAAATGAATTTTAAGCTTTATGTTTAATAACTCCTTTCTTAGTTGGTTGCAACGGCCAGCTCAAGTTAATATAAAGAAACGATTTCTGTTATCATTGCACAAAATTTAGCTCATTTTGATTTAGTTATTTATCTGGATTCCGATTGAGTTGACTTCTTTCTGCATTTATGTATTCAATAGTTGTGTAAGCTTGTAATATTAATAATCTTTAGCAATAAAAATAAATCAAACTTTATACTCAATTAATTAAATTCCAAATCTGAGCGAAAATGCATCAATGCGTTGTTTACAAACATATATAAAAATCAAACCTATAATATAAGATAACCTTCTTAAAACTAACATATAACAAATAAAATCTTTATCAGAATCAGACGTTGTTCTCGTTTAATTGTGATAATCAAAGGTAAAGTTTCGAGAAATCAAACACAAAAAGTTTTATTTATTAACACAAACAAAAAAGATTCTTACTTATTTTCGTTGCAAAACTGATGATGTAAAGCTGGCGTTTCTTTGACCGATGATAAGGCGGCCTCAGATAGGTTAGAGCCTGCTTTTCCGATGATGTCAACTACCGGCACCCTGGCACCGTTTCTCGATTGTTGTCCTTATCTTTCCTTATACTTTTGTGTAGCTAAATACGTTTTTAATTTTCCTTCAGCAGTTAATGATTTTAGTAAATAATTGTTCGATATATTTACACTATACAGTTTTTACATCATTGTTCAAATTTAATCACAAACGGCGTGCAACAAACTGCAAGCGAACTACGGGAAGCCATACTTTATCAACGTTTTTTAGTTATTACACTGTATATACCGATCTATCAATTGGGTCGATTGTCTTATTGTACATTTATCACTCGCTATTAAACCATCAACTTAGGACACTTTCAACAAGCACTTAAAACGCTATTGTAAACTATTACGCAATCTTTCTATTACACCCAAATTGCCAATTTTTGCGCTTTTATTATTTTAATAAGGAAAGTAATTTTCTACTTCTTCCCTATCACCGTTAATTAATTCTTATTTCTAATTTTAACACTTTATAGGGTAGCGTGACTATACCATGTCGCTTAGACTGTGAATTGTGATCGCTTATTTTTATGCGACCCTTTCTGTTCGCTTACTTATCTTGACTGTTTGTTGGCTCACTGTGAACGACTGACTTAAAAACTGCCCATCATTATTATAAAGGCGTCATTTCCTTCGACCACATTAATGCGCTTGCAAATGCCGCGTATTTAAATATTTTCAAATTGTATATATAGATAACTTATTGAAACAAACTCAAGCTTTTAATCTTAATATTAATTACATTGAAATACAAATAAACAATAACCATTTTTTTATTCAGAAAAATAATATATAAATATCAAATCTCATATAATTTAGCGTGAAATTTTGATTTTTCTAAAGCTCCCGTTACACAATACCTGTTACTTAAAAGTGTATGTTAACGATGATTTATGGAATAATTTAATGTGAGATGCTTGAGTACGAAATCTAAGGTGAAATGTGAAGCTAATTTTGCAACTATCAGTTATTTTGGTACGCTCGTTTTGATGTGATTTTGTCAGTTGAAAGTGAAGTGATGGAAATTACTTGAGACGGTAAGTCGAAAGCTAAAAATGTATTCACATAATATATTAATAGATTCTAGGTATATAACCCGTATATGAATACAGAAACGTTTTATTAAAGTTTACAGTAGCATATTTAAGTTTTACTATTCAGTAATAAGTTATCAAGTATAGTTATATGGGAACAATTATATGCAGTAGGCAATATTTGATCTACATCACTTTCACTGGCTTAAATCGGCAGTAGTTTGGTGTTATATAATTGGTTAATACAACCTAAATGCCTTGGAATACGGCAGATGGAATGAATGCAAGTTTTCACTAACCTTCTACGATCTTAATCTACCTTTGCAAATCTAAACAGATCCAAACATACATTCGCAAAATGTGCAGCTATTGTTAGATAGAATCGTATACCCACAAGTATTGCATGGAATTTTATGTGGTGTAAAAAATGCCAGGTATTGGAAAGGTCCTCAAGGAATTTAAGTGATATGTATTTAACCTTGCGTCCGACAGGTGGAATTGTGTAACATTTTTGGCAGGTGGAGTGTGAGAAACCCCAATAACTTTTTTAGTTTAAAATTTGAATATTTAGGAATAATACTAATTATTTTCATGTTCTGTAACAACGCGTTTGCGACATAAAAATTGCCTAATTTGCAGAACATGGACATAATATTTTATTGTTGTGTTACAATAAAAAGTGATTGTTATTGAACCAAGGAAAACATAGGTTGCTTCAAAAAGGTTTATTGCATGTGTAACATTAATACAATAAGTAAATAACTTTAATGCACTAAAAATAAACCATTACAAAACTATAATACAAAATATGTATATACTGGTGAAAAGAATAAAAAAGAAAAATAAAAAAGTTATTGGTCATCAACTTCATTAATTTCTGCGCAAGCTTCGCAGTACATTTCAGCGTGTTCCACGCATATAAACCGATTGCACCTATCACAATAGTATATTGAGTATCAAGAACAGTAAGGGACGTTTACCGGTCGACGGCCATGTTTGGAGGCTATCGCTCATCCTCCAATTTGGCCGGAGACCGGTACAACCCTTAATGTTCGTCATGCTCATACTGTTTTTTGCACGATTGTATTAAATTTACCACAATTGAAATTATTTAACTTCTACTAAATAAACGAAAAGTCAAAAGTGACGTTTTAAATAGAAATGTCATAATTTCTTGTTCTTATTGTTGTGAACTATAGTATACCTATAAAATTTTACGTTGGTCAGTAAAAGACGTCGGTAAGTAAATACTTACCGACCAGTTGGGCCTTGCAACCAGTGAACATATCCTACCGTCGTGGAAACAGATATGGTAAATAAACGAAAAAGCTCAATCGTGAAAAAACGTATTATGTTTTGCGATCACGGGCACGAGGACAATCTTAACATCTTTCTTGCCCATTTGGTTTTGTTTTTTTGGTAGGGGGCTCTGATGTTTCGCCTCTTGTGTTGCGGATCGCACCTCGCAGTTCTCGAGGTAGTCTGTTATTTACCATCCTCATCTTCTAATGATCAGAATCTTAATTGAGTTAGGCAGTCACTTCTGTTTGTATTTTTTCCATTATTTTCCCTGTAAATAATTTGGCAGTTTATGCCAGCAGTATTGATCAAGGAAAAAAATATAGTCAAAGGCCACCGACAACTATTTCGTGATACATTGCATAAAGCGGATAATTGATCAACGGTATCTACTCCCCCTTTAGTTAAGTTGTAGAACGACACAATCTCCGGAAGTTGCCTTTCTGAGTTATCCACTTGCCCATCGTGGTGAAGAGATGACAGTAAAAGGACAACTTTCCTTCTTTTGGATACATACGAAGGTACTGTATAATTTTGTTGATATCCAAAGAGACTTGAGTATGTATCTCGATTTCTCGCATTTGCAAAGTTTGTGGGAATCTCATTATTTTTGTGAATGGTTCGTACAGCAGTGAGGCCATGTTCTTGGTGCAACTTGATAAAGACGCCATAGCATGTGTACCAGTTGTCGAAGGTAATGTTTCTATTCGTTTTGACACGGGATCCACCAGCCTACCAACTATATCTTTAGGACTGTTGTTTGCACAGTACGTACCTTCTGTTGACTAGGTAGTGTGTTCGGGTGTCTACCAGGGTATGAATCTATTTGACATATATTGACGAAAAGAGCATTTGCTCCTAAATGCCTCTACTTTTTCGTCCATTGTTAAATATTGGCCGGTGTATAAGCACTTTTACAGTTATCAACAAATTGTTCACTATAGCTCTAATACCAGCTAATTTATCATTTTTTTTGCCGCAAGGGGCGATTGTCTTTGTTGTCGAAACGTAGGCGCTTAGTAAAAATTCATAGCGCCTTTGCACCATCGTAGTGCGAAATATTTCTATCTCTGTTCCGTTGGTTTTCCAAAAGTTTTTCATTGATCCGGGGCTGTCTTTGAAAACTCCTGATAAATATAAAAGGCCTAACACAGCTTTTATCTCGACTTCATTAGTTGGTTGATAATGCGGTGATTCTTTCCATTGCCTTGTCTTCTCAAAGATCCTTTCATTTATGTGTATCACGATGTCAGTTATCATGTGACCATTTATGAAAAGTAGAAAGCATTGAAGAGGACGTTTTGCAGTTTTTGCAAACAATTTTACACCAGGTAAGTGCATTATGATATTTTCTGCCCTTGTTCGAACAGTTTTTGTAGGACAAGTCTTTCTCCACTTTAGCGAAATAGAAATTTGTATTTCCTTGTTCAATTTTCTTTATTTTCGCTGTTTCCGCTGTTGCCTTCATTCTCTTCTACACTACCTCCATTTCTACATTGTCGCCGGTATCTTGTTCAAAATGTGAATAGTCACTAGCGATGCTTACATTATCGCACTCCTCTTCACCATCAGATCCACTGATTTCGTCATCGCTTTGTGTTTCGTTCCATAAAGCCTGAAGGCGTTCCATTTCTCGCTCGTAGTCTCCCATTTTGCTATTTGGTAACATACTATGAATATACAGTGTGATGATAAAGTAAAGAACAAAATATATAATTGCGTTATTTAATGTTTCCAAGCAAAACGCTCGGACAGGTCAATTTTACTTTTTAATTAGGCACCTTACGACAAAAATTTTACTTATGACGTCATGTATTTTTGCACAATGACGTTATCATTGATTTTTTTCAATGACGACCCCAATTTTTTTGCTGCTTTTTATTAGATGGTCCAACTACTTAAATTACGGTGTAAGAAAATTGGTACCTTAGATAACTATTTTTTTGAGAAGACAACACATTTACCGTAAGAAATAAAAATGTAACTTTAATGGAAGAAAATCATAATTAAACCTCAAAAACAAACGAAATTTATCGCAAATGTTCAAACTGCGCTAAAGATATTGACGGACGTTGATTCCAAAGTGAGGCGCCCCATTGTGTTGAAACCAAATATTCTGATGGGGCACATCTACTTCGTGATAATTTGGAAACATGCTGTCAGAGCTGGCACTAAATCAAACTGCAAAAAGTTTAAATAACGTGCTGCTGTAAGATTTCCTTCAAAAAAGTAAGGTCCCATTAAACGACGTCCTTGAGTGTACAAAGTGTTTACACTCGTATCTATCATTGCCAAATGGTTAACGGAGCGCAATTTGAACATTTGCGATGAATTTCGTTAATTTTTGAGGTTTAATTATGATTTTCTTCCATTAAAGTTACATTTTTATTTCTTACGGTAAATGTGTTATTTTCTCAAAAAAAATAGTTATCTAAGGTACCAATTTTTTTACACCATAATTTAAGTGGTTGGACCATCTAATAAAAAGCAGCAACAAAAATTGGGGTTGCCATTGAAAAAAAAAACAATGATGACGTCATTGTGCAAAAATACATGACGTAATAAGTAAAATTGTTATGTCATAAGATGGCTTATTAAAAAATAAAAATGACCTGTCCGAGCGTTTTGCTTGGAAACATTAAATAACGCAATTATAAATTTTGTTCCTTACTTTATCACCATACTGTATGCAATAATAGTAATTAAACAAACGTTTATTACCTTGATTCAGCTATCTTGGTGCGAACACAATTTTCAAACCTATTGAGACAGGTGGGGTGTGGTGCACCCCAATCGACTTAAAATGCTTCTGAGTCAAACAGACGCTTAACGGCCACTGATTTTAAATACTAATACCGCAGAGGCAACTATAAGCGGAAGCTACCGAGCAGTTCCGACTGCAAAGCGCAAATTCAAAGAGTTACATCCAATTTTCGACGCTTGGGGTGTGTCACACCCCACGTGTCGAACGCGGGGTTAAAGAAAACAGAATTAATTACTCAAGAAGTTGAGATAAAAGAAAATACATTTTCCACAATTTTATAAGCGGACTAAGCTCGTTGAAAATAATCCCTTCAATAAATGTATACATGACATTAAAGTAATGAATTTTAATAGTGATTAGGTTAATTTCAATGTAAAAATACATCAATTAAACGTATATAGAAGTGTTAGATAAATATTTATCACAGTAACGTAGCCAAATAGAGAATACCTAATATGAATGACACAAATAGACAGTGGCGTACAATATGATTTTATCTAAGGTTAACAATGATCTGATGAACATGGAGTGGAAGAGGGTAAACTAAGTTACATACGTCACAGATTTATCGAATAGGATATTTTACTCTACAAAATCATCTAAAAACCTCTTCAGGGAAAGCGCTGTTCTTCATCAGTATTCTTCCCAAGAAAATTATTTTTGTTTTTCTGGCTTCATATATATATATATATATATATATATATATATATATATATATATATATATATATATATATATATATATACAGGGTGACCAAATTCAAGTGTGCACTATTGCTAACTTCTTTATTATTGAAGCTACGAGGTCGGTTAAATTGGAGAAGTAGTAGTATTTCTTCCGCTGATTAACGTGGTGGTAACAGAAAAACAATTGAACATCGCGTTTCCGAGTTATTTTAAAAAATGTAGTTTTCTTAAATGGGACGCCCTGTATATTTATAACCTTATCGATTGCCAACGCTTTTCTTATCATAAAAGCTTATTATGAATTTCAGCCTAAAACCAACAATAAAGGAGATATGAGCCTATTTCACTTTTCGCCTATAGGATACCATAAAATTTAAATAAAAACGAAATATTATACAAAATATGCTATATTTATTATTTAATTTAGTACCAAAGTATAGTTCTATTCAATAAAATACAGTACCACTCTTGGAAGTGATTTTTGGTAATTATTTGATACTGTAAAGCGTTCTTCTTGGCTACTCTGTTATATCTGCGAATAAAAAATAAATCTACAAAAATCCTTTAATAACGTATAGGTTGATATATTGTTTCAGTATTTATGGAATTATATTGTTTATATAATTCAATAATATTGCAATTACAAATTCTATAAGGTTTAAGAAAAATAAAATTTCGGGCCATTCTTAGAATTTTGACTTTAGATCATACTAATGTAGTTATGGATACCAAAGCCTGTTCAATATGCTTAAAAATGTATGTACTCGATTTTATTGAATAGGACTGTACGTCATTTAATTGTGTTTAGCTATTTTTATTTCTAAATCATCTAGGATGCTATGCGAAACAAGAAAACCAATACATCTAGCGATAACTAATATCATACGTAGCGTAGATGTATGGTTTTAAAGGCTACAAGAAGAGTATTTAAGTGTGCCCAAAATGTATTGAGCAAGGAGGAGATGTATTCGAATACTTAATTTAAGCTTTTCTAATAATTTTAACTAAAAATAAATCAATTGATTCGTTTTGTTTTGTTTTTATTTTAAATTTTATGCCCCCCAAGATGATAAGTTAAATAGGTTCGTACTTCCTTTATTTTTTGTTTTAGACTGAAATTCATAATAACCTTTTATGGTAATAAAAGCGATGGCAATCGATTAGGGTATAAATATACAGGGTGTCCCGTCAAAAAAACTACATTTTTTAAAATAACTCTGAAACGCGATATTGTTTTTCTATTAATCACGTTAATCAGCGGAAGAAATACCTCGCAGCATCAATAATAGAAAAGTTAGCAATAGTGCACACTAATTATATATATATATATCATATATATATATATATATATATATATATATATGGCTAATATATATATATATATATATATATATATATATATATATTTTGAACAACAAGAAATCTTAACTCGGTCAAATCAGTAATCTAAATCACCTAAGTGACTAAAATAATAATTGAACAACAAGCTCATAACTTCTAAATCTTATACAATCTAAAATAATAATTGACTTATTTCCATAAAATTCAATGGCACTAAAATTATTAAATGTAATATATATATATATATATATATATATATATATATATATATATATATATATATATATATATATATATATATATATATATATATACTAGAAACTAGTGCAGTTCTGTTTACAACATTATCTGATATCGGGCCACAGCAACATATATGACTCTAGCAACCATCTTATCACAGACTTGTTTAAAGTGGCTGTACAACTGTCTCTTAATTATCAATAATGTTTTATTGTTTGGTGGATATTTATTACATAATCTTTTGGTGGGTACTGATTGCGTCCGTATATTTTGATAACGTGCAGTAAGTATGTGGTTACTTGTTAGCATTATTAATGTAATTATAAATCCTATGAATTTTAAATTGTTTGACTGAGTAATATAGAGAAATAAGTTTTAATGTGTAAAATTTAATTGTAGTTAGTGGTGTTTACATTTTATTTATATTATTTTATTCGTTACAATTAAAACATTATTGATAATTAAGGGGCAGCTGTACAGACCACTTTAAACAAGTCTGTGATAAGATAGTTGCTAAAGTCACATATGTTGCTGTGGCCCGATATCAGATAATGTTGTAAACATAACTGCGCCTAGTTTCTTCTAAGAAAAAAAAAATAATATATATATATATATATATATATATATATATATATATATATATATATATATATATATATATATATATATATATATATATATAGGTTACATTTAATAATGTTATGTGCTCATTGAATTTTATGGAAAATATAATTGTGCAATTATTATTTTAGATTACTTTAGATTTAGATTACTTGTTCAAAAAATTGTACAATTTTCTTTTCTTTATAGCTTGAAAATGAAAATATAATTTTCGAAACGTTGCATATATATATATATATATATATATATATATATATATATATATATATATATATATATATATGATAATTTTTTTTGATATTTATTTACAAATTTACGACCTCCTATTTAAAGCTATAAGTTAATGAGATTAATGAGTACAGTTGAAGTAGAAATTATCCAGCAATAAACCTCCTGGCTAATATAATAAGAGACCTTTGGTTAAAATTAATTATCTATTGATGCAAGGGCGTAGCCAGGATTTATAACAGGGGGGGGGGGGCAAACCATAGTCCATGGTCGTTCAAAATGTAAAATTTTAGGATAAAAAGAAAAGGCAAATGAAAACAAAACTTTGAGATTTTAATTATACTTAGGTAAATTAAACTAATAACAGATAACAAAAAAAATATGCAGAACAGAAAAATATGTATATTTTAGATTTAATTTTTTGTTTATTAAAATTTAAAAATTATTTAATTTATTTTTGCTCTTCCAGGGGGGGGGGCAGTTGCTCCTCCCTGCCCTTAGCTGGCTACGCCCATGTATTGATGTAAGACATCCGTTGGCCATTGCTTCTTTAACCTTCTTCTGACTAATGGTTAAATACGAAGTTGTTTTGCTTCCGTGTTGGGATGATCTGGCAGTTGTTCCAGGTAGTTTCTAGTTAGCCTGATGATTTCTTCACTAACGAGCGGTATACTAGCATCTTCGTGCAGGGTTTTGTTACTGATGTACCAGGGTGCATTGAAAACCATTCTTAGTGTTTTGGATTGGATTCTCTGTATTATTTGTATATTAGATTGCTTGGCGCATCCCCAGAGTTGAACTCTGTAGGTCCAGATAGGCTTTATTATACAGTTGTATAATAGTATTTTATTTTCTGTGGAGAGTTTTGACCTTGATCCTATTAGCCATCCCATCTTCTGTTTTAGGTTAATTTGAGTTTTCTTTGCCATTATGTGTGGCTTCCAGGTGAATTTTTGATGTATCGTTAGTCCGAGGTACTGTACTTAGCTGTTAATTGGCAATTGCATATTGTTTAATGTGACTGAAGGATACCTAATGTTTCGGTTGGTGAAAGTGATTTGTGTGGATTTTGTAGGGTTGACCGTGACCTTCCATTTGTCCAGCCAGTCTTGCATAAGGATTTCGGTGTGTTTGCAAGTTTTCAGATGCTACTCGAGGGTTATCACTTATGGATATTATTGGCGTGTGATCGGCAAATGTGGCAATTGTGGTTGAATTTGTGGTTGGGATGTCAGCCGTAAAGATTAGGTAGAAAAGAGCACCCAATACGCAGCCTTGTGGGACACCAGACTTTATAGGATAATAATTAGAGATTTCGGTGTGGAATCTTACTTAGAAATATCGCTCGAGAGGCACGATTTTACAATCAGACAGTGAGGTGTGAGAAGGAACGCTTTAAGTTTATAAATGAGACCTTCTTACCATACACGGTCGAAGGCTTGTTGAACGTCTAGGAAGGCAGCTGTACATAATTTTTTCTCTTCGAGGCTTGTGTGAATATTTTTAACGATACTATGGGATTGTTGTACAGCATAATGGTTTTCCCTAAAACCAAATTGGTGGGTTGGTATAAATGTGTTTATTTCAGTGTCTTCAGAAATTCTTTGTAGGAATTTGGACATAATCGGGAGCCAACTTATTGGCCGATATGAGGTGACTATATTTTGAGGCTTATTTGGTTTGTTGATCATTATTACTTGTTGAAACTTTCGTGTGATCGGGTAGTATGCTTGTCTTAATACACCGTTATATATTGAAGTTAACAGTACAGTAGCTTTTCTGGGTAGTTGTTTTAACACGAATGCAGTAATCAGATCAAATCCGAGTGCTTTATGATTATTACATCTTGAGATCTCTTGTCTCACTTCATTTGGAGAGAAAGGTTTAATTGGTAGCATCATCGGGAAGGAGGCGTCCAAGAAGATTTTTTAGTCTATTACCGTCATTATTGTTGTCCTCGTGTCCACTATAAACTTGTGACAGGCCTTCCAGATGGAGCGATCTTCTTTAGACAAACTGGTGATATATAATTCGAAAGTGGCATTTCGGATGTCTTGCAGCACTGTCTTTAACTGTTGAGTTAGTCTCTTATATTCTCTTTTGTCTACGACTTCTTTGCCTTATGTGCCTGGCTCTTCTTTTTTAGGCAACTAAGCTGCTGGCCACTCGAACTTACACATAGTGATTTTTAGGCAAAATTTAAAGTTAAATATTTTCAATAGGAATGCAAATTTTTGAACGGGGCTTGTAAATTTTAAGAGCTAGTTTTTTTCGAATTAAGCTGCATGACGTATATTTATCGTAGGACCATAGGTTTATTATATACGGGGTGATCAATGAAGTCATGCAAAAAATCAAAAAGTTTGTATGAGTGAAATTTCCGCAAAAAATTTGAGGGCTATTTCGGTGTGCGCGTGCATACGTGCATGTGTAAGAATATGGGTGTGCGGGTGAGTGGATGTGGCTGTGTTCGCTCATGCGTCCATGCGCGGGTATGTGTGCGTATGTGGGCGCGCGCGAATGTTCGAGAGTGCCTTCGTGCGTGAGTTCATGCGTGCGTGAGTGCGTGTGAGTGTGTGAGTATGCGTGTGAGTGTGTGAGTGTGTGAGTGTGTGAGTGTGTGAGTGTGTGAGTGTGTGAGTGTGTGAGTGTGTGAGTGTGTGAGTGTGTGAGTGTGTGAGTGTGTGAGTGTGTGAGTGTCTGAGTGTGTTGAGTGTGTGAGTTTGTGAGTGTGTGTGTGTGTGGGTGTGTGAGTGTGTGAGTGTGTGAGTGTGTGAATGTGTGAGTGTGTGAGTGTGTGACTGTGTGTGTGAGTGTGTGAGTGTGTGAGTGTGTGTGTGTGTGTGTGTGAGTGTGTGTGTGTGTGTGTGTGTGAGTGTGTGAGTGTGTGAGTGTGTGAGTGTGTGTGTGAATGCGTGAGTGTGTGTGTGGGTGTGTGAGTGTGTGAGTGTGAGTGTGTGAGTGTGAGTGTGTGAGTGTGAGTGTGTGAATGGGTGTGATGTGTGTGAGTGTGTGAGTGTTGTGTGTGAGTGTGTGAGTGTGTGAGTGTGTGAGTGTGTGAGTGTGAGTGTGTGAGTGTGTGAGTGTGTGAGTGTGTGAGTGTGAGTGTGTGTGAGTGTGAGTGTGTGAGTGTGTGAGTGTGTGTGTGAGTGTGTGAGTGTGTGTGTAGTGTGAGTGTGTGAGTGTGTGAGTGTGTGAGTGTGTGAGTGTGTGAGTGTGGTGAGTGTGAGTGTGTGTGTGAGTGTGTGGTGTGTGAGGTGTGTGAGTGTGTGTAGTGTGTGAAGTGTGTGAGTGTGTGAGTGTGTGGTGTGTGTGTGTGAGTGTGAGTGTGTGAGTGTGTGAGTGTGTGAGTGTGTGAGTGTGTGTGTGTGTGTGAGTGTGTGAGTGTGTGAGTGTGATGTGTGAGTGTGTGTGTGTGTGTGTGAGTGTGTGTGTGTGAGTGTGAGTGTGGATGTGTGAGTGTGGAGTGTGTGAGTGTGTGAGTGTGTGAGTGTGAGTGTGAGTGTGGAGTGTGAGTGTGTGTGAGTGTGTGGGTGTGAGTGTGTGAGTGTGAGTGGTGAGTGTGAGTGTGTGAGTGTTTGAGTGTGTGAGTGTGTGAGGTGGGTGTGTGAGTTGTGGTGAGTGTGTGAGTGTGTGAGTGTGTGAGTGTGTGAGTGTGTGTGTGTGTGTGAGGTGTGTGTGTGTGAGTGTGAGTGTGTGAGTGTGTGAGTGTGTGAGTGTGTGAGTGTGAGTGTGTGAGTGTGTGAGTGTGTGAGTGTGAGTGTGAGTGTGTGAGTGTGTGAGTGTGAGTGTGAGAGTGTGAGTGTAGTGTGTAGTGTGTGAGTGTGTGAGTGTTTGAGTGTGTGAGTGTGTGTGTGAGTGTGTGAGTGTAGTGTGAGTGTGTGGTGTGAGTGTGTGAGTGTGATGTGTGAGTGTGAGTGTGTGGTGTGAGTGTGTGAGTGTTACTGTGTGTGAGTGTGTGAGTGTGTGGGTGTGTGGGTGTGTGGGTGTGTGGGTGTATGGTGTGTGTGTGTGTGTGTGTGTGTGTGTGTGTGTGTGTGTGTGTGTGTGTGTGTGTGTGTGTGTGTGTGTGTGTGTGTGTGTGTGTGTGTGTGTGTGTGTGTGTGTGTGTGTGTGTGAGTGTGTGGTGTCCAGCCCCACTGCTTAAGATCCATCTCTGTCCCTCTTCCAAGTTTGTATTCAGTAATACATTCTAAACGCATGCTGTTTAGCTGCTGCAGCTGTAGACGGTGTTGATGAAAGCTTTACTACTGAGCTTGATTTTGTAGATTTGACGAACATCAGATATCTGTAATTATATAGCGATTTTTCGGGCTTATGATACTAATTCCAGTTTAAGAAATAATATCTGGAGAGCTACTTTCCTGTAAGAACATTTAAGCTCAATGATGGAGATCACTACGTTTCTCAAAATTTTTCAGTACTTGTAGTTATCCTTTCCGAAAAACGCCGAAGTCGTGTCACAGCCCGTGATGGCGTGCAGCAGCGATATGTACTTCTTACAGTTAGGATATTTATCCAAGGCAGTAGTTGAGTAAGTCTTTATCTCAACATTTTGCTTTCCCGGTTTTCGGAATAAAATTGCATGCATGCCATACACCCATTTACATAACACGATATCTTGTGTACTTCTTCCACGGGAAACTCCACCTTCGGACTTCATGCGTCTCATTAAAGATTGATCGATTACTGTATCACTCCAGGTTCCGCAACCAAATTTCTTAATACGTCTGACTGAAAAATTCGTTCTGGAAGTTCGAGAAAGTCTGCGCGTCCGTAGTTCCTTCTAATGCCAGCATATCTTGCAGATGCAAGTGTCTCGACTTTGCATAAAGAAAATGTCCTGTAGCCTGAAAATAAGGGAGCATTTTTTTCACGGCTTCCAGATGGTCATTCCAAAGACCCAGTCTCTCAGCACGAATGAATTCATGAGCTGTGGATACCATGTCGGGGTACTGAACCCATAATTGAGAGGTGGGACCTCGAGTCTTTAGTTCTTTCAATTTATTGTGAAATAAGTCATCCAATAATTTCAGATTTTCTTCAGATGCTGTAATATTGTCGTAAGAAACAGTGTGCTCAAGTACACCCTCGATCTTGCCATCTAAAAAACTTTTTAGGTTTTCGCCTATTTTCATATCTTGGTAAATTAACATGGATAATGCAACCTTGAAAAGTGTATGGCTCTCGCTAATCTGGCAAAAGCATGTCCATTAAACATTTTGTCAATTGAATTTGGAGCGTATACAAGACTTAGAGCCCCGATGATTCCACTTCCATTCATTATATAGCCTATTGATCCAAGGAAGCTCATAAGCATATGGAAGCCGCCTAGTCTTACAATGATTTTGGATATATCAATTCTAGGCTCTGCAGCAGCTACGATTTCTCTTGCCTTGATGTACAGCGGTTGATCGAATGTCACTATGCAGGTATTTTGATCATTTCGAAGAGCACAGTCTAGTGCTGTATACATGGTGTTGAAGTTACTATCTGGATGGTGGATGAACGGCAGAAATAAAATACGAGATGTTGAAAAGTTTTTATTGTCCACTGTCAGATCTTCTATAAAGCCTTGCCAACCAGGTATACTTCTCCACTTCGCATACATCCATAATAAATCTACAATATTCAGCTTTGATAATTCTGCATCGTATTTAATTTCAGTTACTTCAATTTTGCCTAATTCAGATACATTTTGATTTTCGTAGGTTAAAATAGGCACGTATGAAACCGTCGCTACTTCATTTGCTTTTAACTTTCCAGTGCACTTGTTGATTGGTTCATTACTGACAACAGCACTAGTTGGCGTCACTATTTTTATCATGCCCATAACATGTAGAGTGTGATGTCCATCTAATGTCTGAATGTTTATGTCAGCATTGTCCGATACGTACTGGACAAGTGCACCGGTATCGGATGATAGAACTTGAGGCTGGGGCTGAAAACTGTTGACAGTTCGTACGTCTGAGCTTCAGTGTAGGGAACACAGAATCCAAATTTTGATAAAACTTTAATAAACCTTTTAGAAGCAAATTTCCTATGAAGGAATACTGACAGACCAAGTAATAAATTTGATATAAAAGATCTGGGACGCACTGCAGTCATAATTGCATGACATAAGGCTGTACACTTCGGTTTCAATTTTTCCTTCTTAGTTTTTCGATTTTTTAAAACTGCTTGATCCATAAAATGTACTAATGTTTCTGGAATTTCGTCATTTACAAAAGCAAACATTTCACCAGGAGGTGGATATGAGTCACGCACAACGGGCACTGAACGAATATCTTCTCTGATGATAGTAGCAGCAGCAGCTTCAATAACCCGCAGACTCTCTTCAGCCCTACTTTCTTTCTTGTTTTCGTACCAAGATGCACTTAAAATATTTGATTCAGTGTTGCGGAAGCAAATAACAGTCAGCAATCTCGATTTAGTTGTTATAGCAATATTCGTTCCGTATCGGGCTAATAATCTTTCTTTTATTGTATCGGCATGTGGAGTGCATTCCGTCAAGATACCTTTTAACTCCGTCATTGTAAATTGACAGTCATAGTGGTTCTCAATGTAATCAAAAATGTTCTCCATCGCAGCATTAACTATTTCATTTATCGGAGACCTTTTTTGTGGCTCGTGGAAATGGGAGTAGCCCCGAAAAATTTACTCCCGCACGTGTCATGGTACCTTGCCTTGGCCGCTACTAAATCGATTTCATGATACATACGGTTTCTGACAATTTTTCTCAAAGCATCATTACGCGATTCTGCAGTTCTTAATACACTGTATTTGAATTCGAGTGTGGTAACAGATTTAATTCTGGGTCTGTATCTTTTTTCCTTCTTCGTTTCTGCCTCTTCTTAAGCTGTTTCACCACAAAATATTCGCAAACTTTTAAAATCAAAAGAGGTACTTCGCTTTTTACGAGGGGAGGCTGAAATACTTGCAACACTCTCACTTATACGTCGCTTATACGCCTCTATAGATTGTTTTCTGGTATAATTCTTGCGACAACTAACATGAACGTCTATAGAATTTAAAGTCTTTAAATATTCAATATGTCCGTCATCCCTTTCAACACTAGCATTTTTTAATGCTTCTAAGCCAAGGGTAACCTACAAACATCACCAGCGGTAATCGACTCATCACAAATAAAACATTTGGCTGGAGCCATTACAAATATCCGTAAAAAAATAGTTTCAACACATATTACTCGACCGAGAAATATTTTTCAACTAACCAGACCAAGACTAAAAAGTAACGCCACAACCACTACGATCGCAGGTATAAAAAAAAGGGTCCCGAACAATGAGAACATCTGCTAATTTCACTAAAACTTCCTTTTTTTAGGCCTTTATTTTTTTATCTGGATGTAAAACCGTATTTAGCACATGTTGCACTATCTACTGCTGTATGATGTAGTTTTACTGCGCCCTACACATAATTTGCAGTAGAAAATATCTAAATATCTATGCAACATAACTGAGATACGTCATTCGCCCGGGCATTTGGTGCGTAATATCACGTGTTAATCCTAATGCATAACTTTGATCCGCTGTAGACCGGAGACGGTTCACCGTAGAAAAAAAAGGTAGAAAACTTTTTTGTAGATAATTTTATGCTCTACAATTTACATGGGACACTTTTTTTCTTCCGAGCAACAGAAACCGAGATATTTGCGAAAACCCGTTTTTCGGGGCCTTCCACTGCGCACTGCGCAGTACACCGGCGCAATAGGCGCGGGGATGTTTCACAGATTGTTTATAATCCTAAAAGGAAGGTGTACACCAATTTTCAGCTGGACAGAGTTTATTCGGCAGAAAAATTAAAATCACTGGCCTATAAACAGACTACCCATAATGTAACTGTGTTCTATGAAACAATTAGAAATATATAAGTTGTAATATATATATATATATATATTGGATTACTCCGTGGCTCAGTGGCAAAGGTGTCAGACTAGTAAGTGGAAGGTACCAGGTTCGAATATAAGAGTAGTCAAGTGCTTGGGAAAAATTATATATAACATATGAATTCGACTTAAGTGCGAAAACAGTCCTTGTCAGGACTAAGCCTGATGACGGAAGCAGAGTCCGCTTCCGAAACGTCGCGCTCAAAAAGCATAAACTGTGGAAATAAGCCGATCAACTCCGCTAATAGGAAACCACAGTTACAAAACACTTATAATACAGAATTAGTAACTCGGTACGGCCCCGAAGTCAAACAACTTTTCAGAAAGCTTGAAACATCAATGAACAAGCTAGCACTAGAGGAGAACCGTCTAACCTTCCTCTGCAAAGCCCGTGATAACAACGTAATACCCACCGGGCTAAACATCAAAACTCCGATACGCAGCCGAAAAATATCAATAATCGCAAAGAGAGCTAGCGAAGCGTTAGTCAAAGAGCGAATCAGACATCACCGTTTCAGAAAGTACCATCTCGAACACCAATCCAACGACATTAGAGAAACCATTCGAAATCGAGTGAACGAACAAGACTTTGATAGGATGAATACGGCTACCAGAAGTAAATATTCGAAGACCAAGGCAACGCACTAGGAAATTCAGCAGAAGAAACTCGAAAAGCTAATGAAGGAAAAGAAAGAACCTACCAACATCAGTCGAAAAAACACTGTCATAAACATCTCCAAACGACAGTTGAAGGAAAACGAAATGCAGGTTGTGGACAAAGGCTTGAACTATGCGATAACACCGAGGTATATTCCGAAAGTAGATTTAATAACCGCAGTCGAAGAAACAGCTATGGAATTAGATCCTGAAGAAGCCGAAGAATACAGAAGTAAGGTTAGATCAGTCCTAGATTCATCTAGGCGAACTAAACCTAACCTCTCTAACCTAGAAAGGAGAGCGGTCATTTCCCTTAAGAATGACCCATCGATCAAAATTCTCTCGGTAGACAAAGGAAACGCGACTGTGGTAATGGATATGGACACTTACAGCAGTAAGATCCAAGAGCTACTAGACGGGGGCGAGTACAAACAAATACCAAAAGACCCCACACCATCAATCGAAAGACGGATATACCTGACGCTGGCGAAACATAAGGGGGAGTTCTCCGACTACCAGAGAACTAGACTTACTTCACACTACTGCAAACCTCCGCATCTGTACGGCCTACCAAAGATTCATAAGCAGGGAATTCCTCTGAGACCAATTGTGAGCTCGAGAAATTCACCTTGCCACCCATTAGCACACTATCTGCTAGGTATCATCACACTCTTATCGGGAAAAACTGAGTCTATGGTCAAGAATACGCAGCACTTCGTGGAAACCATCAGAAACTTCCAACCAAACCACGAAGAAATACTGATAAGCTTCGACATTGTGAGTCTATTCACAAATGTGCCTACCGATAAGGCACTAACTATCATAAGAGACAAGCTGGAAAAGGATGAAACGTTAGACGAACGCACGCAACTCTCGGTAAACACAGTAATGGTACTTCTGACAATATGCATTAGAACTACATATTTCCAGGTAGAAGACAAATTCTACCAACAAGAGTTTGGGATGGCGATGGGTTCCCCACTATCACCCATAGTGAGCATATATATATATATATATATATATATATATATATATATATATATATATATATATGGAAGACTTTGAAGACCAAGCGATATCCGAATTCACAGAGAAACCAAGGATGAGGCTTAGATACGTGGACGATACGTGGACGATACTTTCGTAATTTGGCAACACGGCAAGCATAAGCTAGATGAATTCCTAGATCATCTAAATAGCCGCGCACCCTCCATAAAATTCACAATGGAATTGGAGTCGGAACAAAAACTGCCATTCCTGGATGTACTTGTACACAGGAATGACAACACTTTCACGACAAGTGTATACAGGAAACCTACCCACACGGGGAGGTACCGACACTACAACTTCAATCACCACAAAAACGTGAAGTTAGGTGTGGCAAAATGCTTGTACGATAGAGCAAAAACGATATGCTCAAAACAAGAGGACCTGAACAAAGAAAAAGAAAATATAGCTAGGACACTCAAATAAAATGGCTACCCCGATCTAACAGCAAACCTAAACAGGAAAAGGGTAACCGAAAAAGAAGAACCTAAATACACAGCGATAATACCATATATACAAGGTACCTCAGACAAAATAGGCAGCAACTATAAGATACGCACTGCCTTCAAATCGACCAGAACGCTCAGGGGAATACTAACCAAAACCAAACCATACAATGAGGATCAGAATTCCAAGAATTGTGTATATAACCTACCTTGCGAATGCGGCAGAGCATACATAGGAGAGAGCAGAAGACCACTCAAAGTGAGAACACAGGAACACAAGAACAACGTCCGCAAGGGCGAAATTGAAAGATCAAGAATCGCCGAACATGACTGGAATGAAGACCACCACATTCAATGGGATAACATACAGATAGTGGCAAAGGACGAGAAGACAACTCGTCGAAAACTCAAAGAAGCCACATACATCGCACTTGCGGAAAATTCAATAAGCCAAGCTAGTGTAGAAATGAAACCCATATGGATTCCAATAATGCGCGAAGAGCTTAAGCGCAATACACCTGCGCAAGAAGTTACTCCACAACATGCGCAATAAACTTCTGCGCAACCACGAAAAGTTAGTTTAATATAATAAGTTCTAATATATATATATATATATATATATATATATATATATATATATATATATATATATATATATATATATATATATATATATATATATATATATATTGGATTACTCCATGGCTCAGTGGCAAAGGTGTCAGACTAGTAAGTGAAAGGTACCAGGTTCGAATCTAAGAGTAGTCATGTGCTTGTGAAAAATTATATATAACATATGAATTCGACTGAAGTGCGAATACAGTCTTTCTCAGGACTAATCCTGATGACGGAAGCAGAGTCCGCTTCCGAAACGTCGCGCTCAAAAAGTATAAACTGTGGAAATAGGCCGATCAACTCCGTTAATAGGAAACCACAGTTACAAAACACTTATAATACACAAGACAATACTCTCTGCTAAATTTAATTATTGAATAATTTAAGAGCTGACACAATTATCACTGTTAATATCCCATAGGCATTGATAATTAAACAAAATAATTTTAGCAGAGTTTTCGAAAGCACGTTCCTTGTTAACAGCCCGACGCCGTAATCCTCAAAGGATGTTTGGTTAGAATTTTTTTGCCATTTTTGACAATCTAGTAATAAGTTTGACATTGTCACCCCTATTAGAATGCATTATTTATTAATTGTATTTATTTAAAAATTGTGTATATAAATTATTTATTCAAAACTAGATACATATTATTATTCCGAACGATTTAATATTCAACATTAATTGAAAGCACAATTATGGAATGTTCAATAACCGACTGACTACAAAGTTGTATTGTTTACAGCCGTATTCACCAAGCTCTGTTAATAGTCCGGGATCCAGGGGCGTTTTTGCCCTCATCATTTCATACCGACTGATTTTAATACTGGAAGCAGATGCCATCTAGCGAATGACGAAAACAACCGTCAGCTGGTGCAGTAGCGGTGGATGCGAGCGTGGTAGGCTACGAAACATGTCGGAAAAAATATTTTCCAAATTATTTTATTTCGTGTATTATTGGCATTGATTAGGATAAAAGTCAGCTACGCGGTAGAGGGGGGGGGGGGCAATATGTCAGCTGAGCGTTTGAACTAAGAAAAATAAAGAAGTACAATTATTTTAGGCCAAGTGAAATTTTTTTACATGATTTTGGGCACGTATGTAAATATAATAATGATAATAAGCTACGTTTATAGCGGTGGGAAGACCGTCAGCCGGAGCAAGAATGTATGCGTTTATATATCTCGGCGACACGCGGAATTTTCAATGGTCCGACTGACGACTTTCCCCCCAACGTGTAATTAGCTTACTTACTTTTCCATTTTATTTATTATTACTATAGTATTTATAGATTTCAAACGGTCTTTCATCAATCAACATCAACAAGCAATCAGCTGACGAATGTTTTTTCATTTTTATTTATTAACACTATGAGATTTATAAATTTTAAACGGTTTTTCATCAATTTGTCAAAGATAAGTGCAAGTAAAGAGGCAAAATTATGTCATGTTTCATATTGATAAAGAATATTCGGATTCATTACATCGTATTCGAATTAATTTATTAATTATTACAAACATAATTAACGTACAAATGTTGAAATATTTAATAGAACAAATATTTATATTTATCGTCATCCTCGTCACCTGTGTCACTGCCATCATCGGAGTTATTGATAGTTATGTTACACACTCCACTGTCTTCAGTTTCATCGTCGTCTGTAAAAAAATAAATCAATTAAGGAAATCATGTAGGTCAATGTTATTTTCCAAAAATAAGAAAGAATAAATTGGTTCATACCATGAAGGCTCGTGTCGAGATTAGAGATGCTGGTGATAGTTGGCGGTAATTGATCGCCCACAAACCATTTGACGATATACTTCCCATTGCTTTCTTCCCATCCGTACTCTGTAGGTAGCAAGTCGGTTGGCACGGAAAGATGAGCATGGCTCAAATGTGGGCGATGTATCCCGTACGTAGAACATATTGCTGTAGCTCAGATTTACAGGGCGGGAACAATGAACTATCAATCCTTTTTTCGGGATTGAGTGGATTGGAGTTATGTTTGGTACCGGATGCTTTCGTGAATGTAATACCACGAGTAACATTGATGTCATCAACTCCTGTCAGTGCATATAATTGACAAACATAGCTTTCCAGTGTTACAAACAATTAGTCGAGGTCACAATCTGGTATATTTGAAATGTCAGTCAATGCTTGTATGTACGTTGGAGAGTTTAGGAGGATTTGGAATGGTTTTCTTTTGCTTTTGCGATAGAACGCTGAATTAAAATCGCATCCCGTAAAGGCATGAAATCCTGGCAATGCAGAGCACAAATTGGGACCTAATGTTTCATGTAACTTGGTGATATTAATAAATTTTTGAGCGTTTCCGGTCCCAACATGCATTGAGATATTTAAATTGCTTTTGATGTAATTCATGCTCCCCAACATTATAATCAAAATGTCTGTGTCTAAACATCTTATTGTAACATGAGCATCAGAAGTCAACTAACAATTCCAAATAGTTGACAAAATTAAATCTTCAATTAAAAAGTCAATAGGTTTGATGGTCGTGCTTGATCGGGTCCATTTATTTGATAATGTGATATTTTATAAATATATATTGAAATATATTTTTCCGAGGGAGCAAAGAATACAAAACGCCGAAGTATTGAATACGTTGTAATATGGGTAGTATTTATTAATCCTTTTAACAACCAATGTAAATTTACTTACTTAGCTGTTGTACAAATGGACGTCGATTCCAAACATTTCCGATATTTCGTTGGTAGTGCAGTAAAATGTTCGGTAGCACTTAGAATGATATCAATGAAACTCACTCATGTCAGGCGGCAGTTTCGCATCACTCACCGTCAAATTATTCGATTTACGAATTTCTAAAGTATTTTTACACTTCCGCATTATGTCAGCAGTGAAAATGATCAGTTTTTCGTTTTTTTATTGCAAAACACGCAAAATGGTGGTGGGGTACAGGGCTGCAGGTATAAAATATCTCGGTATGCTCCGTAGGGCAAAATATATACTATACTATACTATACAGTATATAGTGTTGTATAATACACAATGTATACTTGCCGTAAATTGTTGAAAGATCATTTGAAATTTATAAATCTTGGTGTTAATAAATAAATTCGTCAGCTGATTGCCTGTTGGGGGAAAAGCCGTCAGTCGGACTGTTCTATATTAATATGAAACAACACGAAACTTAAGACAATGGAATATGTAACTTAACTATCAATAACTCTGATGATGATAGTGACACAAGTGACGAGGATGCCGATAAATAGAAATATTTGTTCCATTAAATATTTCAACATTCGTACGTTAATTATGTTAGTAATAATTAATAAATTAATTCGAATACGATGTAATGAATCCGAATATTCTTTATCAATATGAAACATGACATAATTTTGCCTCTTTACTTGCACGTATCTTTGATAAATTAATGAAAGGCCGTTTGAAATTTATAAATCTTACAGTATTAATGAATAAAAATGGAAAAGTATTCGTCAGCTGATTGCCGTTGGGGGAAAAGGCGTCAGTCGGACCATTTAAAATTCCGCGCGTCGCCGAGATATATAAACGAAATGATACATTCTCACTCCGGCTGACGGTCTTTCCACCGCTATAAACGTAGCTGATTATCATTATTATATTCCCAAACGTGCCCAAAATCATGTAAAGAAATTTCTAACGGCCTAAAATAATTTTACTTCTATATTTTTCTTACAAGTCCACCCGCTCAGCTGACGTATTGTCCCCTCTCTGCTGCGCAGCTGACTATTTTTTTTTATCCTAATGAATGCCAATAATACACGAAAAAATTTCACCCGGTATAAAATGATTTTGTAAAATATTTTTCTTGACATGTTAGTCAGCCTCCCACGCTCGCATCCACCGCAGGTGCGGCAGCTGACCTTCACTTTCGTTGTCAATAAAATCTCATTTACCAGTATACTCAAGAATCGACCTGCATAAAAACGCTAGTCAAAATCGACGCCTGGCTCCCGGAGTATAAGTTGCTATCAGAGAGTTAAGTCAATAACAGTTTGTTAATATAACACTTTTGCATTCACCAATGACTGTTAGCAGTTACCAGTCAGTCAAGTCGCCAAATAAGTTAATAAAGCAATTTTGATCTGTTAACGTTGGTAACAAACTGATAAATACTTAGGTATTATTTATGTGTCAAAATTGTTAGTTATAATAAATTATTATTAACACTTAAAAGATATATTATCTTATTAAAAATTGTATGTGAAATGTGAAATGGACAGAATGAACTTTCACTATTTATTAAATTCATCTTCCGACGATAGTGACGATTCAATCCGACGTTCTAAAATAGTAAAAGAACGAAATAATTTATTGGAAGAATTGGATGATCTAGATTTTAAAAAACGATTTCGTGTGCATAAAAGTACAATTACAAGATTTTCTAATATTCTACAAGGGGTGTTAGAACCCGTCGACAGATTAAATAACCCAATATCTAAATATTGCAAATATTAATTTGCCTACAATTGTATGCTACAGGAAGGTTTCAAATTAATGTCCCAATCAACTGTATATCGCATTGTTCGAAACGTCACTAGACAAATTGCTACCCTATAATGTAAAATGTGATAATAGTATAAATGGGTATAAAAATGTTCTCATAACAAATCGTTAAACTAACTCGAGATACAACCCCTTCACCAAAAATAATGCCTTTGTCCCAGTCGGTAGTTTAAAATGGGCCGGTTCAATCTTTTGATTTGCTTAATTACCACAAATTTATACTGTGTTATTTCCACTTAACATCAATATAATAAAAATGATCTCGGACGCCAAGTTATTTTTTAATTATACTCGGAATAACTAAAACGAGGTTTACAATAAAAATTTTACCAAAATGTAAAAAATTAAAAATATACAAACTATGTTTATTAACAGTCAAATTTAGAATTGTATAAAATATATCTTAAAAACTAATTGTAATAGCCTTAAATTACTAAATTATGGATATAAATATCTGTTCGTAAAATTTTTGTACACAAACTTTTTAATAACCTCTGGTATCTAAACGATTACGGAAATGTAAACCAAAGGTGATGTCATCTTTGCACCAATATTGCGCAATATCTCGAAATAACAATGCTTTACGTTGTAAACCTCACCAAAATGGAATTTTTGTTTCTTATAAATTTCTCTTCATGAAATTTTGAATCCAATGTTTATTGCATTCTCTCGAAATTCATATAAAAATTGGGATCTACATTTAGATCTGCATTAAAAGCAAAACGAAATCATAAAATGAAAGCGTACGTGAAAGTAAAAATAAAAGTAAAAGTGTAAAAGTAAAAAAGAAAGTGCTTGCAAAAAGCAAATGTTTCAGATTTTAGTATTACGAGTTAAATATCTCTTACCATTAAATCAATGGCACTTTCCACAAAATTTAGGTGGAAACCCAAAAAATGGCTTCCTACATCAAACAGCGTACCCCAAGATATGCAAAAATGGACGCTTAGGAAGTCGGATGATGACGCGTTGCGCGAGAATATGAGCAGAAAAAAAATAATTTGAAGATGTGGGAGTATAGACCCTTAAGAAGATATGCACTTAAGTTACACCAAAATGCAAATTAAGTTGCCTACCACATACCTATAATTCCTTAATAATTAAAAGCTCTTTTTTCTTATATTTACAACTAAATGAACGAAGAACATAAATTACGGTATATTTTAATACAACTCAAAATGGGTTGTTACAACCCTACGCCCTGAATTTATAGAATCACCCGAAACGAATGAAGAAAAACGAAGAACAATATTGGGATTCTACAAAATTGTAAATTTTCCAGGGGTGATTGGTGCAGTAGATTGAACGCTCATAAAAATTGAGTCTCCAGGAGAAGTATACCGTAATAGAAAAAGATAAATGTTCAAACGGTTTGTGACTCCAAATTAAAAATTAATGATATTGTTGCTCGTTGGCCTGGATCAGTTCACGGTACTACTATATTTAATGATTCTCATATAAGAGCACGGTTTCAGAATGGGGAATTTTTAAATTATTACCTTCTAGGGGATGGTGGTTATCCTTGTAGACCTTATTTGCTGACACCATTAAGTGAACCACATACAGCAGCAGAACAACGTTAGAATTCTTCCCAAATTAAAACAAAAAATCGGGTAGGACGATTACTTGGGGTATGGAAGAAACGTTTTCACTGTTTATCAATAGGAATGAGACTGAAAATAGAAACAATATGTGAAGTAATAGTATTCACTGCTCTTCTACATAACTTGTGCATTGAAGAACGAGACGAATTTGAAGATTTAGATGAAAATGTCCCAGGAGATGATATTGAACTTGCTTCCAATAATAGCAATAATCAAGAAAACAAATACGCCAGTTAGAAGTTCTTTAATTAATACAGTTTTTCAATAACAAAATGTTTATTTTATTGAATACAGAATAAACAATAAAAAGTGGATTTTTTAAATATATTAATTTAGAAAATAGAAACGAGCCAGGATTAAAAAGCTATATAAACCAAGACTGAACCGCTGGGCCTAAAAATATATTTCGTAAGAGACAATAATGAAATAGGTGATAATAATAAAATACAGTAAAGCCCTAATTTACTCCAATGATAAAACAGGAAAAAACTTGATAACAAAATTTCACAACACCACAGACTTTTTCTCTTTCTTTTATGATTTTATTTTATTTCATTATCAAGTTTTTTCCTTTTTAAATTTTCTTGTTGTGTTTCCTTTAAAATCAAGGATTTCTGATTTCTGATTTAATACATCAAATCTCTTATTAATTGTAACATTTTTTTCCATTCTAGATTATTTGGTTCGTTTTTAGAATTTTGTTTTGAAATTTGTGTTGCTGTTTTTCCCTGTTCTTAAGAATTATTGTTCAAAATTATAAGGAGATGATGTATTAATGTCAGTTTCTTCACATATTTTTCTCCGTTTTGCTGAAGGTTCTTCAATGAACACATTATCACTTATTTCACAATCGTCTTTTAGAAAATCATTAGCATTCTCATTAAAATTAATAGTATTATTACTATCGGTTACATTATTTATGCAAAACTAATTTCATCGATTAATTGTAACACTTTTTCATCCATTAGTGTTGATGTCGGCTTAGACGTACCACCTCCTGTTTTCAGCAGTTCGACCTATAATTTTTATATTAATAAAATCAATATTGAAGCTTGATTTCTTTATAATAGTCGGTGCCTTATATTGGCGGCCGAAAATTTTTTTGATGAGATAGCAAGAGAAAATGCTGTCGTCTGACGACCATAATTTAACCCTGATTTTTGTATTTGAATTGAGATTAGTCAATATTTACATGGGCATGAATCACTGGCTGACAACTGAAAAAACGAACATGCGCAGTCCAATATGTTGACGAATGCATTATGCAAACGCTTTACTGTGCAAGCCCATACTGCCCATACCGTACTGGTATAATAGAAGCATTTAAATTAAAAAAAACTGCGGGTGCTAAGTAATATACATGTGATTTGTGAATAGTGATATGATTAATTATAATTGATTAATACTGTAACGCACGTTATCAAAACGTTTGGGCCCCGAGCGGTAGACATTATAGACAACCAAACTTACACGAATGCAATGCACGTACGTCCTAGTGGGTTGCCTATCATGGGCAATGGAATAGAATACAACAGAATGGAACATAGCTTCTCGAGTGCGGAGAAGGAGAACATTCCAGAAATAATACGTTACGACTGCTATATAAGACTGGCTCGCCGCGGGGACAGGCAACCAAGCTGGTAGTGTTCGGGAGGTAAAGGGTTCGATTCCCGTTACCGGCTACCTTGTATGAGGTTTTTTCCGTTCCTTCCGATCCTATCCTGACCACACCCATCCTTAATCCCACCATGGATATATACGTAATGTATGTATGTATGGTGGGAATACATGATTGTGGCCGAAGGAGTTCGGAAAGCTCGAGCAGCCCGCCTTCCCGCTTGGGGAGGGAATGAAATACGTGGGCTTTTCCTTTTCGGGGACAGGCAGTTATAATCCAAGCGCGTTATGAATTAGATAAAATAAGTATAGCTTATAGAAGCTTATATGCCTTATATAGATATAGTTGGTGGTAAATTACTTTTAGTTTTTGGTTATTGAAATTGTTAAGTGTTGAGTGTTCGAAATAAAAGAAGTTTGCTGTGTAGTTTGGAGCATTGCATTTAAAGGTAGTCATGTATACTCCATGCCAGCCGGGGAGGTACCACCACCCTTACCATGGGCTCCTTAATATTGGGTCTCCGATTTTCTGAGCTCGGTAAGGGCTGACGGTTACCTTTTCCATCATCCTTAATCTATTCTCATCCTTATTCTTCCTTCTCGCCCCCACTGTCTTCCTATCGGATTAAAAGTCCCAAATTAAAAAATAAGATGGCTGTGGTTTCTAGGGTTATAAATTCCGGACGTAAAATCCTGCCCCATTCGGATGTCCGGGAGGGCAGGGCCCAAGCGACCTCGGTCATCGAAAGTATCAACTTTCTGATTCACTACTGCAACATCCGCGGTATCAGGTCTAATCTTAATGCTATTCACCAACATCTTGAACAATTACAACCTGATATATTGTTTCTATCTGAAACACAAGTCTTCTTTGAAAGCTCCGAGTCACCCGACTTGCAATTTCCTCAATACCATCTTCACTCTAACTTTCGATATAAAGGAGGCGTATGTGCGTACATCAAGGACAGAATTGCTTGCAAGAGGGTTTCTTCCTTAGAAAATAAAAATTTTGACGTGATTTGGTTTAAACATTCTGGTCCTAATTTTGTGAAATTCTACTGTTGCATTTATAGGTCTCCTAATGACAGCAACTTTCAAGACTTCTTCGATTACCTTAGTATGAAAGTTGACTATCTCCTGTCTCAGTTTCCATCTTGCGATATCTCATTTGTAGGCGATTTCAATGTTCATAACTCTAATTGGCTTCAATTTTCATCTACTACAAATCCCGCTGGTCATAGTGCAGAAACATTTGCTATTTCATGTGATCTCACACAAATGATTTCTGAACCCACAAGAATCCCTGATAACTCTAACCATACTCCACATCTTCTAGATCTCTTTCTTACATCAAACCCTCTTGTTTATAACACTTCCGTTCTTTCGCTTTTAGGTCTTTCCGACCATTGTCTAATAAAAATCATTTCTACTGTACCTAATTCCACTGTTGTTCGCAAAACCGATAGAACCTTGTGGTATTTTAAGTCAGCTCGATGGAGTGATTTACGGGATTTCTTTGCAACCTTTCCATGGCGTGAATATTGTTTTAAGTCGTCCTCTTCTTCGGACATCGCTCTTTCAGTATCTGAAGTCATCCTCATGGGAATGGAGTTATACATTCCGAAAAAACAGTACCGTGTAGGTCATTCACGTTCCCAACCCTGGTTCAATAAGGCTTGTTCTGATGCAATATCTTTAAAAATAAATGTTACATTAAATGGAAATCTAATAAATCGGTTGACAGTCATGTAGAATACGTTGGTGCTAGAAATATCTGCAAAAGTGTCATCACTAAAACTAAAAAGTTGTTCGAACAACGAAAATGCAATGAACTAGCTACATCTCCTTTAGGCAGTCGTAAATTTTGGTCTTTAGCAAAAGCCATTAGTAAAAACTTTCGAACATCTTCATTTCCCCTGACATCTATTGACGGATCGGTAGTTGCTGATTCTGTAGACAAAGCCAACGTTTTTGTGGATTTGTTTGCATCAAACTCGTGTCTCAATGATTCTGGAAAAGATGTGCCCTAGTCAACTCTTCTTCATACGTTATGAAACCAATTCATTTTCGGTACAAGCTCTTGGAATCGATCATCAGTAGGCTTGATCTCAATAAGGCGACTGGCCCAGACGGTATCCCAGCTATTGTCTTAAAGAAATGTTCCCCGAACTAGTACCAGTCCTATCTAAGCTCTATACGATCTCTATATCTTCTGGGAATTCCCTTCATCATGGAAGTTAGCAAATGTTCAACCTATTCCCAAAAAGGTGATAAGAGCGATCCCTCAAATTACAGACCAATTGCCATCACTTCCATTTTGTCTAAAATCATGGAAAAAGCCATCAATCAGCAACTGCTCACGTTCCTTGAAACTAACAAACTCCTTAGTGACCACCAATATGGGTTTAGGCAAAGTCGTTCAACAGGCGATCTTCTTTCATATGTGACCCAAGTTTGGAACAATACAGTAGAGCAGTCCGGTGAAACAGTTGTAGTCGCTTTAGATATCTCAAAGGCATTTGACCAAGTTTGGCATAAGTGTTTACTTGCCAAACTCACTTCGTTTGGGTTAAATGATACGCTCATCAACTGGGTTTCTAGTTTCCTTGATAAAAGACGAATACGTGTCGTAGTTGATGGCTTTTTTTCAAAAGAAATTAGCATTAACGCGGGCGTACCACAGGGATCCGTTATAGCGCCTACACTTTTTCTGCTGTACATAAACGACCTTATTTCTTCAACAACTAACCCCATCCATTGCTTTGCTGACGATAGCACTCTTCACTGTAGTTCATCTCAGTCTACTCATAGTGATAATCCACCTTCTATGTCAAATCAAGAAATTAAAGCTGAAATGGCAAATTCAATCAACAAAGACATTCAACGTATTCTCAAATGGGGAAGCAATAATCTAGTTAAATTTAATGCTAACAAAACTCAGTGTTGCCTTATGTCCGCCAAAAAATATCGATCATTTCCTGTTGTAAGTATGAATGGCTCAGTTCTTAAGTTTTCAGACTCTATTACTCTGTTGGGTATGACCGTATCTTCAAATCTCTCATGGGTTGACCATTTTCTGTCAGCCACCAAAACAGCTGCTCGTAAAATAGGCTTTTTGTACAGATCTAAGCAGTACTTTACCTCTCGACAACTCCTTCTGCTGTACAAGGCCCAAATTCGGCCTCATCTGGAATATAATTCTCACCTTTGGGTTAGTGCTCCCCAATACGCTCTCGATATCGTTGATCGTATTCAAAAGAGAGCAATTAGGCTTATAAATGACCCGTCCTTAACTTCTCACATACAGTCTCTTGAGCATAGAAGGATGGTTTCAGTTCTTTCTTTGTATTATCGTTATTACTTTGATACCATCTCCGGCTATCTTTGCGAGAAACACTCGGTTCGCTCATTCACATCATCAGTATGCAGTACAAATCTCCACTTGTCGTACCAAACGGGCGCAATCCACATTTTTCTACGCGGCTTCTAAACTCTGGAATGATCTCCCTAGTTCCTGTTTTCCTCTCACTTATGATATGAGAAAATTTAAGGTAGCTGTTCATAGGCATCTATTGGCAATTCATTATCCATCCTCCTAAGTGTTCCTGAGTGCTTTAGCACGATAGGCCTGTACAGGTCCACAATCATAAAAAAAAAAAAAAAGGACTAAACGTAATTACAAGATTCGTTACAATACGTTACGTTTCGTCGTTTCCTTCTTTGCAGTGTTAATGTTTCCTCTAATCGAAATAATGAACGATATAAGGCGTTTTTTTACCAAAAAACCAAAACTCGACGATGGCCCGTCTTCAGTTGAAAAACTTCAGTAAGAGAAATCGATGTTGCTTTTAAAGAACATTCAAATTCGTCTAAATCCAATTTTAGTATACTCGACATCGGTTTGTACTTGAATACACACATCGATGACGAACTCCGTATCTAGTTGTTAAAGGAACCTTGGAATCCACGCCCAACATACGAATTAAAAAAAGATGTACCCGACGGAAAAAGATCATTTCTATTCAAATGGATGCAACTGTATCCTGCGAATGTTCTAAAAGCAAAAATTATTCACGAAGTTAACGAAGCGTCGTTTTTTCTCTGTGCTTGCCGACGAAACGGCAGATATCGGTGGAACCGAACAACTGTCGATTGGAGTGCGGTACCTTCGTCGTGAAGAAGTATGTTACTTGCGAAAAATTTTTAGGGTATGTTCCACTTCAAAAACTCGATGCTGAATCTATTTCTGGAACCATTTTACAATTTTTAAGAGACTGCAGCGTGGATTTAAACCTACTCATGTGTTAAGGGTACGACAGCTGTAGTACAATGGCTGGACATGTTGGTGGCGTAAAAACTGATTAGAGATCAATATCTTAAGGCCCTATACTTTCATTGCGCTAGTCACATGTTAAACCTAGTTATTAATGATCAAAATAATCTCCCCGAAATAAGAAATGCTGCTGGTACGACTAAAAAAGTCATCAATTTTTTTTGAGAAGCTACATTGCGCAGACATATGATTCCAAATATTCCTCTTTTTTTGTGAAACTCGTTGGTCTTCAAAATACCAAAGCATTCGGATATTCTTCAAAAATTTCGAAGATATTATAAAAGCTTTGGAAGAACTTTCGTTGAATGGTGTAAATTCAGCTACGCGAACCAAAGCTTATCAATTGCATGCAACAGTTACGACTTCAGGTTATCTTGTACCTCTTGCTGTTATGGAAACTTATTCATCGTTGCTTGAGCCAGTGTGCCAAGAACTTCAGGGTGTAAACATGAACATCATGTTCGTTAATGATCACATCGAAAAACTAGTAATTGTACTGGCCTCTCATCGTGAAAATGCTTTAGAAGAATTTCGTTTCAATTTTACAAAAGTTCAAGTTCAAGTTAGGAGTCGAAATGAAACGTCCACGTCTGACTTCCAGGCAAACTGGCCGTTCAAATCAGCCAGCTGAAGGTGATGAAGAATATTTTAGAAGATCTATCTTCATACCGTATTTGGATTCCATTATTTCATCTCTATCAGATCGTTTTTCGGAACCACATTCGAAGCATTTTCACTTATGTAAGTGCACCCAAGAGTCCTGACAAAAATAGAAAAATCAAATTTCTTAACGTTATTGATGATATCAACAGTGTTTACGGTGATTTTTGCCAAATTTTCCAAGGAAGCGCGAAGTACGATATATTGTCTACGTCTACTATGATTCACCTTCGATAAACTTGGAGTATATCGATTTAATTTCTGAAGCAGAACAATTTTATCCCTCCATAGATGCGGCATTTAAAATGGCATGTACTCTACCAGCTACTACCTGTTGTATTGAACGTTCATTTAGTACCTTGCGACGAGTAAAAACATGGAACAGATCTACTATAGGAGATGAACGTTTGTCGGGACTATGCATGTTGAGTGTACATCGCAAAAGGGTACGAAATGATAAAAATTTCGTCGATAATACGATTAATGATTTTGGAAAAAAACCACGAAGGTTGCAATTTCTTTTCAAGTAAGGTGTCACTTCCGGTTATGCCACAAGTCTATACCAACTTTGTTATTTTAAATACAATGTCCTAATTTTTATTTTATTTTAGGTTTCCGCATAAAATTTTCGTCTTCCACTACCAGGTTTGGCGTACCTATCTCTTACCATTATTCAGAAAAAAAAATAATTTCAGGCGTTAGCAACGGAAATTTGAATCTACTAAAAAATTAATATTTCGTGAAATATAAAAGGCAGATAACCGAAACTTGTACAACGGTTAGACATGTTGGGTTATGTTTTCAGTATTAGAGATTATGTAAATATGCTGTAAATTAATAGTATGCTTAAATGCAAGTCATGTTTTAATGCCTGTCTTATATTCTCATTCGATGCAGAATTGCTATTACATTGATATTAATTTATACGTAAACTGACATGATTTTCTGTTATGTTTCACTATCGAGATGTTAAATAAATAAATTAATAATGCTTTGCAATCTGTTTGCTGCCTGTCGTATGATACATCAAGTTTATTGAATCGTCAAATGTTAGCTAAATACAATTACGAGATCACATGCGAGTTTAAATAAATAATTTAAAATGTGGATTGCCATTTAGTAACGAAGATTTATTCAGACTTGGCTGATACACGGCCAATGCGGATGAATTATTGGAAGAACGATTAGAACCTTTATTCAGAGGTATCCACATCGGAATCGTCGTAATTTTCGAACAATTACAACTTTGCTTGAAAATTGCAAAACACATGGGTCTTTTAGATATACGCCCCAGAAAAAGAAGCCAATGGTCGAAGACGAAGATCTCAACATCACCGTTTTGGGATACTTTACTGCATATCCTGATGCTTCAGTGAGAGAGGTTGCTGTAAGTTTAGGAATATGTTTTAAAACAATACATCGTATCTTAGTAAGGCATAAATGGCATCCATTTTCATACACGTTGGTGCAACATTTAGCAGTTGGGATTCTGAACGACGCATTCAATTTTGTGAGTGATTCATGCTAATGTCATAAGAAAATGAAAATTTTGTAAAAAAACATAATTTGGACGGAAGAAGCAAAATTTTCAACAGGCACAATTACCATTATTGGCCTGACGAAAACCCACGTCATTTGGGAAAGAAACTTTCAAGACTCTTGGAGTTTTGTGTCTTCAGTTTTATGATACTAATTTAAATGGTGAGAGGTATATAAATATTTTACAAGATCTGGTAATTCCCGCTACTGAAGAGTTAACTACCCTTACCAGAAGCAATAAATGCATACTACCAGCAAGATGGTGCCCCCACACAATTTGGGTGAAGTGGGAAGGTTAATGTGAGAGCAGTTTCAGGAAAATGGATTGCTAATAAGGTCCTTACCGCTGGCCCCCTCGGTCTTCCGATCTAAGCCCCCTTGACAACTACATTTGGGGAACTATTAAAAACATGGTTTACAGTGAGTCTTTAACGACAAGGGAAAATGCCGTAGGAAGAGTTCAAGTTGCGTTCGGTAGTTTGAACGCAGATGATATTAGAAGAGCCACTGGATCCAATACTTTACGTCGTTTTCAAATGTGTTTAGACCAAAACAGATCTGTCTTTGAACACTTATTATAAAAAAAGAATGAGTTGTTTATTGTAATTAGTATTGTTCTTCTTAGCTGTTGGTTGTTGTTACTAGTGTTTAGTTTTTTTGTGTTGTTATAAAAACATGCCTTTTAAGCAGATTAGCCATGTCTGTTGTCTAGTTCGTTCTGAGCAAAGATCTAACTGTTCGCGAATTAGGACGATGCCGATGTAAATATGTCTGAATAAAGGTTCTAGTCGTTCTTTGAATAATTTTTTCATATTCGCGGTGTACAAACAAAAAATTCAAATAATCTTCGTTATTAAACCCTAAAAGAACTTAAATAACTGTCAGTTACTATAAATTTGGCAATTCAATTGCATAGCCAACTGATTGAAGGTACCATACGGCAGGCAGCAAAACATATTGCAAAGCACACTATTTACTACATCATCTCCAAGAAAAGTAGAAAAAAGCAGATAACACGAAAATCATTCAGTTAATATATCAGTAGATAGGTAATTAAATTCTGCATCGAATGAGAATATAAAAAACCCAGTTGCAATTTAAAAAAAATGACTGACATTTTTAATTTTCCTCACTACCGTTACTCCCGGACCTCCCCTAGAAACAAATTTCAAAAATGTCTAATACTGAAAACATAGTCCAATATCATGTCTCACCGTTGTACAAGTTTCGCTTATCTGCCTTTCATGTTTCATGAAATATTAATTTTTTAGTAGATTCAAATTTTCGTTGCTAACGCCTGAAATTATTTTTAATAATGGTAAGAGATAGGTACGCCAAACCTGGTAGTAGAAGACGTAAAATTTTATGCGGAAACTGAAAATAAAACAAAAATTAAGGAATTGTATTTAAAATAACAAAGTTGGTATCGACTTCCGGTATAACCGGAAGTGAGACCCCCATGAAAATATGTCCAGTAAGTAGACCATGTTCATTTATATAAAGTTACAAGTTTTAAGCTGAATCGGTTTTTCCGTTCTTATTAGTCGTCAACATGCTATCGTCGAGATACACCCTATATATGTACCGGGTGAGTCATTAAGGAAGGCGCCGGCTAATCCCAGAAACCGCTTATGTTACGATTTACAAAAAAAATATTCTTCAGTAAATGTGGCCAAGAGAAAATGCTGGAAATAATTTTAAAGTTCGTAAATAGACCGCTAGGTGGCGTAACTGCTGTAGTAAATTAAATGTCTAATAAGTGAACAGAAACTTAAGGAAAAGGTATATTGGAAATATCGTAGTTGTATTTTTGGGACAATTTTACCCATTTTTTGTATAAGAAGTTTTTCTCTAACTTCACAGGTTTTCCGTAGAGGTAGCTGCGAAAGTTGTAATTATCTTCGGAACCAGTCATCGAACCTTAAAAAGTAATATTTCGTTAGAAAGGTCTTTTCTTGCGCTATTCGTTGATGTGTTAAAAAGTTAAGTTTGATTAACGAACAAAAAGCTAGAGGACGCTTTCCAAATATTGCTGAAATTTTAGCGATTTTCTTCAAAATATTAAATAGAATGGTATGTTTTTATATTTTAGTCAGAAAAGATAAAATTTCGCCTATACCCTGAAAATTTCAAGTCGATATCTCTGTTGGTTTCAATTTTATACTTACTTTAAATTTAGATCCAAAAACAATAAAACGCAAAGTTTTTTGACATAATAGTTTATTACTTAGGTCAGATTTTATAAACACGGGTTAATCCTGCAGAGGTAACAGAAATTCGATAATACTGACAGTTATTATCATCGAGTTTCTGTTATTTATTACCGTTGGTTACTAATTACACCAGGTGGACCATCGAAAATTAACTACTGATGAGTAGTACGCCATTACTCAGTGGCGACCTAAATGCTCAAATTGCCTGCCATCATTATCAATACACAGCTGCAATCGCTGTTGCGTTGACAAAACAGCGGTTTCTATCTCCGCTTAGAGTGCGAATAATTTCTTATCCTAATGACCATATTTTCAGGCGTAGTTGGCCTGGTTGTAAAAACAATCCTTTATTCTTCAAAATAAAAATCTAAACAAGTTAGATCAGGGGACCTAGAGGTAACAATGGTAATGGTTATTAAGCTGTTAAAGTTAAGAATGATTAAGGAAATGTAGGTACCTAGCTGGCATGGAAAAAGCTCCTCTTCCTATCCATGTATCAGGAAAAGTGTTACTCAAAAATTGACGCACGTTTACTGAAAAATGTGCCGACAGCCGTCATGTTGGAAAACATCCGCTCTAGTAAGCAACGGCACATCTTCTAAAAGTAACGGCAAATCGTTCCGCAAGAAATTAAGGTACGTTTCCCATTAAGTGGTGCGTCAAAATGTAGGACCAATAATTCGACCTCCTAAAATACCGCACCAAAATTGACGCTCCACCAGCCCTGATGTTGAATTTCTTGCATCCAACAAGGATTGATTCTGGACCAATAATGCATGTTATGACGATTTACTCCATCATCACTGCAATGACGTAGTCACAATATTGATAACAGATGTTGATTATCTATGACATATTATCAATATAGTCTAAACGTTGCTCATAATCAGCTAAAATTAATGTTACTATGGATAAATCGTCATTATGCATTATTGGTCTGGTAGTGTTATTGGATGATCGTGGCACTACAAAATCATTACAATAGATTTGAGCTTAAAGTAGGTATAAAATTGAAACCAACAAAGATATCGGCTTGAAATTTTATGCTTTTTCTGACTTCAATATAAAAAACATACAATTCTATTTATTTGAAGAAAATTGCTAAAATTCAGCAATATTTGGGAAAGGTCCTCTAGCTTTTTGTTCGTTAATCAAACTTAACTTTTAATACATCAACGAATAGCGCAAGAAAAGACCTTTCCAACGAAATATTACTTTTAAGATTCGATGACTGGTTCCGAAGATAATTACGTGTTTGTCTGACAATTTCGCAGCTCCCTACGGAAAACCTGTGAAGTTAGAGAAAATTTATACAAAAATGGGTAAATTGTCCCAAAAATACAACTACGATATTTCCAATATACCTTTTCCTTAAGTTTCTGTTCTCTTATTAGACATTTAATTTACTACAGCAGTTACGCCACCTAGCGGTCTATTTACGAACTTTAAAATTATTTCCAGCATTTTCTCTTGGCCACATTTACTGAAGAATTTTTTTTTTGTAAGTCGTAACATAAGCGGTTTCTGGAATATAGCCGGCGTCCTTCCTTAATGACTCACCCGGTACATTGTTCTTACCTTTAAAGACTTTAATTACCTGAATCACAAATAACCCTAATTATAAACAAAATTGAAAAAAAAAATGTGAAAAGCGTATGAGGTAGGTCGCTACCTCCGCCACCCTCTGCGGGCGCCCATGGTGCCTTATCTGTGTTTGTGTTGTTTGGCTTTCTTCTTCAATTGCTCGTAGGCACTTTTTAATTGAACTCCGGTTCTTTCACCACTTGTTTGAGTGGAATTGGAATCACACGCCAACTTCTCCCTGTGCGTTTTCTTCTCTTTATAAAACAGAATTGGTTTTTTTATTTTCTAATATTATTTCACTAAATTTCTCTAAATCGGTGAAATTAAAAGCTGGTTTCTTTCTTTCTCCATTTTAAAAAACTAATTAATATAATAAAAATACATTAATTGTAGTTTGTTCACAATTAAAATGCTTACCTACTTATTATTATAATATTTATTAATAACAATTTCGTTTGAAACTTAATCCTAACACGAAACGTCATACATTTTTAAGGTTAATTTATACGATTTTTTACCGGTGAATTACATTCTGGAACGAGTTTTACCAACATAATTCTAGAAACGTTTGAATAACTGCTATTATAGTTTACTAGTTTAACTTTGAAATGTGATGGTGAATACGACTTATTTTAACAGACTGTCAAGTATTAACAGTTTGTTACTTATCAAACTGTCAAGTTGAAAATGGTGAATACGGCTATTAGTAACCGAAATGGCATAAATAATAATTGCATGGCCTGTTTTCAGTGTGTTTGCTGTGATTGGTTAATTTCGTGTTTGTCACTAAAAACGAATGGATTCAATTGGATGTTTATTTTGGCAAAGATTTACGCAATAATTAACCTAGGATTCAATTTCACAGTAATACTAATAACAGGGCAACACCAATTACAAACCAAAATTAGCATTAACATCAATAATCATGCCTATCTAGCGAACGACATTATTGCAATTTGTTGCTGATGGTTATATTTATATTAACCATTTAATATTTATATTGCTTTACATCAGTATTTTTGATGAACTGACTATTTAAAAAAATGCTGATCTTGAATGAGCAATAAAAAATTAAGTATAATAATTAAAAAAATAATAATAAAGTAGCCTACACTCTGCTAAAAACAATAATAATTAAATTGAGTAGTGAAAAATGCTACTACTAGTTACAGCGCGATTCTTACTTATCTGTTTATCTTTATAACGTACTTGTAGATATAACATTTTTTTATTATTTTGTTGTTTACCTTTATTAACAAATATTCAGTGTTTCTATGGCTACATCTACAATTAGTACTGCTGTGAGATCTGAATTTGTGCTTCAAAGCGGCATGTGACATTGGATGACTGATAAACGTTATATAGATATTAACTGAATTTAATAGTGCAAAATGGAAGTTGCCGCGGATCTAAAAAATGTAGGTCTAATTTTTATTTTTGCTCTCGTTTTTAATTTCTATAATTATTCTTTTTCTAAGATAATAGGATCTGGTCTTTACACATAAATGCTATAATAGACAAACATACAACTTACGATAATATATGGATAAATATTTTCGCTAACACCAAAAAGTAGATGTATGAAGATAGCCAAGTTATTTTTGAATAATTATGCGTCAGTTAATTAAATTTTGCGCCCGAATAGAAAATAGCTTGTAGCAAAAATTCTATAAACATGGTATATTTCAAAGAGCCGCGAACTTTTTGGTAAATATTTTTTTCTTGTGTAGTTGCCATTTGCGCCCTTAAAATAAAACTTTACGCCTTTATAGGAAAGAAGTTATTGTAAAAAACCGACGACACGGCTAAGTTTACAGCTATAAACTTCTGTGTAAATCAATTTTCTTATTTAGTAATTACACGCCTATTAGGCGCTATTTGGCGCCGTTAAAATAAAATTTAGCGCTCACGTAGGAAATAAGTTATTGCAAAAATTACAAGGCTAACTTCATGGTCTTAGGAATAAATTTGTCTTTTCTTGTGCGCTAATTTGGTAGCCATTATGTGTCGTTTTGCGCGTTGAAGTTAAACTTATGCATCCTTATAGGAAACAAGTTATTTTAGAAAATAGGAATTTGTATTAAATCTAAATATATTTATGATGGAAAAAGTGGAGCTTTAATATAATAATACAATAAAAATAAGAAGAATACGCATTAGGCAAATAAACAACATTCGAATAAATCCATTAGAACATAACAAAAATGTGATACGTTCACGGCTCGGTAAGGTTAGCCGTGTATTTAATTTTAATTATCGTGCAAGAAAATATTAATTTATTCATAAGATCACAGTTGTGAAGTTAGCCTTACGGATGTAATCTTTTCAATACTTATCTCTCTCACAGGTGGTAGGCATGTATACTCCATGCCAGCCGGGGAGGTACCACCACCCTTACCATGGGCTCCTTAATATTGGGTCTCCGATTTTCTGAGCTCGGTAAGGGCTGCCGGTTACCTTTTCCATCATCCTTAATCTATTCTCATCCTTATTCTTCCTTCTCGCCCTCACTGTCTTTCTATCGGATTAAAAGTCCCAAATTAAAAAATAAGATGGCTGTGGTTTCTAGGGTTATAAATTCCGGACGTAAAATCCTGCCCCATTCGGATGTCCGGGAGGGCAGGGCCCAAGCAACCTCGGTCATCGAAAGTATCAACTTTCTGATTCACTACTGCAACATCCGCGGTATCAGGTCTAATCTTAATGCTATTCACCAAGATCTTGAACAATTACAACCTGATATTTTGTTTCTATCTGAAACACAAGTCTCCTCTGAAAGCTCCGAGTCACCCGACTTGCAATTTCCTCAATACCACCTTCACTCTAACTTTCGATATAAAGGAGGCGTATGTGCCTACATCAAGGACAGAATTGCTTGCAAGAGGGTTTCTTCCTTAGAAAATAAGAATTTTGACGTGATTTGGTTTAAACATTCTGGTCCTAATTTTGTGAAATTCTACTGTTGCATTTATAGGTCTCCTAATGACAGCAGCTTTCAAGACTTCTTCGATTACCTTAGTATGAAAGTTGACTATCTCCTGTCTCAGTTTCCTTCTTGCGTTATCTCATTTGTAGGCGATTTCAATGTTCATAACTCTAATTGGCTTCAGTTTTCATCTACTACAAATCCCGCTGGTCATAGGTCAGAAACATTTGCTATTTCATGTGATCTCACACAAATGATTTCTGAACCCACAAGAATCCCTGATAACCCTAACCATACTCCACATCTTCTAGATCTCTTTCTTACATCAAACCCTCTTGCTTATAAAACTTCCGTTCTTTCGCCTTTAGGTCTTTCCGACCATTGTCTAATAAAAATCATTTCTACAGTACCGTATAGGTCATTCAGGTTCCCAACCCTGGTTCAATAAGGCTTGTGCTGATGCAATATCTTTAGAAAATAAATGTTACATTAAATGGAATTCTAATAAATCGGTCGACAGTCATGTGGAATACGTTGGTGCTAGAAATATCAGCAAAAGTGTCATCACTAAAACTAAAAAGTTGTTCGAACAACGAAAATGCAATGAACTAGCTACATCTCCTTTAGGCAGTCGTAAATTTTGGTCTTTAGCTAAAGCCATTAGTAAAAACTTTGGAACATCTTTATTTCCCCCCCTGACGTCTATTGACGGATCGGTATTTGCTGATTCTGTAGACAAAGCCAACGTTTTTGTGGATTTGTTTGCATCAAACTAGTGTCTCAATGATTCTGGAAAAGATGTGCCCCTAGTCAACTCTTCTTCATACGCTATGAAACCAATTCAGTTTCGGTACAAGCTCTTGGAATCGATCATCAGTAGGCTTGATCTCAATAAGGCGACTGGCCCAGACGGTATCCCAGCTATTGTCTTAAAGAAATGTTCCCCGAACTAGTACCAGTCCTATCTAAGCTCTATACGATCTCTATGTCTTCTGGGGAATTCCCTTCATCATGGAAATTAGCAAATGTTCAACCTGTTCCCAAAAAAGGCGATAAGACCGATCCCTCAAATTACCGACCAATTGCCATCACTTCCATTTTGTCTAAAATCATGGAAAAAGCAATCAATCAGCAACTGCTCACGTTCCTTGAAACTAACAAACTCCTTAGTGACCACCAATATGGGTTTAGGCAAAGTCGTTCAACATGCGATCTTCTTTCATATGTGACCCAAGTTTGGAACAATACACTAGAGCAGTCCGGTGAAACAGTTGTAGTCGCTTTAGATATCTTAAAGGCATTTGACCAAGTTTGGCATAAGTGTTTACTTGCCAAACTCACCTCGTTTGGGTTAAATGATATGCTCATCAACTGGGTTTCTAGTTTCCGTGATAAAAGACGAATACGTGTCGTAGTTGATGGCTTTTTTTCAAAAGAAGTTAGCATTAACGCGGACGTACCACAGGGATCCGTTATAGCGCCTACACTTTTTCTACTGTACATAAATGACCTTATTTTTTCAACAACTAACCCCAACCATTGGTTTGCTGACGATAGCACTCTTCACTGTAGTTCATCTCAGTCTACTCATAGTGATAATCCACCTTCTATGCCAAATCAAGAAATTAAAGCTGAAATGGCAAATTCAATCAACAAAGACATTCAACGTATTCTCGAATGGGGAAGCAATAATCTAGTTAAATTTAATGCTAACAAAACTCAGTGTTGCCTTATGTCCGCCCAAAAAGATCGATCATTTCCTGTTGTAAGTATGAATGGCTCAGTTCTTAAGTTTTCAGACTCTATTACTCTGTTGGGTATGACTGTATCTTCAAATCTCTCATGGGTTGACCATCTTCTGTCAGCTACCAAAACAGCTGCTCGTAAAATAGGCTTTTTGTACAGATCTAAGCAGTACTTTACCTCTCGACAACTCCTTCTGCTGTATAAGGCCCAAATTCGGCCTCATCTGGAATATAATTCTCACCTCTGGGTTAGTGCTCCCCAATACGCTCTCGATATCGTTGATCGTATTCAAAAGAGAGCGATTAGGCTTATAAATGACCCGTCCATATCTTCTCACATACAGTCCCTTGAGCATAGAAGGATGGTTTCAGTTCTATCTTTGTATTATCGTTATTACAACGGCTATTGTGCTGCTGAATTATATTCTTTGATACCATCTCGGGCTATCTTTTCGAGAAACACTCGGTTCGCTCATTTACATCATCAGTATGCAGAACAAATCTCCACTTGTCGTACCAAACGGGCGCAATCCACATTTTTCTACACGGCTTCTAAACTCTGGAATGATCTCCCTAGTTCCTGTTTTCCTCTCACTTATGATATGAGAAAATTTAAGGTAGCTGTTCATAGGCATCTATTGGCAATTCATTATCCCTCTATCCATCCTCCTAAGTGTTCCTGAGTGCTTTAGCACGATAGGCCTAATTTAGCTGGTTCAGGTCCACAATCATAAAAAAAAAATTTCTTGTGGGAGGGCGCAAAATTTTATTTCAAGTGGGCATAATTGGCACCTAATTACTGCATAAGAAAAAAATTATTTCTGCAGAAGGTAACGGTTATGTGAAGTTAGCCGTATCAATACAGTTTTTCCAATAACTATACAAACAACGCATACCGAGCACGCAATTACTCCATAAGACAAAGTAAATTTTTCAGAAGTTTATGGTTGTAAAGTTAACCGTATCGGTGTAATCCTTACAATAATCTGTTTCCTATATGGACGCAAAATTTTACATTAACGGTGCAAACAGCGCAAAATGGACGCCTAATTACAAAATAAGAAAAAAATGGTTTATTCCTCAGCAGTAGTTGCGAAGTTAACTGTATTATTGTAATTATAAAAATATATAATTGGTGCCTAATTATCGTTCTAGAAAAGGTTAATTTATTCATAAGGCTATGAAGTTAGTCTTCTCGATGTAACTTTTGCAATAATTTATTTCCTGTGTGTTTTAACAATTCCCAACAGCGCATAGTTGACGCCTAGTAACTATATAAAGAAAAATTGATATATGCAAATATTCACGGCAATAAAGTTAACCGGGTTGATGTAAATTACACTAACTTGTTTTTATAGACAAAATTTAACTTTAACGGCGCATAATGGGCTCTAATTATGCAACAAGAGAAGGTTATTTTATATAAGGGTATGATGGTTTTTCTATGTAACTTTTGCAATAACATTTCCTACGAGGACGCCAGTAGATGTAAAGGGCCGATTCTGGCTCAGTTCAAGGTCACTCGCCCTCTGGTGGTGAGAAATCTAAGCTCAAAATTTCAAGGCCAAACAATTGGCGTGAAATTTAAATTTCAAGCTCTTCAATGTCAAAATTTAAACCTAAAAATAGTATATTCAAGGTCAAACTTTATTGATCTGCAGGGGCAACATTACAATTCTTAGAAATCTAAAAAAAATAGAATCAGTTCTTGAAAACAAGAAGAAGAATGACAGGTTGTTGTCTATGCTAAA